>JAHRHZ010000144.1:19176744-19200985 GCA_024137785.1 Ginglymostoma cirratum
TCCCCTCCCCCAACCGCATCCCAAAACCAGCCCAGCTCATCTCCACCTATCCTCTCCTCTATCCATCCTCTATCCGCCTCCCCCTCTCTCCCTATTTATTTCAGAACCCTCTTCCCCTCCCCCATTTCTGATGAAGGGTTTAGGCCCGAAACGTCAAGTTTTCCTGCTCCTATGATGCTGCTTGACCTGCTGTGTTCATCCAGCCCCATGCTTGTTATCTCTGTGAGTATGTTGGTTGCTTTCCCAACGCAGCAAGTAGTATAGCTGGAGTCAATGAATGGAAAGCTGGTTTGCGTGATGGACTGGGCTGCATTCACGACTCTCTGTAGTTTCCTGGGGTCTTGCAAAGAACAGTTACCATACCATGCTATCATGCATCCAGATAGGATGCTTTCTAGGGTGCATCTATAAAAATTGGTAAGTGTCTTTTTGAACATGCTGTATTTCCTTAGCCTCCTGAAGAAATACAGCATTGGGTGATCAAGAATGCACAACAATGTGGGTGGACCAGGACAGATAGTTGGTCATTACTCCTAGGAACTTGGCACCCTTCGCTATCTCCACCTTAGCACCGTTGATGCAAACAGGGGCATGCCCTCCACTCTGCTCCTTCGTTTTGCTGGCTTTCATAGAGAGACTGTCGTCCAGAGTTGTATGGCATTGCACCAAATTGGGAGTATTTTAAAAATGGCAGGTGGGGCTGAATTTCTGGATTAACGACCCCAGTCAAATTTCAAATAATCTTTGCCAACGTAGAATAAATTTTTGTTATAGAGCCTGCACGAAGCAGTCCTGGTTATTTCACCTGTGTTGTGGGCACCATTTCAAATTCCTCAGCGCAGTTCTCACAAAATATTGGGCTCTATTTATTAGTAAAAATGTGGCTCCCAACACTAAGAGTCATGAGGCATAGCATAGCAGGCGCGTGTGTGTTTCTGTGTGTGTGTGGAAACTAGTCTCAAGACCAAAACAAGAGGCCTTCACAAATCCCTCCAAAAAGCACTGCTCCTTTTACCTTCTTACAAAGTGAGAAATCACACACCCTATTTATAGTATTAGAACAAAATGCTTTAATCTTTTTGCACCTCAATCTTGTGTAAATAAACAAACAAGCACTGAAAAAATCTTCAAAGATCAATGTATTACAAGGTAATAAAGGTCAATAGGACAAAGGAAGCATTTTCCAGCAAACTGTGTCAACATTACCTACAGGGCTGAGTCTATTAGCAATTCTTGGAGCTCCAACAGGCATTCACAATGAGGCCATCAGAAAAAAAAGGCCTGGTCATCCATTCAAACTGCACTTGTTGATATAGATGCAAGATGACCTCAGGTGGGTTTGCAGGCTCCTCTAGGATAGTGGGGTTGAAAAAATTCCCAATTCCTGATATCCATCTCCTCGACAAAATTTCCACACAGATTAGATTCATCACCTTTATTTAGTCAACTATTTGCTTACAAGAGAAAAACAAAGGTGTTTTCTTGTATTTCATGAAACAATTTAAAAATGATTCCATAAGTCTAGCAATCTCTGAGAAACTGCTGATATCATACCTGGACCCCGTCCCCAGAGCTGACAGCCCCTGGAAATCCATCAATGAGTTAACTCCTTCACTCTACCACCTCCACCAACAACAGATAATCCCGCAAAACCTCTAGGTTGATTTCTCCATGATCTTGGCTTGATTTACTTTATTGTCAAATGTACTTAGGTATAGGGAAAATGTTTGTTTTGCATGCAGGACAGGCAGATCATACCATACAAAGTATGTAAGGATAGTAGAACAGAGTGAGGAATACAATGCTACAGCTGCAGAGCAGGTGTACAAAGAGTGAGGTCAACATTAAATTTGAAATTGGAGAGGTCCCTTCATTAGTCCCCGTAAGTGGGGAAGAGAATTTTCTTGAATCTGTTGGTATGCATGTTCATGCTTTTGTATCTTCTGGCCAATGGAACAGGTTAGAAAAGAGATTATAAGCGGGGTAGGAGGAGTCTTTGATTGTGTTGGCTGCCTTTCCGAGGCAGTGGGAACTATCAAACCAAAATAGGTCCC
The DNA here is from genome assembly GCA_024137785.1 of Ginglymostoma cirratum. Lineage (NCBI taxonomy): Eukaryota > Metazoa > Chordata > Chondrichthyes > Orectolobiformes > Ginglymostomatidae > Ginglymostoma > Ginglymostoma cirratum. The sequence goes on from JAHRHZ010000144.1 coordinate 19,178,799, forward strand.
ATGTTGCTAAACTGAAGAGCACTTTCACAATGCTACGAAAGCCCTGCACATCCACCCTTATACAAAGCAGTACCAATCCCACTCCCTAAACTAGCAGAACAGCATCTGTTTAAATTCTGAGTTTCTCACTCACGTGACACACAGAGGCTAGTTATTTAGGTGAATGTGGCTCTTTTTAAAGATCAGACCAAATACGAAATTGACAAAAATCGCGTCAGAGGAGAAGTGCACTGCAGCTCTCCAAATTGCCACGATCAACGGCTTATGAGTATTACAAATTCACAACATAACTTATGCATACAAGGCTCTGCCTTAGAATTTGCTGTGCATCGTTTCAGTCAACAGTCACATGGAACAATTCTTTTGACAAAGGTCATTAGGTGCAGCATTAATAGTTGCAAGCGTTTCTTAATGTCCAGCTAACGGCTCAACAAATGCCATAACTTTACAGATGTCTGTGGAAATCTTCATGTGTCCTGATGGAAAACAGTAATCAGCAAAATTATAAAAACCGAAAGAACTGCAGATGCTGTAAATCAAAAACAAAAACAGAAATTGCTGGAAAACCTCAACAGATCTGAAGCATCTGTGAAGAAAAAAAAGTTAACATTTCGGGTCTGGTGACCCTTCCTCAGAACTGTTAAGAGGTAGGGTCGCTGGACCCGAAACATTCATGTTTTATTCTTCACAGATGCTGCCAGGCCTGCTGAGCTTTTCCAGCAACTTCTGTTTTTGTATCAACAAAATGATATTTGTTTATAAATTAATGCTATATTTTTATAACATTTGAAATAGATTACTATTGTAGGTCACCTTTAGAGGGAAATAAAGTTTTAAGCAAAATTGCAGGACTGACTAAATATTAATATAAAGTACTAACCAATACCAAATTGTTTTTGATGCACACAGATAATTGGTCTGAACAATTTAACCAGCCTTTGTAAAATTGCAATTATGTTCATGTAAAATCTTTTTCCTTTGAAATGTTATTTTTAAGAAAAAACATGGCCACACAATTTAGCACCCAGAACATGCTAATGTTCCAGCAGTAAATATTGTTTCACAATGAGCGCATAACAAATATTGTTAATTTGTCTCTCCATGGAATGTGATAATCACATTGACATGCGTCACTGAATCGCTTTCTACATCATTTAAACCTAATACTAACGGAAGTTAGTTAATTCTTTTTAACTCAAATTGAGCCAAAAGCTTGGACAATGCAAATGGCTGTTGAAGAACTAACAACGTGGTAAGAGCTCTGAGAAAGGATCCATAAAAGGGATGAGAATTCAGCAAGTGAAGTAGCAAACATTCAGTGCGAGGTGCCGGCTTCCTTTGCCCTGGAGCCCTGGTTATTTGGGCTGAAACGTTGCAAATGTTGAATCCTTGTTTAGATATAAAGTAGAGAAAAGATAGTCTCTAACTATCGGCGGGGGGAAGGGGGGGTTGTTGGGGGCAAAGTGGGGTTTTGGAGCTTCTACAAACACTAACCTGGGACAAATTTAATAGCCACAAATGATGGGCTAATTAAAGAAAATCAGCTTGAAAAACTTTCAGGGAATATCATGTTACCCTGACTTACTGGACCTTTTTTAAAAGATGCAGCAGAGAGGTTAAACACGAACAACGTATTGATATGGTGTATGTTGATTTCCAAATATCTGACGCTGTGTCAAACAGACACATTATAGCTACAGAAAAAAATGGGATGGTGACTACATAAATGTGGAGCAGACAGTAGTCGTTAATAGATGTTTTTGCAGTAGAGTGTGCCAGGGGTCAGTTTTGGGAGCCTTACTGATCTTGATTTGTATTAATGACCTTGACTTTGGTGTAGAGAGCACAATTTCAAGGTTTGTAAATAATACAACACTTGGAAATAGGATAATGATGGTCAGTAGGATAATGTAGAATTTGAAAGGGTCAGGGGCAAGTTGGAATTGGTGATCATGTGACACATAATGCTCAACGTGGGAAGATGTGATTCATTTTGGTAGAAAGAACACTGACATACAGCATAATCCTAAAGGCCCACAGCAGCAGGCAGAACTGGTGAAGGCAGTAGGACAGGTTAAGAGAGTGGCTCATAAAGCATATGGTATCCATGGCTTTATCAATAGGGATAGGGAGCAAGGAGGTTATGTTGAACTTTCATAGGACATTAATTCAGCTTCAGCTGGAGTACTGTGTCCAGCTCTGCATGATGCACTTTAGTGAGTATGAGAGGGTGCAGAAAATATTCACAAGGTTCCAGGGTTGAGGAACTTCAGGTGTCAAGGTAGATTGGAGAAGTTAGGATTGCTTCCTTTGGAGAAGATTAAGAGGAGATATTATTGTGGTATTCAAAATCTTTGGGGAGTGGGGGAGGTTCAAGACACAGTAGACAGCCTTTTCCATTAATGAATAGATGAAGGATTAGACAAAGTAATTGGCAAAAGGAGCAAAAGCAATATGAGAAGAAACATTTTCATGCAGCGAGTGGTTATGGTCTAGAATACACTGTGTTCTGCGTCAATTGAAGCATTCAGACAGGAGTTAGACTATTACAGAATCATAAGACCAACAGCATGGAAGCAGGCTTTTCAGCCCATCGAGTCCATACCGATCCTCCGAACAGCATCCTTCCCAGACCCACAACTTACCCTTTCCCTGTAACCGTGCATTTTACCCCATGGCCAATCCACTTAGCCTGCACATCCCTGGACACTATGGGCAATTTAGCACCGTCAATACACCTAACCTGCACATCTTTGGACTATGGGAGGAAACTGGAGCACCCGGAAGAAACCGATGCAGACATGGGGAGAACGTGCAAACTCCACAGAGACCTGGGGGTAGGTTTGAACCCGGGTCCCTGGTGCTGTGAGGCAACAGTGCCAAACACTGAGTTGCCGTGCTGGGTTGTTATCCGAAAAGAATAAGTATGTGGGGTTACAAGGACAAGGCATCAAATGGCACTCAGTAAGACAGCCAGTGCGGACCCAATGGGCTAAATGACCTTTCTTCTGTGTTGCAGCACTTCTGCAAAGCCAGGGAAACCTGAAGACCATTTCTGTGCCAGCGATGGTTTGTGTGCACAATTATTTTAACATAGGAGAGCGCCACAATGAACCATTTTGGCTTGCTTTTCATCCTGCTTTGAAATATTTAAAAATAGGTGATACTGAACTGCAACCATTTGAAACATTTTTGCTTTGTGTTGCAGACTGCAACTCGTGGGAAATTTCTAGAATTTTGACCATCTGAGATTTCTTCAAAAACAGCTTGTTACCTGGGGAAATATTAAGCCTCAGATTTAAATGTCATACGCCCATAGGCTAGTAGGTTTCTAAATAAAGACTGATTTATACTTTAAAATGCTATATTAAATGAGAAAACTATATCAGGGCAAAAACAAAAGATTTTGAATGTGCCATCAAATTTTGTGACAGACAACAAAACGTTCACCTACATCTAATGTGAGATTGGTTTCTAACTTATAGTTTCCTTCTCAGAATGCAAATGAATTTTGACCTATGCTATCAAATATTAGTAAGTACAATTTGAAATATTTCTGTACCAAAATTAACAATCAACAACTGTAATTTCAGCCTATTAGAAACAATTACATGAACCTGCTGGTTTCCCTCTCTTTATCTAAGTCTAGACAAAATGATAAAACTGTGTCTTTTGTACTGACACTGCATGTCTGTGACAAAACCAACTCTGGAAATGGTATGGACGCTAACATGTATTTGGAACATAAGGCAAATAACTTCATTTTTCAATTGGCTATGTTTAGACCTCTATTATTTCAGAGAGAATTTTCTAAATATGTGCACAAGAAAAACATTGAATGGTTACAAGGATAAAGTAAGGAGATGGTATGAGATGAGGTAGCTCAATTGTAGCTGGTACCATACAGCCATATTGAATCATATGGCCAGATCCACGCTGAAACGTCTGATTCATTTTCTTTGTCTGTCCTAATCCTTCACTTCACCCCTGGTAAATTTTATTCACTGTAAATTCACGAGCATCATTCCACTTAAAACAAAAACACCCCATCATCAAAATATAGTTTTATTTTAAATAATGACTGTGCTGATCAGGACAAATAGACCATTCAAATTTGAAATGATTAAAGCCTTTTTCTTTCCCAAAGAAACAGTATGCAACAGACTAAGTAACCTTGTATCACATATATCAAATCAGAATAATAACTTGCATGTAAATCATGAGTATTCTTTTTTAAAAAAGCACATTACGCTAAAAAGAACCTTGCAGCAATAAGGGCACTATAAAGCAACTCCGTATACAATTCTCGTACAAGATAGAAAATGATATTTTACTTACTTTGCAGAATATGGCTAAAACACATTGAGGGAAAAAAAAACAGCTGCACAGGCTGATACAGCAGCTAATGAAACTCACGAAGACGCCATTGTAATGGACGATCTTAAAAAAGGCAGAATCAGGGCTGCTTTGTACATACAAAAACCTGAATATTAAATGAGTCAATCCGAGTACGCTTTCCTTTCTCTTCGCCCTACTGTAGCTGTGCCAAGAATCCGCAACACATGGTGTAGTCATGGAAACATTGAGGCAGAACTGAAAATAATATTGCAGTATGAAGTAATCTATGACTATATCAAGTAGTTTATTTATTCCCAATGATCAAATTTTCATTGGAGTGTATTATAATAAGCCATGATAACAGAACATTTGGAAAGCATTAATGAGATTGGACAAAATCAGCATAGGTTTATGAAAAGCAAATCATGCTTAACGAATTTACTAGAGTTTTTGAGGGTGTAACTAGTAGAATCAATAAGGGAAAACCACTGGATGCAGTGTAGTTGGATTTTCAAAAGGCTTTTGGTAAGGTCCCTCATAAGAGGCTTGTGGACAAAGTTAAAGCACATGAGTTAGGGGTAATACAGGTACATGCATGCCTTCTTTTTATAATAGTTTGCATAGACAGGGAGAACTGGGTGGACCAAATGGCCTTCGTCATATTCAATGTGCATTGTATCCTTCATTGTTTGGTGTGCATTAATATTTTGCCTTTAAGGTAGCTTAAAAACCAACTACCATTTTACCCCGAAGTTGGTCTATCATCAGATGAACAGAAGGATTACATGGATTTCAGACAAGGAAATCTGCACCACACTAAACTTCTGGGTTGGATCCTACTACTACACTAGAAAATACATACAGCAGGGGTAACCAGTTTACTCATACGAATGACTGACACCACACACATCACTGAACCGGAATATGCAAGCGTAGCAGATTCAATTTGTAACATGGAGCAGAGATACAAGATGTGATTGTGCATGAAAGGGAAGCAGGAAATGGGGTTGGGATGGTGCTGGTGGTGGTGGTGGTGGTTGGGAGGCGGGGAGACGGGGGGAGATACAGGGGGGGATTGCTTGCTTGCTTGCTCTGTTTCTACTACTTCCTCTTCATGGTGTTCTCAAACTAAGCCTGCAATCAGGAAGTATTGAAGCAGCCTTAGGCTTCTACGCTCAGATATCACATAATTGTAACTTACAACGTGAATTGGTTTCCATTTCTGGCGTGCTGCACTTCTCCAAACGAATGTTGAAAGCGTTTAGCATCTCAATAAGTTTAAAGCAGAACATCCACTTAACAAGCAGCTCCTGAGAACAACGCATTTCTTAGCACAGGTTTCTAAGCCAGCAATTCCAAGGCTGCCCAAGAGCCAGTGTATACACGTTTCTAATTGACCCTGGATTATGAGCTATGGCCAGATTAACTATAAACCCAGTAAAACTGCTTGTTTTTTGATTCACAAGTTGACAATGTCATTGTGGTTGGTGTACAAATTGGTGGAGCTATTCCAATAGAAGTGAAGTCCTCAACAGCTTAGATTTTAAATACAAGAAATAATAAGACAACTAAAAAAAAAACCTTTTGTTTAACTTGTTCATTGGAAGTGAATGTCACTGGCTGGGCCATCATTTACAGCCCATCCTTAATTGCCCCTTGAGATTTATGTCTTCTTAGTGCAATATCAGAGGGCAGTTAAGAGTCAACCATATTCTCTTCTGTGCAATAAACTTATGTTCTATTAAAGAACGTCCGCAGCGTCACGTGAATGCGTTTCAGTGACTAATTACCAAATTAGCCAATTACAAAAAGCAAACATTTACCCTATGAAGTCAGGCTTCATTCTTGGATTTGATTTGTCCAGTGTCATCTGCTACCACATTACACAGATGTAAGTGGAATTAAAAACTGTCCTTAAAACAATGGCCTGAAAGTTCCAGTATAGTTGGATATGCACAAGGGGACCCTGTGGAATATAAATCATAGTACCTCCAAAGGGGTTGCCTGGGAAATTGAATTTTCTTCTGGGCAATTCCTCTCTGCCCGAAACCCTCAAGTCTTATACTTAAATGGGTACTTTCAGAGCATTCTGAAGCAATGAAGGCAACTTATTACTAAGGACAAATTGGACAATACAATACACAATCTAATCCCGAGTAACTACTTACACACTCTCACATATCCTATTCCCCGCTTCCCCCCCTCCCCACACCCCCATCCCTTCCCCCCCCCACCACACCCACCCACACACACACACAACCACCTCCATTGGTCCCTGCCTTTACCAGAGTTAGGCCTGACTTGACATCCTGACTGCGGACATCTGACCAGCCCTCCCCACACTGAACGTCATCCAACCGTCTAAACTACCCCATCCACACAGAACCTTACACTCACCCATCCCCCACCCTCCCTCCCAAGAACTGCACTGCTTACCTGGTCCCCTTGTAATCTCTTGCCCTGTCTAATTGACACCTGATCCCCTTTTCATGGCATCATACCCGCTTACCCACTTGGCATCCCATCCCTGCATCCCACTTACTGGCATCCTGGCACCCTATCTCCTCCCCAGCTGTCACTCTACTTTTCCAGTTGGTGGCTTGGACAGCCTAATGACATTATTGCAGTTGTACACAGTAAAGAATTCTGCAATTGGTTACAGGACAATTGCAGGAAAATAGAGATCAAATTGTTGCCGCAGAAGTGGTGAGATTGCTCAGCAAGGTACACTTTGAGATCAGTGATGAACATCTCTTGCTTCACCACTGAATGAACATCCATGTCAATACTGTGCTATGTAGGTATGCCCCAGTTGTAATGTAATACCTGTCAACAGATTCCATACACCAGTCATTGATGTGTAAACATAATGACGGCTAGTTAATGAGTGTACATCCCAATTAAGAACACTGTACTTCAATAAAAGGAGATACCTCATTGTTTCTGCATTACTGATAACAGGACACCGTATTATTTATTATACATTATAGAAGATGAAAGGAAAAGAATTTGTTTTACCTGCTGTTGCTCCATCTTTAGCGGTCAATTTCCCATTGACCCCATTAGCTTGTGACACTGTGTAGGCTGCCTGACCTCCACCTTGTGCCTCTGCGAGGTTGTCTCTGAACGAGTAGCCATTCTCTGTTCTGGATATGCATTCACCTGGAGCACTCTGCTCTTTAAAATCTGTAGCAAACTGATGCGAAGCAGCCTCGAGGACAGTGCTTGAAGTCCACTGTGGTGCACTTCCTTCAGACTTCCCGTCATCTGCCATTCTTCTTTGTTAACTCTCAGCTGTAATTAAAATAATGGTATTGGTTATTATAGCTGACTGCTAACCGTACAAAGCTACATAAATGGCATGCTGGGATTTATTGAAAGAGGATTTGAGTACGAGTAAAGACACCTTGCTGCAACAACACGGTATCTTAATGAGACTGCACTATTGTGTGCAATTCTACAATTCAAGGGAGGATTTCCTGGGCAGAGAGGGAGTGCAGCAAAGATTCATCAGACTGCTTTCTGCGATAGCAGGCTCGTCCTAGGAGGAGAGATTGCGGACACCAGCCTATACTCACCAAACTTAGGAAGAATGAGAAGTTATCCAATTGAAAATTCTATTTCACAGAACTTGACAGAGTTGACGCAGACATACTTTCTTGACTAGCAGTTTTGAACCAGGGACACAATCATCAAATGAGGGGTAGGCCATTTTGGACTAAAATCAGGAGGGATTTCTCCATTCAGAAGGTGGAGAGTCTTTGGAATTCTCTTCCCCACAGTACTTTGGAAACTCATTGAGCACAAAGACAGAGATCAATACATTTCTAGGTATCAAAGATATCAAATGATCTGGGGATACGGCATAAAAATGGTGATGAGATAACAGATTAGCCAACATCTAGCTGAATGGTGGAGTAGGCTTGAGGAGCCAAATGACCTACGACCTACTCCTTCCATTTCCCATGTTCCACAACATTCCTCTTTCAATTTCACTTTCAGACAAATTTCAGTGACTGAGTATTAAATGATCAAAAAAAAAAAGCAAAACCTTTTGTGACAATTAAGAATCACAGAATCCCACGGGTGTGGAAGCAAATCAAGCACATTCAGCAAATCAAGTCCACACCACCCATCTGAACAGCATCCAGACCCACTCCCACCCTATCCCTGTAACCCTACATTTCCCACAGCTAATCCATCTAAACTGTACATCAATGGGAGGAAACGAGAGCACCTGGGAGGAAAACCACACAGACACGGGGAGAATGTGCAAACTCCATACAGATCATTGCCTGATGCATTTGCTTTTTTTTTAAAGCATTCAGTCATTATACCTCCAGTCTGTCTGTATTAAATTGCAAAATACTATAAAAGATTATCTGGTTGAACAATGTAGTTACAAAAAGTAGAATTGTAGCATTCTCACAACAAGAAACAATCTTTTGAAACGTGCTTTATGCTGACATCTTTTGTTTTTAAACAAACGGCTTGAGAGGTTCCTCCATGTCAGCCAAAGTTTACTTATTCCAACTAAATTTATAATGAAGTATAATTACAATGAAATTTATAATGCTGTTTCTTCTTAATTTCAGATCGCCTGAAGCTCAATTCCTTCAGGGTATTTTAGGAAAACTAGGAACCTGCTTCTTGCTCTGGATTTTTTTCCCCCTGCAGTTGGAGGGAGAAGAGAGTCATACCCAGATTTGCTGAAAAGGATGTGCATGAATTGCAAAAGCCCAGTATCACACTTTCACTCCACCACAAAAAAGTAGAGGGAAGCCAGGGAGGATGGTGCTATATGAATAGCTTTTGCTGGAACAGGGTGTGCACAATTGGTTGGAAACGTGCATGCAAGGTTTCATTTTACTATCTTTTACCACTAGGTTGATGGCTGTGCACGATAACGGTACAACAACGACGGTAACTGGGCATCTGGATCCTCGGTGATTGACAATTTGAATTACGCAGAATCTTTCAACATAATGAGTTGTTAAAAAATACTCCACAGGGGAATTTAAAGTTAAAATATACCATTGATTCTGTAAAGGGAAACATTTGGACATAAAGATCAATTGTAAACTGAACTATAAAAAAACTAAAGTGAGATAGAGAAGTGGGAAGGTTTATGGAGGATATACCAGAGCCTGGTGCCTAGGCAGCTGAAGGCACGTCCACCAAAGGCAGTGTGATTAAAATCTTGGATGCTCAAATAGTTAGCACAAGAGGAAAAAATATCAGAGGATTGTGGGCAGGATGACATAAGAAACGAAGAGGGACAAGACCATACATATAATGATGTAAAGCGTTGATTACTCAGAATGGGTTTTGTTTCCAGAAAATCTGAGCGTAATCTTTAAAATGATGCATAACATATCACCACCTGCTGGTGAGAAATACTACTGCTGTAATACCCCAAAGCAATGGTGGAAAATGGCAAATGAAAAATCAAGGAAAAAATGCCAGATTTCAGCATCAAACAAACTGGCCCAAATTTAGTGGGTAGCAAAACTTTGCAGTAGGTAATTCTCAAATATATTGACAGATTGAATGCAAAGTAGATATATTCGAAGAATGCAAAGTAGTACTTCAAAGAATAGGACTGCTCTCTCATTAGACAGAGACAACAGGTGGTGGTTTAACCTGAGGGTTGCCATGCCTCAGGCGAGGGGGGAGATGCTGAGAAGGAGAATCCTTCATGGTAACGTCAGTTAGTGCAGGAATTGAACCCACACTCTGGGTTGGCATCACACTGCATCACAAACCAGCAAGCTAGCCAACTGAGAACGGAACTCCATGTATAAATGGACAGATTAAAACTTCAAAAAGGAGGCATACAGTGAAGTGCAGGCTAACAACAATAAAGAACATGTTGCAGACCACGGAAATTTTAATAAGACCAAAAGGAGCTAAAATTGAATAGGAAGGTTGATTAATAAGCTTTTAGATACAACTGTAAAGCAAAATAATAGTTAAATGTAAGGCTCAGAGATGAAAAAGGGAGCTAACTTGTGCAGGCTTAAAGGCGTGACAGAAATATTAAATTTATTTTTTGTTAGCTGTTACAACTTGTGGTGGAATTGAGTGTGCTGGTCTACTAATGGAAGATATAGAGCAATTGATAGATTATGGCAGAAAAATGACTGGTTCTTTAAAAGAAAAGCATAACTCAAGATGAATGAGTCACTTGGCACCAAAGCAGGGATACTAGACTGTTGAAAGTTGTCAAGAGAGGAGATAAAGGTCACCATTTTTCAATTCTCTTTAAATACGTCAAATGTATCAGTTGCCATGGGAACAGCTAATGTAACAGATTTTAAAAGAAGTGACAGAAGGACAAACTGGGTACTGGCAGACCAGTTAATGAAAATGGGCATTTGGTAGTTGTGGCCAACTATTAGAATCATCAACTGATCGAAACTTGAAAAGTTACAAATTCCATATGTGTTTTCAGCAAGTAGCAGGGGATTCTTTCCTTCCCTTGTTCCATTCCTTTTTAAATCCAACTCATCTATGGTTATTTCAATTCTGATGGATGGTCTATAGCTCAAATGTTAAGTGTTTCAGGCATATAACTGTTCCTTGAATGATGGAGGTTTGAAAGTGCAGTACTGCAAGACTTAGTGCCGGATCACTTAGCACACTTTCAACATTAACATTTGGCGAACCAGGAATCAAGTACAGGACCATTATACGCATTTTAATAGCAAGTTCCTTTATGTTGTATTTTCTGAAGGTTCTGTCACTGCCACTACCGAACTCCCAATGAAGTGCATAAGTCTCCAAGTTGGTGGATATTGGAATAGCCGAATTATTCATTACCCATGAATAAGTCATTCTATGTTAGTATATGTTGTATAGTTACTCACAGCATAACATATGCCCGAACAGCTAATGACTCTGCCTTTACACTTTTTAAGCAATCTGACTTCTCTCAATTACTTGATGCGTCAGCATCATGATCCACACACAATACTCCACAGTTGGCTCAAAATTCTTATGGCTAATGTAGATACTCATCCTGATGTAAAACTGAAAGCTGACATTTACCCAAATTAAACGTGCTATTAACTATTATGAAATCTAATGCACGCGACATACTTTGTGAATGTTTGAGACGTTGGAGTCCAATTTGATTGATTGATTTATTGTCACATGTACCGAAGTACCGTGAAAAGCTTTGTTTACGAGCAGTACAGACAGATCATAGCGAGTAAGAATGCACAGATCAAAAAAAAAACTTATTCAGAGGCATCAGGTCACATTGCACAGGGTGTGCGCTAGGTGAGATCAACGTTAGCAAGATCAGCATTATTTCAGACTAGGGAGTTTATTGATCAGTTTAGTAACAGCTGGAAAGAACCTGTTCCTGAACCTGCTCAGGCAGGTGTTCAGGCTTCTGTATTTTCTGCCTGACGGAAGAGGTTGTAGGAGATCATTACCGGGCTGCGATGGGTTTTTGATGATGTTGACTGCCTTTCCACAGCAGTGAGTAGTGTAAGTGGAGTCTACGAATGGAAGGTTGGCTTCCGTGATGGTTTGGGCTGTGCACACCACCTTCCGTAGTTTCTTACAGTACTGGGCAGAGCAGTTGCCATACCAGGCCATTATGCAACCAGACTGTATGCTTTCAATGGTGCATCTGTAGAAGTTGATGAGGGACCTTATGGGCACGCCAAATTTCCTGAGCTGCCTGAGGAAGAGGCAGCGTTGTGGTGCATTCTTGACTGTTGCATCTGTGTGAGAAGTCCAGGAAAGGTTGTTGATTATCTTTCTTCCGAGGAACTTGACGTTCTCCACCCTCTCAACCTCAGTGCCATTGATGCAGATGGGGTAAGTGTTCTCCTTTTTATGAAGTCCATGATCAGTTCTTTAGTTTTGCCAATATTGAGAGAAAGTTTGTTTTCATTGCACCACGTAATCAAGCCCTCTATCTCCCTTCTGTACTTTGACTCGTTGTTGTTAGATATCCGTCCTACTACAGTGGTGTCATCAGCAAACTTGTAGATGACATTTGTTCAGAATTTGGCAACACAGTCGTGGGTGTAGAGGGAGTACAGTAGGGGCTGAGGACACATCTTGGGGTGGGGAGGGGGGGAAGTGGCTCCAGTTTTGAGGGTTATTGTAGAGGAGGTGCAGTTACTTTTCCTCACCGATTGCAGTCTGTGGGTCAGAAAGTTGAGGATCCAGTTGCAGAGGGCGGAGCTGAATCCAAGGTCATGCAGTCTTGAGATCAGCCTGGAGGGGATAATGGTGTTGAAGGCAGAACTGTAGTCAATGAGCAGGAGTCCAACACAGGTATCTTTGATGTCCAGATGTTCCAGGGATGAGTGCAATTTGTGTAACTGATATTTAGAATAAAACCAGACAACAATTGCAACTTAATGTATATCTCTTGCCCTTATTTGTCTTGTTACTGAACTGCAGTCAACTTTGCTTGTCCCCAGCATTCTCTTTAATTCATAGATAAATCTGATTTTGTTACAAACCCTCAATGTCTGTTAACAGTTACATTAGAGTTAGAACCACAAAGTAAGAATATTTACTTTGAGTCAAAGCCTGCATACAGTAACTACAAAAAGTAATTCAAAATATTGAGAGTATTTTCATCGCATACCAACAAATACGTGCTATTGTACAGGTAGGTCAACCTCTGACGCTTAAATTAGGCAAAACACAAAGATACATGATCTGGTCCAAACTGACAATCTAGCATATGCAACTCCATTAATTTTTGAAATGAAAAACAACACTGTTGACAAGGAACCTTGACGTGTTACTCTGCTGACATAGAAGAGGGGATACTGACCTTGCACAAAGGGAGCGGAAAACATTCAAATCAGTTACTGGTCTCTTTCAGAATCAAGAACCATTTTCTAAGGAAGTTTCATAGGAACTAATAGCTGTAAAAATTTTCATGCATAAGTAAAACATTACAAATTAAGACCACATTAAAAGCACTTCATTCTATTGCAATGATATGAGGCTCAACACATCAACTAAAAAAATGTCTCTTTAGGGATAATGTGCCTCAGATAAAGTTTTCGTTTTAAACAGCTGGTATATCCTGAGTAGAGGGGTATTTAGGGAGTATTGGTATAAAAATTTTAAAAAATTACATGCTGAAGTGACAAGCCAAGAAATGTTCAATCTACTGAACAATAGGCATTAACATTTAGTGTAATTGACTCTGCACAGCTTCAAGATGCAATCTGCCTGGTCAATTTAATTGGACTGCAATAAAAGTAAAGTGCCTTCAATATCCATTGTTCTGTACTCAAACTTACGTGAGAAATTTATGTTACTGAGGAGACCATTTTATACACAAGATTAAACATTTGATGAGAAGGGCCAATTGATTTACCTCAATTCTGAAAGACCCTGTATTTTTCCCATTAAATTGATTGTTATTACAAGAGCTCACATACTGAGTTTTCACTAGATGCCCTACAATTAAGTTTATTCTGTGTATTGAAGGTGTGTAACAGAATCCATTAGATATTAGAAACACAAAGTGCTGCAGAAACTCAACGTCAGGCAGCACCAGTGGAGAGAGTAACAGAGGGGTAGCTGAGTCAAATATGATTCTTCTTGCTTTTTTTTTTAAAATTCATGCACGAGATGTGGGTGTCACTGGCTGGAAAAGCATTTATTGCACAATCCTAATTACCCTTGAACTGAACGACTTGCTAGGCCACCACAGAGGACAGTTAACAATCAACTACACTGCTGTGGGCCAGAGTTACATATAGGTCAGACCAGGTAAAGGAGGCTGATACCCTCCTGTAAAGGACATTAGTAAACAAATAGATTGCTGGGAGAGTGCCGATGCAGAAATGGCTCCAGCCAGTACACATGTTGCTGTTAGCAGGCCCCGGTTAGGACTCGGAAGTCATCCTAGGAAGGGGTGGCACCACATCGTGGCAAAAGTTAGGGTTTTGCAGCAGCACTTCCCCTCTGCCCCACAGCTTTAGTCCATAGGGTAATGCTGAAAGTAGGGTACAGTAAGCATGCAAGCTAGTGACACTAGATACTTGATGAAAGCCAAAAGAGTGACACTTGGAAGTAATCTCAGAAATCCTGGGGAACTTTTGGTCTCCGGAGAAAAGACTGAATTACCAAGACGTGAGTACTGGCTGAGGTAGTCTGAGTCAAAGAGGCATCCAAGTCTAGATCTTCAAAAGAGAAGGATTGGAATCCTTGCAGAGGAGACATTACAATGAGACTTGGCATGCCACAGCATCACTAGAATCTGAATAAGAGCTGGCTTGATCATAGTGATCATCTGAAACATAATCTGTATGTGCCTGACCATAGTTTATCTACTATCTCATATCTACCTCATGATATGACTATTAGAGTCTAAATTGTACGTAACAGTGGAAGTGGTTTAACATCATGAATTTCCCTGTTTAGCCATTGCTTCGTGACTTTGTTTTGTTCAATTTTACACTGCAAGGATTCTTTTGGTGTTTCAATTTAATTGTAGAGATCCTGTTTATTTGCCTACATTTCATTTTTCCACATTCTGTTCTTTAAAAAGTACAGTCTATCAAGTCAGATCGTAACAACAATCCAGTTTATTCAGCCTTCTTATAACTAGGGTCATAACATTTTGCCAAGATATTTTCACTGCTCTGCCCTAAGCCTCTGCACCAAATGTCTTCTCATCCTTCATAATTCTAAACTCCATTCAAAATCATGTCTCTCCCTGCTCTCTTGTCCTGTCAAAATTTCTCCTGCCACTCCCAACCCATATGGCTATACCCTTGGACTTGCAATCCCACATAGTCTCACTCCTCCCATTGTACCAATCCAGAATGAAACCATCTTTAATCTTTTCCTTATATCATACACCACCTCATATCCTTCTTCCACACCCTAATCCTGTCTCTTCTGCAAACCCATTTGAACCAACACACTATGCTCTCAGGCAGTGCGTTCCAGATTTTAAACACTAGTTGCATGAAAAAGTTTTCTTTCTGTTGCCTTTTTTTGCTAAGTACTATTAATTGGTGTACTCATGTTCTCAATTGTTCCATAAACGTGATCAACTTTTCCCCATCTTTTGTGCCCAAACTCTTCATAATTTTGGACATCTTTATCAAATCTGCTCTTCAAGGAGAACAGTGCCAGTTTCTCCCATCCTATCGACGTAATCGAACTTCATCATCCCTTGAACCTTGCTCATCATCTTTTCTGCACTCTCTCTAATGCCCAATATTAGGCACAATACAGTTGAGGCTAAACCTGTGTCTTATACAGGCGTTACATAACTTCCTTGCCCTTTTACTCTCTGCCTCTGCCTCTGCCTCTGCTTAGAAAACGCAGTTCCTTAACTTAACCTGCCAATTTCAATGATTTGTGTGGGGACACATGCAGGCCCTCTGATCCTGTACCCAATTTAGAATTTTGCTCTTTATTTTGTCTCTCTGCATTGTTCCTAACAAAATGAGTCAATGCACGCTTCTTGCGTCAGTCATTTCCCACTTGTCCACCCATCTCATTTGTCCATGTCCTTTTGAAATTCACAGTTTGTAATGCCTCAAAACTAAGGTCTAAGATCATCAACATTTGTCACTCAATCTCTCCTGCATTCCCACATTATAGACCTCCACGAGCCCATCAGATTGAGAATGACGACAGGAGGTAATGCTGTTGAAAATATCATTCCTGTCCTGGAAGGGTGCACTAGTGTATTGTTGACTGTTGTCAGTGAAAATTTATTGAGAAAAATCAATTTTACTATTGGGTGGTTAACGTGTCATCAATCATTGTACTTGTGGCATCCTTGATTTGTTTCAGCAAAGGCAATGTGGTGAAATAGTCAGTCACCAAAATGTATTCATATCCTTGGGCAAGGAAAATACTAGCTGCAGTCTTGCAACAGCTCAGAAAGAAACTTGTATGGGGTGAGAAGTTTTTGATTGTTGATGTTGAAGTTGACACATTTCACATGGCTTAATCAGTTGATCCATGCCCTTATTAATGATGGGTCAATAGATAGATTCACATGTTAATTGCTTGTTTTCTTTCTGTACCGATGTGACTTATGTGCTGTAGTTAAGCATAGTTTGATGGAGAGCTTATGGAATAATCACTTGTTCGCCTTTATAAATGACACTCCTAAAGAGTCCTAGTTTGTCTCTGAACGACCAGAAAGAACATTCTCCCAGAGACACACTGAATGTAATCGGGCTGCTTACCAATGATCATCTTGAGTTGTTGCAGTGGGGTACCATCGGTCATAAATTGCTGAATCTGCTCTGCTCTTTTATGACCAAAACAAACGAGATGGATGGAGACTATCGCTTAACTGAAACTTGACAATCTCTATCTGTAGGTCCAGAGGCATATTTTTATACTTAACAAGATTTGGAAACTGAATAAGAATATTAAGAATTGTCATTCGGTGGTCTGGTTTGTATTTTACTTCAAAATTGTATTGTTGGATCTTCACAAGTTGAAGTTGGGGTTATGGAGGTGCACTCGAGAGGTTTTTGACTGATGGTTTCTTACAATTTCTGGTGGGTACAAACAATGAAATCTTTGCTAAGGGGGAGTGTGTGTGGAACATTTGTATTCCAAAACCTAAGTGAGAGTTTCTCTTTCTAAGTTGGAGTAGTTGACGAGCTGCGGTGAGGACTTCAAACAAAATAGGCTTGTCAGCCTGTAATAGACATGATCCAATATCTTTCTAGGACATATCTATGTCCAGCCTGGTGAGGTTGGAGGGATTATTAGATGGTGAATTGATTGACAAAGCATTTTTGAGACACTGAATAAGATGTTGTTGTTCTTCCTGCCATTGACTGGCTAACACGCTGGGGTGTTCGGTTAACTGTAGACAGAGCAAACAGAGACCTTTTACACTGGAAGGGCAGGTCATAATGTCATCAAGATGTCTTCAAGATACAGTGCCTTTTTGACATCCTGCAATAATACACCACGTAGAACATCTATGGAACTAGTAGACAGTTTCAAAAAATAATTTAAGGCCAATGGAATATTGATCCTTATCTCAAGGATGTTAGAATACAAGGGAGTAGAAGTTTTAATGCATGTTGTGTAAAATCCTCATGAATCCCATCTTAATATTGCATTCAATTCTCAGCATCATTGGCCTTCAAAAGGGGCACAGTGCAATATCATCTGAACGATACCCAAGGCCATAAGGGTAACTTACGAAGACAGACTGCACTGGCCAGAGTCAATACAGTGTGGAGCTGGAGGTACACAGCAGGTCAGGCAGCATCAGAGGAGTAGGAAAGTCGACGTTTCGGGTCAGGACCCTTCATCAGTACTATCCTGATGAAGGGTGTAAACCTGAAACATCAACTTTCCTGCTCCTCTGATGCTGCCTGACCTGCTATGTTCCTCCAGCTCCACACTGTATTGACTCTGAATCCAGTTCTTGCTATCTCCTTGCATTGACCAGAATTGCATTCCCCCCCGAATACAGAAAATTCAGGCATAATCTAATTTAAGTAATGAAGGTAATTAAATGGTTTGATAGTGTGGAAGGAGAGAAGGGATTTCCTTGGGTGGAAATATCCAGAACAAGGGACAAGACCTTAAAGTTATTGTGAGGCCACTAAGGGGAATGTCAGAAAACAGTTCCCAAGTAAACTGTGCAGGCTAGGTTAATTATAAATTTGAAAATTGAGATGGATTTTATTTTTTCCTCAAAAGGGTATTACAGGATATAGAATCAAAGCAGGTAATTGCAGTTAGGATGCAAAACTGAATGTTGAAACAAATGCCAGGAGTTAAATGGCCCATTCTTGTTTAAATGTTCCTGGCATAGTTATAATTAAACATATGCTTAGAACCAATAAACATGGATTTTCAAAAGAAATACTGGCTCTAAATAGAGGAACTAGAAGATTAGAAGTGGAAAAAAATTACCATTTAGAAATTATAAAGGATTCAGTTGGTTGGATATGGGAACTTACAGGGATCAGTTAGAAGGATAATCAGAAAGACATGGAAAAACACAGCTGCAGGTATACAACTGTCGAATTTTTTATAGAATATATGGAGATAGAATGAAAAGTAAAGAAACTACACTAAACTTATGTTAAACCTTGACTAGAAGATACTTGGAGCAAGGTCTAAGAGATAATACAGTGTGGAGCTGGAGGAAGACAGGTCAGGCAGCATCAGAGGAGCAGGAAAATTGATGTTTCGGGTCGGTACCCTTCTTCAGAAAAAGTGTTCCTCCAGCTCCACGCTTTGTTATCTCTGACTCCAGCATCTGCAGTTCTTGCTAGCTCGATGAAGAGTCAGCTTGTTTTCTTTGGAAAACAAGAGTCTGAGGGGTGACCGAATAAAGGCCTTTTCAATTCCGGAAGTTAGATGTCTACTTGTGAACATGTCTACTTGTGGAAGAGAATAAACTAGCTACTAATATGTCACGGAGAGAATTTAGAAGAAATTTCTTTACCAAGAGAATTCTGACACTGTGGAGCTTGCTATCACAGGGAATAGCTGCAGTAACTTATAAATGCATTTAAAAGGGAAGATAGATAGTGTATGAGGGAAAAAGAAAACAATTGGCCAGTTAGCATAATAACCGATATTGGAAAAATGCTAGAGTCCATTATGAAGGAAGAAATAGCAGGACATTTAGGTAACCTTAACACTTAACTGAGTTAACACTTAACAGAGTCAACATAGTTTTTTGAAAGGGAAATCATGTCTGACAAATTTGCTGGAGCTCTTTTAAGATGTAACAAGCAGAGTTAATAAGGGGAACCAGTAGGTATATTGCATTCGGATTCCCAGACGACGTTCAACAAGGTGCCATTTAAAACTTTATTGTACAAGAAAGGAGCTCATGGTAACGGAGGTAATGTTTTAGCATGGATTAAGGATTGGTTTACATATAGAAGAGAGTAGGAATTAATAGTTCTTTTTCAGGTTGGAAAGACAACTATTGGAGTGCTGCAAAGGACTTCAATTACTTATCCATATTAATGACTTGGGGGGGGGGGGGACAGAATGTAATGTATATAAATTTGCTGATAATACAAAAACAGATGGGAGGCCACGCTCGCTGAGGACTTAAGGAATCTGCAAGGGGATGTCAATAGACAGTGAGAGTGGGCAAAACCTGGCAGAAGGAGTTTAATGTAGCGAAGTGTGAAGTCTCTTTGGTATCAACAAATCAAAGACAGACTATTATTTAAATGGAGAGAGACTCCATGCGGGGCAGAGAGATCTGGTTGTTCTTATGCATGAAACAGAAAGCTAGCTTGGAGATGCAGCAACTAATTAAGACAGCAAATGGAATTGCAGACTTTATTACCATACAGGGTGGTGAAGAGACCATACCTGGAGAACTGTGCGCTGTTTTGGTCCCTGCACTTAAAGGGTATCCAGGCAGTTCAAAATAGATTCATTATGTTCACTCCTGGGTTGAAAGGGTTGACTTATCAAGATCAGCTGAACAGGTCAGGCCTTTATTCATTAGAATTTAGTAGAATGACGGATGATCTTGAGTCTTAGAAGATTTTGAGGGACCTCGACATATTTGATGTTGATAAGATGTTTCAACCAGCAGGGCAATGCTGAGCTTGGGGTCAAAGGTATGATATAAGGAGACATTCGTTCAAAACTAAGAGGTAATGGAATTTCTTCTTTCAGAGGGTAAGAGCGCCCGGAATTGTCTACTCCAGAGGGCCATGGAGATCATTGAATGTCTTTCAAGTTGTAGACAAACTGATAAAATAGCAAAGAGCTATGAGACGCTGGTACAACAGAGGAGTTCAGGCCTGGAGCAGATCGCCCATATTCCTATAAAATGATGGGACGAACTTCCTACTCCAGCTCTTGTTTCTTATACAACACAGGGTTATGCAAATAAGAGTTAGATGAAGTAGGATGGGAGAATGCTGAAGTGGAACAGAAATACCAGCATAAACCTTTTAAACTTTAAAAAAATCTGTTCATGAAATATGGGCAGCCCTGCTAAGAACAGCATCTATTTCTCATCCCTAATTGCCAATGATGGGACAGCACCTTGAACTAAACTTAACGTGGTATAAACATGTGCACGCGCACATGCGGATGCATGGGTGCGCTCGCGCACACAAAACAGCGATGCATTTCCAAATTGGGTCAGTATGTGACTTAGAATGGACTGTGCAGGGGTTCCCATTCCCAAGTGTTTAGGATTCTGGTCTAAGTGTTAGAGTTCATGGGGTCAGAAGGTACTATCAGAGGTGTCTTAGAAAGCTGATACAGTGCATCACTGTTCAGTGGGTTGGAGGGCTGGTCTGCGGTGCAGAGTGATACCTATGGGCTCAATTAGCACATCAGTCATCTCTCTCTCTAATGAGAGAGAGAGGAGGAGAGATCGGTAGGACCACAGTAACTTTTTAAAATCACTGTACAATTGCTGCAGTGCTATACTGTGCTATGTTGCACCTGTGGTGGGAAAGACGGGAGTAAACGATTAAGGTAGTAGATGGAGTACAAGCAAATGAGTTATCTTGTTGAGGATAACTTTAAGCTTGTTAAATATTGGAGCTGCACTTATCCAGACAATCAGGAAATATTCTACTTCACTGTTGACTTGTGCTTTATAGACGGTAGGAACACTCTAGGGGAGTCCAGGGGTGAGATGCATTTTCCGAACAAGGGTCACTGGACCCAAAACGCTAACTATGCTTTCTCTTCACAGATGCTGCCAGGTCTGCTGAATTTTTCCAGCAATTTCTGATTTCGACATTCGCAGTTCTTTTGTTTTATACATGTCTGGTCCACTCATGTTTCCAGTCAGTGGTCACTCCAAAGGTGTTGACAGTGGGGTTCACCGATAGGAATAGGCCTGAAGGACACAGCTCAATGGTGAGATTCTCTTTTGTTGAGCATAGCCATGGTAAAAGCATTAGCAGACTGTTAATGCTACTCAATACTTATTCAAAATTAAACCTGAATGTTGTCCATTTCTGACGACATGCAGACAAGGCTGTAATTGAGCTGTTGCAAATAGAACTGAACATTGTATAAACAGCCCCACTTCTGACCTTATGACAGAGGAAGCGGCATTGATGAAGCAGCTGAAGACGGTTGAACCTAGGATACTAGCCTGAGGAACGCCAGGCGCTAGGGCTGAGATGAATGTCTTCCAACAGCCACAACTATCTTCTTTTGTATTAACTTTGACTCCAAACACTGGAGAATTCTCCCTCTGATTTCCCTTGACTTCAAATTTTACTACTTGATTTCCGTGTTCCAACAGTCGATTGCTGCCTTGATGTCAAGGACAGTCACTTTCATCTCACCTCTGTACAATCTGTGTCACATGCAAAGTGTAAAATCTAGCCCTTTATTTGGCCCAAATAGGTGACTGCCTCATGTGAAAGTGTAAATCAAATCGTTAAATTATATTGGATTCTCATCACTGTGTTACGTTAATGTTTAATGAACTGAGTAAGCAGGTGCTCGTATCAGTAACATGTAGTTCAGCGTAAAATATAAACAAGTGTTAACTGTGTGTAGAGCTGGATGAACACAGCAGGCCAAGCAGCAGAGGAGCAGGAAGGCTGACGTTTCGGGCCTAGACCCTTCTTCAGAAGCTTCACAAGCTTCAAAATCTCCCCTCCCCCAACTGCATCCCAAAACCAGCCCAGCTCATCCCCGCCTCCCTAACCTGTCCTTCCTCTCACCTCAAGCCCCACCCCCATCTCTTATCTACTAACCTCATCCCGCCCCCTTGACCTGTCCGTCCTCCCTGGACTGACCTATCTCCTCCCTATCCCCCTACCTACACTCAACTTTACTGGCTCCATCCCAGCCTCTTTGACTTGTCTGTCTCCTCTCCACCTATCCTCTCCTCTATC
>JAHRHZ010000144.1:19201085-19319598 GCA_024137785.1 Ginglymostoma cirratum
TCTCTCCCTATTTATTTCAGAACCCTCTTCCCCTCCCCCCTTTCAGAAGAAGGGTCTAGGCCCGAAACGTCAGCCTTCCTGCTCCTCTCATGCTGTTTGGCCTGCTGTGTTCATCCAGCTCTACGCCTTGTTATCTCAGATTCTCCAGCATCTGCAGTTCCTACTATCTCTGTTAACTGTATGTGTTGTAATGAAGGAGATAATAGGTACTGCAGATGCTGGAGAATCCGAGATAACAAGGTGTGGAGCTGGATGAACACAGCAGGCCAAGCAGCATCATAGGAGCAGGAAAGCTTGATGTTTCGGGCCTAGACCCTTCTTCAGAAAGGGGGGAGGGGAAGAGGGTTCTGAAATAAATAGGGAGAGAGGGGGAGGCGGATAGAAGATGGATAGAGGAGAGGATAGGTGGAGAGGAGACAGACAAGTCAAAGAGGCTGGGATGGAGCCAGTAAAGGTGAGTGTAGGTGGGGGGATAGGGAGGAGATAGGTCAGTCCAGGGAGGACGGACAGGTCAAGGGGGCGGGATGAGGTTAGTAGATAAGAGATGGGGGTGGGGCTTGAGGTGGGAGGAGGGGAGAGGTGAGAGGAAGGACAGGTTAGGGAGGCGGGGATGAGCTGGGCTGGTTTTGGGATGCAGTTGGGGGAGGGGAGATTTTGAAGCTTGTGAAGTCCACATTGACACCACTGGGCTGCAGGGTTCCCAGGCTGAATATGGATTTGCTGTTCCTGCAGCCTTCGGGTGGCATCATTGTGGCATTGCAGGAGGCCCAGGATGGACATGTCATCTGAGGAACGGGAGGGGGAGTTGAAATGGTTCGCGACTGGGAGGTGCAGTTGTTTGTTGCGAACTGAGCGCAGGTGTTCTGCAAAGCGGTCCCCAAGCCTCCGCTTGGTTTCCCCAATGTAGAGGAGGCCACATTGGGTACAGCGGATGCAGTATACCACATTGGCAGATGTGAAGGTGAACATCTGCCTGATGTGGAAAGTCTTCTTGGGGCCTGGGACTGGGGTGAGGGAGGTGGTGTGGGGGCAGGTGTAGCACTTCCTGCTGTTGAAGGGAAAAGTGCCGGGTGTGGTTGGGCTGGAGGGGAGTGTGGAGCGGACAAGGGAGTCGCAGAGGGAGTGGTCCCTGCGGAAAGCAGATAAGGATGGGGAGGGAAAAATGTCTTTGGTGGTGGGGTCGGATTGCAGATGGCAGAAGTGTCGGAGGCTGATTCGTTGGATCCGGAGGTTGGTGGGGTGGTACGTGAGGACGAGGGGGATTCTTTTTTGGTTATTATTGCAGGGACAGGGTGTGAAGTGGAACAACTCGGAATCCGGAGTTGGAGGAGAACGCTTCTGAATTCAATAAAGTTTGTCAAGGTGAAGCATGGTACCACCGTTTCTCATTCACCGACAAGTATGGATCCAATTAATATGCTACATCTCTCAACTATTCACATTATACTGTGCAAGCCACAGGTCATTTGTTCCGAGGTTAGAACTGATAATTTAAAAAAGCGCTTGTCTAACGTACAAACCACTATGCCATGGAAACATAGGCATTGACAGCATTTTAAGAAAATAAGATGACTTTTCACCTCACCATGCCTGTGTCAACAGAAATTTTATTCTAAATTTTCTCTTGGCATTTTCTTGTATAAATTTATTACTTCTTTGCTTCCATTTTCCACAGCTTCAATTTATGAAATTTCACATTATATCTTTTTCAAGGTATTAATCACTTCCAGTCACACTTTAATCTCCAAGTTTTCTGTACATTTACACCCTTCAGCGTTTGTCATTGATTCATACGACCATTGATTTCCTCCCACAAAATGCATCAACTCTAACTATTCTGCATTGAATTGTTTGCGTCAGCTTTTTGTCCATTCACTGCCTATGTCCTCCTATGGTCCTCCTTCTATAATCAGCTCAGTATTGGTCAAAGCCTTTGCTTTTTATGCAGTTAGAAATTCTTAGTTTTGCACTCCATATTTTCAAGTCCACGTTACCTACGTAAAAGAATGACTCACTCCCAGTATTCTTTAATTAAGATAATTCATTATAAGGGGCACTATCTTTATCAAAATATTATAATCTTTTGTTCATTCGATGTAGTAAGTGTAAGCTTTAGTACATCGTTTTCCAATATACAAAGAATCATTGGTTGCAGAAATTTTATGTCTTCAGTGAAAAAGGCAATGGCCCCTCAAATTGTTCAAGAATACAAAATATTGTCAACAGCGGTGATCTGGGCTGACCAAACCTGAAAGCCTGCACCAATCATCTTTAAAAACATATTCAATCATAAGACGCTACCTAAAGTATGAAGGGATATTAAGAAAAAAACTGAACACAGCAGTAATACCAAATGTTTAATTAGCTACCAAAATTCACTGTCAGTGAACAAGAGACTTTGGGTAACATATTGGAGGTCTCATGCTTTCCATTAACTCTTACAGCAGCGAGCAGCATCAGTTTCCCCACAGGAAGGCTAATATATTCTTTGGCATCTAGTTCAATAATTTTGCGAAATTCTATCACATTCGAGTGTTATTAATTTAGCTTTGAAAATATTCCTCTCTTTGCAGTGTTCAAACCTTGATCTTCAAATTATTGAGCCCCACCCCCCTTCCACCTTCAGAGACAACTTGAACTGTAATTTAAATTGACAAGACAAGTTATCAATTCAATATTATAACCATTCTTCATGTACTAAGATGTGACTAGGAATTAGCTAGCATTATTCAAAAAAACCCTGAAAATATAATTTAGTGGTTTGGGTGCAACGTTTAATTACAGAGAGCTATTTCCGCCTAGAAAGTAGAAATGAATGTAATTTATTTTTAATAATAGACTTTGTATAACTGTTGGTAGAAAAGTAATAGTGCTCTTTTGTAATGATTGAAGCTATTTGAATGCATTAAATCTGACATGCATTCTAGAAAGCTTTTGCCTTCCACCTAAGTTAATGTTTTTAGTTTTGAAAGAATATTCATCAGATGTCATTGTACTTCCTTCACACAAGAGCAATGATTCGCTGGGACACAGCTCACTGGGACGAAAAAGAATCCAAAGCATATTTGAACAAACAAAATTAATGTAACACTTTCAAGAAGATTAGGTCAGCTATTGACTTAAATGATATATTTTGTCATAAAAAAGACGTTTCCCTCAAAACCTCCAGAATATTTTTATATGTATAATTATACCTAAAGGTCGACTTCAGTTCTGTTGTAAATACAAGCGAATACGGACACGAACAATTTCCATGGGGCATCAGGATCACACTCAGCAAATTAAATGGGACATATTTATGTCATTTCTCCAAGGTTTCTGGCATTATGGTGGGATCCACTTGGGAGCGATTCTAAACAACTCAAGAAACTTATTAATGTGCTCTTGCTATATTGCAGCATGCCACTGTTTGCAAAAGCTCCACAGGCTGTTTGTTCTGATAAGGATTATAAACGAACTGATAACTTCATAAAAGCTTTGGGGCTTCTGGAGACCAATGTATGAAAGTAAACTGGGGCCATTACTAGATCTGGTTTTGGAAAAGTCCCCCTAATTCTGTTCACGAAAGCAACAGCGACTTTGAATTTCTGTTCCTGCCGCAGGATAGTTCCAAACTCCTTCCACAAATTATGGTGTGTAGAGAGCACAATATCCAGTTCTATTAACACAATAATCAAGGCAGATTATGATCTACACCTATTGCAAGATAAGCACGCATGCATATAAATAAATAGGCACAGTGCGAAAGCTGTCTGCTGAACATCGACAGTAAAAGGGTTGCAGTTCCGAAAGACACATCGGTAAAATTTCATGGATGAATGTTGGAGAAAGCTAACCCTATGCAGAGATGGTTTTGGGGCCTGTAATTACAGACTAAAAAATGTTATAATGGCTTAACATTAAATTCAGTTGCAGACAATGACGAATTTCAAACAGCTTACCCTAGGGTACCATTTTCTGGCAATGCCAACCTATTACATGATGTAAAATGTCTCCATGCCAACCCATTGAATTTTTGAAAAACTATTATTCTTGTGCCATTTATTAAAATTACACTGTTCATAATGATAGATAATAAATGTGCCGTAATAAATATGAAGTATTTTTGTCTTATATTTCTTAGATTTATTCATGCTGAACACAACACAGAGTCAAGATTAGTCACTGATTTGAATACATATTAAAGTCTGGCTAATTTTATACCTCAGAGACATGAATAGTTCAGCAAGGCATTTGTGGGGTTTTGAATTATCTTTAGACTTGGACAGGGGCCCAAGAGTACTGCTGATATGTTTAATTGAACAAGTCAGTTCATTCAAATATACCCAAGTATTTCTCCAGGGGAGTGTCTGACAATTGCAAGCCTAGTACATCCTTTGTCAAACTACTCCTTATAAAGAGGCATGTACAGTAGGTAGTTGCAGACATTGATTCTACTCTCACATCAAACAGTGAACTCATTTAATAGAAAATGCAATTTATCCACTGGTTTCTGGGGCTGTAGTACTTGAAGTAAACTCACCAAAGCCAAATGAATAATATATCCAAGCATTCAACCTGCGATGTATAAAGATTGGTTATGTTTGAACTGCAAAGACTTCTAGATTAGGTGGATTGGCCATGTAAATTGTCTGTACTGTCTAGGGCTGTATAGGCTAGGTGGATTAGCTACTGGGTTTGGGTGGGATGCTCTTTGGATGGTCAGTGCAGACTTGATGGGCTGAATGGCCTCTTATCCATACTGTAGGGGTTCTATAAAGGGCTAACCGTCTGCAAGAGCTCTGTCAATGTTCTGTGCAATTTTCTCCGTTAACCAATACATTGAGATCCACCAGGCATTCCTTCAGAATGGATGCCATTGGGTCAACACTGCAATCCAAGTTCAGTGCCACTGGTATTGTTACTCCTTAGCACAAGACCATAACAAGCACAGGTCACTCGGTTCTCTAGCTATTTTATTAGGTTATTCCCGATCTGTCCTTCAACTTTATTTACCCAACTTCAAAGATATGTCAGAGATAGTAGGAACTGCAGATGCTGGAGAATCTGAAATAACAAGGCGTAGAGCTGGATGAACACAGCAGGCCAAGCAGCATCAGAGGAGCAGGAAAGCTGACGTTTCGGGCCTAGACCCTTCTTCAGTATGTCCCCTGGTTTGATGGCAATGGCACATTGGAGTGGGACATGAGGTTACAGACTGTAGCTAGAAACAATTCTGCTTTACTGCTGATGGCCCTCAGTGCCTCTTGGATCCTATCTCTGAACTTCTGGATTAGTTCCGAATCTTTCCTACATAGCATGATGGGGTCTATCCTTGGTTGTAAAAATGGGAACTAATTTCCACAAAGACATGTGAAAGTGGAAATTTGTCTCTACTATGATGATAAGGTGGTCACTCCTGTCACTGTCATGGACAAATGCATTTGTGACAGGAAACAAAGATGACATAAAAGAGACACTTTCTCCTGTTGGTTCTCTCACTGCCCGTTACAGCCCCAGTCTGGCAGATATGCTGTTTAGAACATATTTGCTTGGTCAGAAGTGTTTCTGAACCACTCTAAGCAAGGACACTGAAATCCCCCACACGGTACATTCTACACCCTTGCCATCTTCACTGTTTCTGAACAAGTAGTATTCAGCATGGAGGAGTACAAGGGAAAGTAACAGTCAATAAGCAGTCAGGAATTTCCTTGCTTGTGCTTGACCAGATGACATGAGTTTGCATGAGATCTGGAGTCAAATGTTATGGTGTCACAGGACAACTCCTGTCCAACTGTACACGTAGTCTACCACTTCCTTCTGTGGTTCTATTGTGATAGTTGGACAGGAGATATCGAGAGATGGCGATGCAGAAACCTGGATCATTAGCTGTGAGGTATGAATTGGAGAGTATATTGTTTGTTTTTTTGAGAGTTTGTTGTTCAACCAGTGTATGGGACAGCTCGCTCAATTTTGACAAAAATTGCTAGAATGTGCCAGAAATTGTGTCAATAATTGCTAGAACATGCCAATGACATCACATCAACAGGCTCTCAAAACATCCTAAGCTTCATCCTTTCACCTTAAAGAAAAATACAATGCTCAAATTTTTTTTTCCAGGATGAATCTCAGAGAAATCTGTCCTTTCTTTCTCTTTTCCTGAAGAATGCATTTCTGTGCACCTGTATGTACACATCTAAGTATTTTGGGCCAGGGACCCAGGTTTGATTCTAGCCAAGGGTGACTATCTGTGCAGAGTTTGCATGTTTTCCCTGTGTCAGAGAGTTTGCTCCCTGCTCCAGTTTCCTCCCACAATCCAAAGATATGCAGATTAACTGGACTCTCCATGTTAAACTGCGCGATAGTGTCCAAGGATTCTAGGCTAGGTGGATTAGCCATGGGAAATGCGAGGTTATGGAGACAGGGTAGGAGGCTGGGATTGAATGGGATGCTCTTCGGAGGGACCGTGCACACCTGATGGGCCAAATGGCCTCTTTCCACGCCATAGAGATTCTAACAGAAAAACTAGATGTAAACTGCAATAATTAAAAGACATATTTTACTATGAAAATGAATCAGTGATGCACATAAGCAGTCTAAAATCTCCAACAATTGAGAGTTCCAAACATTCAAATAGCTACTTTACAAATCCCTCTACTATGGCATTCAATTTGCCAAAGCCCACGTATTAAAAATACAATAGTAAAATACTGCACAAAATGCTGCAAAGTATAGTAACACACAGAAACTGCTGGAAGTACTGAGCAAGGCTAGCTGCTTCTGTGGAGAAGGGAAGAGAACAAACATTCCAGGACTGTGGCTTTTCATCAAAACTTGGAAAACTTAGAAATATGACCAATTTTCAGTAGGTGAAAGGAGGACAGGATGTGAAATAGACAAAAAGGGAGCGTATATAAGAAGGTAGAGGACAACAGAGATTAAATGGCAAAGGTTTTCACAAAGCAAGGTCAAAGGAAGTGCTAACGGAATGAGGAAAGAAATAAAAGATGATGTGATGAGAGGATAAAAGCAAAATATTGCAGGTGCTGGAGATCTGAAATAAATTCAAAGTGCTGGAGAAGCTCCAGTTGGATGCAAAAAGTTAACTTGGTTTCTTCCTCCACAGATGCTACCAGATCTGGGGAATTTTTGGAACATTTTCTGTTTTTATTGTGTGATAAGAAATGATATAAATGTCATGATCTGGCAATAGCAGCCCATTTGAGTGCAAATTAGATTAAAAAGGAAAATAGATCAATAAAAAGAATTTTAAAAAATGGAACAGTTACAATTTCAAGTTGTTAATTCAATGCTGAGTCCTCAACAATATACGTGCCAGGTGAAAGATGATGTGTTGTCCCTCAAGCTTCAGAGTGCTTCACCAGAACACTGCAGATGTACAGAGAAGTCAAGGTGGAAAATTACAATGACAGCTGCCTATACGGTTTTGAATAAAAGCAGGTATTCCTCAAAGCAGTGCTGAGATCGTGGTTGGTGAATACTGAAGAGAAACTGAAGATCACCTTGGAGGAGTTTTGGGAGCTGTGGACAGTGAGGGGACAGTGTTGCATCTCTTGTGCTCGTAAGGAAAGGAGTCTTAGGAAATGGTGGAGGGTATTATTGAGGAGATGGAAGGGACAGTGCCTTCAGAACACTTAAAGTGGAGGACCGGAGGGAAAGATGTTCTTGGTGACACCATGATGTGGAGGTGCTGGTTCACAATGGGGTGGACAAAGTCAGAAGTCACACAACACCAGATTATAGTCCAACAGGTTTATTTGAAATCACAAGCTTTTGGAGCACTGCTTCTTCGTCAGGCGGAGTGATTTCAAATAAACCTGTTGGACTATAACCTGGTGTCATGTGACTTCTGACCATAATGTAGGTGGCAGGAATGGCCAAAAAATAGCAGAATGCTGAATAGCTGCAGGCTTAATGGAAGTAGAAGAACAAATAAACCAACAAACAGGAATTTTAAAAAGTGGAGCACAGGTTACAATCTCTATTATGGACACATCCAATGTACAGACAAATGGGGTGAAAGATAGGTCAGGGGGAGTGTAGCGATTGGAACCAGCTGGATCTTATTGACAATAAGATCCTTGATTGGGGTTGTTAACTTGGGTCAATCAGGAAGCCCTAGCTGACCAATAAAACCATGAGATTTTGAATCTCCTCAGTTCAGGCCACTGACGCCAAGCTGGCTGGCCAGAGCCAGTGTAATGCGCCCAAGTAAATAAAGGGTGGGAGAGAGCAAGAACTGCAGATGCTGGAATTCAGAGTCGAAACAGTCTGGTGCTGGAGGAACACAGCAGGTCAGGAAGCATCACAGGAGCAGGCAAGTGGACTTGATGAAGGGTCCCGACCCGAAACGTTGACTTTCTTGCACCTCTGATGCTGCCTGACCTGTGTTCCTCCAGCTCCACACTAAATAAAGGGTGACTTGGTGACGGGACCCCGCCTCTGGGTGGGTAGGTCACAAATGATCTGGGGAGTGGGCAGTAAAGTGGAGTTAAAGTGCTAAAAATGGCATACTGAACAGTCTTACATAGAACATAAAACAGTACAGCACAGTACAGGCCCTTCGGCCCATGATTTTGTGCCGACCTATTGTCCTACTAAGATCGACTACCCTGCATACGCTACATTTTATTATCCTCCATGTGCCTATCCAAGAGTCACTTAAAAGTCTCTAAAGTATCTGACTCCACTATCACTGCTGGCAGCCCATTCCACATACCCACCATTTTCTGTGTAAAGCAGCTACCTCTGACATCTCCCCTACACCTTCCTCCAATCACCTTCAAATTATGCCCACTTGTAATAGTAACTTCCGCCCTGGGAAAAAGTCTTGTTGAGTCTACACTTGCTCCTATTTCTTATGAACCAACAGCCATTCAAACTCAGGAGTTTAAAGCACCCAGCAGCCAGTCAAATGGAAAAAATGGTTCTGCTGAAATCTCAGGCTCCTTGATCATCTCTGCTTGCTTCAGAAGGAGGGAAAAAAAAAAGAGAAAAGTAAAGCCATCAGATTTAGAATCTCCTCAGTTCAGGGGACAGACTCTGAGCTGGCTGGTCACAGCCAGTGTACTGTGTACAAATAAATAAAAGGTGATTTGGTGATGGGATACCAGCCTCTGTGCAGCTATTTCACTGGTGATAGGAGAAAACAGGACAGGCCTGAAAAAACATTTGCTTGCAACAGTCATTTTGGAGTTGGGGAAAGCATTTCTAGCATTATGCCTTTATTAGGGAAGCTTGACTTGTTTCACCCTGCTGTCAAAGACTGGTCCAGTGTGTGGAAAGAATGTGATTTTTTTTTCCCCTGGGCGAAACACATTGGGGCAGATGAAAAGCAATAAGTAATCGTTGTGACTGCTTGTGGACCCATAGCATTTTTGGTTACAAGGGATTTAACTTTCCCAGTGGAAACAGACACTAAAACCTTCCAACAGTAGGTTGAGAAGTATTACAACCCCAAAACTCCTCTAATTCTGAGATGCTATGGGTTTTATTTGGCTGTTAGAGAATTGGGTGAATCTGTATCAGGATTTTTGACGAGGATGAGATAACTAGAAGAGGCATGTGATTCTGGCTTAATCCTGAACGAGACACTGAGACGCTGAGAGACGGTTTGCTATATGGGATTAATTAAGTAACCATGCAGAATCACCTGCTAACTTAAGACCAAATGGACTTCAGACAGGCACTACAGGCTCAGTGTTCCTGGTCATTATGGACACCAATTAAAGTGATTGGACATGCATAAAGTTCATTCGGCAAACTCAGGAATGATGATTCCGAAGCAGCAAACGTCATTCGTGATACACAATTTCATTCAGGGGACGAAGTTTGGTGCTGGAACCATGGGAATGGCCCTGTATGGGTACCAGGCGAGGGAGACGCGAGATCAGCTCCTGTGAAAGTTCAGGTGGGTGATACAGTCCTGAACAAGGATGCAAACGGGGCAGAAGCAAAACATACCTGGCCCCTCAGAACAGTCAGAAGGCCTGCCAGAAACCACAGGGTCTCCGCCTACGTCTAGTGTTGAGGAAGTCTCCGATTCCAAGACGGATGCAGCCTCGATATCATTACTGTCAGAAGGGGAGGAGAAAACTCTCCCAAGATGCTCTGGACATATGCCATTGGCTACATGCTGCCTGCGTCAGAGTCAGAGAAGTGGGACTTGGAGCGAAAGTTTCACAAGAAAAGCTACAAGAGAAAGACCTGGCCTATATCCCTGGGCTGGGGGAGGGTGGGGGTGCTGGATCTTGTTGACTGCTAGATCCTTGATTGGTCCAGATTAACAACCCCAAATCAGGAAAGCCTTGGCTGACCAATATAACCAGGAGATTTGGAATCTCCTTAGTTCAGACTGACTCAGAGTTGGCTGGCCACATATAAATAAGGGATGATTTGGTGACAGGATATTGGCCTCTGTGCAGTTATTTCAGGGGGGATCCCTACTGTAGTTCTGAGGAGGGATAAGAGCATAAGTGTATGAAATTGAATGGAAGCTTCCTGCTATCCATACTGGAAGTAATCCATCGTTGAGGAAAAAGGAAGATGTATTGAAACACCCGTATCATATCAGAGCTGATGAGATGGAGATGTAAAATCCAATGACCAAAACAACTTGAAGTTACCAAGATCTTTAGGAAAAAGAAGAGATTTGCATTTATTTAGCACCTTTCATAACGTTAGGATAATCCAAAGCCCTTACTGTTAGTGTGCATTAAAGCATATTGGCCAGGACGTCAGGTTCAGATCTCCAGCACTTCCTTAAATAGTAACAAGGGATCTTTAACTTCCATCCGAGAGGGTAATTTCTCATCCAAACGATGAGGCTTCCTACAGTTGTTACAACTGTGATGGGAGGAGTATACTGTCTTTCTCCCAATCCACTGTTCCATGAGTCACAACTTAAAATGAATTCAGTTTCTAATATGACCAATTGTATGATGCCTCGGCATTAGACTTCACATAAAAAGCTTCATCAACCAAGTTTTTCTTAAACAAATAAAGTTTTGTTTAATGATAACAAGTGTATTCCACAAAGGCGCAGAATTGATTAACACAGTTTGCATTGTAAAAATGTACCAGATATGGGAAAAATTATATTTCTCTCTAGAGATTCACTTGAGGGAAAAAAATACACTTGGCCAATACTGGTTAGTTCTCGAAGATTGCAGAAGTATAAGGTGTGGAACGTTCCAACGATTGTCAACTTGGCATTCTTGCACACACAGATAGGGTACGAGACATGAAAATTGCCTCTGGAATCTTGACAGCTTGCTCACAAAACACAGTGTCATGATGGTTTCCTCAGACAACAATCAAGTTTCATACTGCATTCACAATAAGGATTCTACAGAAACAGGAGAGATGAACTGAGCATCCTCTGCTTCAATAGGCTTCCTCCAACTGAATGACAAAAAACTCGAAGTGTAACAGTTACAAAACCCAGTAGGTAACCTCCAGCAATCCATGTGGTTTCCAAGAATACCTTGTTAAAGTTCTGGTGCTATTTTAAAAATATAGATTAATTCAAGAAAACATGAGATGAATTAACCTTTCCACAGTCCTTCAAAACTCAAGTCCTCAAATAGTAGGACGTCTGTATAACAACACAGAACACCTTCAATTCCACACTGGAGTGTCAGCTTAGATTTTGAATATTTTTTCATTCATTCACGGGATCCAAGGGTGACTGGCTAGGCCACCATCTGTAGCTCATCCCTAATTGGCCCACAATAGGTAACCACTAAGCTACCTTCTTGAAATACTAAAGTTTATGAAGTGTAGGCACAGTAACGGTGCTGTTAGAAAGAATGTTTCAGGATTTTGACCAAGCTATAACAAAGGAACGGCGAAAGAGTTCCAAGTCAAAATGGCACAAAGTTTGGAGAGTAACCAGGATGTTGCCTGGTAGGGAGGGAAGGTCTTATGAGGAAAGGCTGAGGGACTTGTGGCTGTTTTCGTTAGAGAGAAGGTGGTTAAGAGGTGACTTACTAGAGACATACAAGATAATCGGAGGATTAGATAGGGTGGACAGTGAGAGCCTTTTTCCTCGGATGGTGACGGCTAGAATGAGGGGACATAGATTTAAATTGAGGGGTGATAGATATAGGACAGATGTCAGAGGTAGGTTCTTTACTCAGAGTAGTAAAGGCGTGGAATGCCCTGCCTGCAACAGTAGTAGACTCGCCAACTTTAAGGGCATTTAAATGGTCATTGGATAAACATATGGATGATAATGGAATAGTGTAGGTTAGATGGGCTTCAGATTGGTTTCACAGGTTGGCGCAACATCGAGGGCCGAAGGGCCTGTACTGCGCTGTAATGTTCTATGTTCCAACATGCCTGCGGTGATGATGTGATTTATCTGCTGCCCTTGTCATTTTACGTGACAGAGACTACAAGTTTGGAAGTTACTGCGATGAGTTGTTGCACTGTATTTTACATATGGTACAGTGTTGCTACTCTAACTGACTTGTGCCTTGTAGATGTTAAACGGGTTTTGGGAAATCATGAAATGAGCTAGTCACTGCAGAATTCCTTGCCTCTGACCAGCATTTGCAGTTCCAATGGTGGGGCCGGAGTCCTTGATCTTTTAATTTGGCTATTGTTCCACGCTATTTGTGAAGGATAGTTTGACTATTTTGGGTTATAATTGAAACTGCACTTAAACATTCAAGTGATACAAGATTTACCTTCAACTGAAAATATGTTTCTGCTATAGGCTGATCTCCTTCTCCCTCCCTTTCCCTCACACAAAACTAGAATGAATATCTACTATTTCTAAGCATTATGAACTTGGAAATTAATAACATTCTTCTGGACTTTACAGTAAATTCAGGGAATTTCGAGCTAACTGTATCAACATACATGTTGCTGTAATGTCTGTGAAAGTCTTGAAGTATCTAGTGTTCAATTTTTCTGAAGTTATAGACATTTCTTCAGAAGTGTCTCTTCACAGCCTCAAATATACATTAATCCAGTTGAGGCTTCATATTTAATCATTACAATATTGTAAAGTGGCAATGTTTTTAATATTCCTGGTCACATCCCATCACTGCATTTGCTGTGTCAGTTAAGGGGGTTATGCCTTGAGTCCATATAAATGTCCAGTTATCACATTGTCTCCTAACATCATCTTTCTGTGAAAACAGAATATGGTGATGTATTTAATTATATATTGCAAATGCCTTAAATATTAATGACTAAATTGCCAGAAATTGGAGAGCAAAGAGGACTGCAAGGTTGCAATAGGACTCATGGTCAGCAGTTTGTATGAAAGGGAAGACAAAAGGGCTGACAACTTGTGAATGAATAGTGCTGGGTCGAAAATGGAAAGAAGTCACATTTTTCAATGGGGACGACTTTGGGAGAAGGGTCACCGGACCCGTTTTCTCTCCACAAATGCTGCCAGACCTACTAAGTTTTCCCAGCAATGTCTGTTTGTGATTTTGACTTCATACCATTACTTGTCATTGGATCTACAAATCAAGAATTCCTAACAACATGTGACAACCACAAGTCTAGAGCTCTGATTGACGTGATGCTGATTACCTGTATCTCAAAACAAAATAAGCAACAAAATTTTCCATTTTGCAACTTCCATACCTAGCTGATTTGATACAAAGTCAAGGAGTTTAGCAGATGATGGGCTTTGATACCTTTCTATATGCATGGGTTTTAATTAATGAAAAATACCAAACATTGCATCACAGTATAGATCATTGCAGTTGTTTTCTGTTTTGTTTAAATGATTTGTGAAGATGGCTTAATCGTGTGACTTTAACTATTCTGTTACATCCAGGAGCAACTACTTTCTTCAGGTATGTTCTACTCTTGAAACATATGACAATGGAACTTGGTAAAAGCAATAGGTACACTTTCCCTTTGAGCATGCGAATATATTTTCCCTTTGACACTACACAAGTCCACTGACGTCCTGAATTATTTACTTTGCCACATCAATGTTTCCCTGATTGAAAATGTTCAATGAAGCTGCAGGGTGTGATGCTTTAAAGCAAATAACAAATTTCTACCACATACCTACCAAGAATGCAATATTTAAAAAATGCATTAGCTGGTATAGTATCTGAATGAATGACCACAAGAAACAGAAACAGTATTCTGAATTATTAACATTTTAAAAGTAGCATTCAAATGGCATACGTTGCGTCATTTTTGTGGTCATGAAATTAGATTCAATTCAATGGCATACTGCAGCTTTACTCAACAAATGCTATAATTTCAACATTAAATTTAGGATACACAGCTGATCTTTAACTGGGTTAAATAAAAATCAATTTAATTATAATAGAAAAAGGGGGGAAAGCTCGACATACTTGTAGCAAGTATGGCACAGTATCCACGGTGATGGCTGAAGTTGCAGAAATCCAGAACTCCACAAATCTCAGACATGGCACCAACCATTTTCCTTGGTGGGGAAGAGGGAATTAGGGTAGCAGTTCCAAACTACGCTCTTTCATTGCACGGAGGCCTTCATGTCTGATTTGCATTAACCAGGAATATGAACAGAACGTATGGAACTAAAAGAGGCCTAAACTTTGCAGGATTGCTTGAATAGCTTGGTATCCTTTTGGATAAGGCACAATGGGATGTCTGTCAGTTCCAAGCCTTCATAAACGTTTTGAAGTGGTACTACGATTTCAAACGTTTTGTTTCTTTTTGAGGGATTCAAGGAAGTTAAATGTCACAAATCAGTTTTTTTATCAATGACTATATTTTTTTAAAACAGTGTGTGCTTGAACAGTCACTGAGCAATTATGTTTTAATCCCATTTCAGCCTGGGTCCTAAGGTCTGTGCAAAATAATTAGTGGGTAAATTGGACAAATTAGAAAACGTTTGCAGAGATAATCACACTACACTTTTGTAGCGTGCAGGCAGATCGTCTCGGGGCCTCCTGCACTATTTTGCTCACAAATCTGTTTTCTGCTTTGGATACTCGTGAGGGTAATGGTTCCCTCAGAACAGTGCAGTCAAAGCCAGTAACACTAGGGGCATCTCAACTGTACAGAAGCAGAGGGAAGAGAATGAAACAGCAACGCTGACAGGGAATCCTTTAGTTAGGGGAACAGACCCAAGTATTTCTGTATCTTTAAACATGACTCCAGGATGTTGTGTTTCCTCCCTGTTACCAGGGTTAAGGATGTCACAGTACGGTTGCAGGATACTCTTCTGGGAAAGGGTGAACAGCCAGGGATTACGGTTCACGTTGGTACCATTGTTGAAAGGGGATTGATGTCCTTAAAGCTAGAGGAGCTAGGAAAGAGATGGAAAACAAGACCTCCAAACTTGTAATCTCAGCGTTACTCCCAATTCCTCAAACTAATGAGCACAGAATCAAGGAAGGTGTGGTTGGAAAACTGGTGCAGGAGGAAGGTTATTGGATTTGGGACTGGTTCTGGGGCAGGTAAAAGCTACAAATGATGGACAGCTTGCATCTTGCAGGGAGACTTGCTGTGTTCGTGGAGAGGTTTAAATTAGGTTGGCAGGGGTAAGTGAATCTAAAAGCGATGCAGATTCATTGAAAGCAAAACTAGTAAGAGGAAATAGAAAATGAGTAAGTAAATCTAGAAGACAAAGGCTCAATTAAAGGCAGTCTATCTAAATGCACATCACATTAATTAAAAGGCTAATGATTTGAATGTACAAATTGGGCAAAACAGATATCATTTAATTGCTGTTACCAGGACATGGCAACAGGGTTATAAGGCTGGAAATTGGATAGCCAAGGATACGTACTTTTAGGAGAGACAAACAAAAAGGAAAAGGAAGGTGGACTGGCATTCCTAATAGGGGATGACATTAGCATATTATTAAGATAGGATCTTCAATCAAAGAGACAGTACTGAAAAATTAGCTGGATTAAGGGCTGTATATCTCCTAGAACAGCTTCATTACAATGTTAAAAGGAAGTCACTACCAAGACAATGGGTGAAGTTGTTGTTATCTTTCCTCCTATAGGTTCCGAAAAAATTTCTATTGACTGTAAGGTGGCAAATGTAAATCCACTACTTTAAGAAAGTAGGAAGAGGGGAACAGACTTGTTGGCTTGACTGTTGGAAAAATGTTAGAATCTATTTGAGATGAACATTTAGAAAAGAGTGGTAAAATTGGGCATCAACAGTATGTATTTATGAAAGGAAAACCAACTTTGATAAACTGGACTGTTTTTCAGGATATTTCTTCTAGAATTGAAAGACAAAACAGTGGACGTTGTGTAGAAGATTTCTGATAAGGGTCCCCACGCAGGTTAGGATATAAAATTCGAGCAATTCAATACGACTGAGAATTAGATAACTGACAGAAATCAAAGAACAGTAATAAGCTATTCTTCTCAGAATGGCAGACCATGATGAGTGGGGGTACCAACAGGGTCAGTGATTCATACACAACTGTTCAAAATGTATATAAACAATTTGGACGTGGAGGCAAATTGTAATGTTACCAGGTCTACTAATGGCACCAAACAGATTGGGAACGCAAGTTGTGTGGAAGGTGCAAAGAGTCTTCAAGAGGGATTGGCAGGCTAAGTGAATGAGACAGAATGTGGTTGATTGAATGTAATCTAAATTAGTGTGAAGTTATTCAAAAATTTAAAAAAAGTTATTCACTGTGTTTGGAAAAAAAGGGAGGAATATTTCTTAAATGGAAAGATGTTGGAACTTGCAAGTGTCCTTGTCCCTGAGTCATTAAGTCCTAGCATTCAGGTACAGCAAGCGACTAGGGAGGCGTATGGAATGCTAGCTTTCATTTCAAGGGGATTTGAAGATAGAAATGACGACGAACAGGGTGTTGGTGAGGCCACACCTGGAGTACTGTTTAAAGCTTTGGTCTCTTTATCTAAAGAAGAATAGGGAATACCATGGAGGATGTTCAACTGAAGTTCACCAGATTAATCCCTGAGATAGGAGGATTGTTTTAAAAGAAGAGACTGAGAAAATTGGGTCTTATTTCTTAGAGGTTTCTAGAAATGAGGAGTGATTTTGTTGAAACTTATTGAATTTGTACAGGACATGACAGGGTCAATACAGACAGGATGTCTCCTCTGGTTGGTGACTCTAGAACCTGACAACATGATCTCAGGATACTGGGTAGGCATTTCAAACTGAAATGAGGTGGTATTTCTTCAATCAAAGGTGGGTAAATCATTAGAATTCTCTATCACAAGGGAGTGTGGAAGCTGAATCATTCAGTATGGTCAAAGCAGAATTAGTTTCTGGAAACTAATGACACTTAGGGATTTGGAGAGTGTGGGAAATTGGCATTGAGGATGTGATCAGCCATGATCCGGTGTGGTCGGGCTGGCTTGATGGACTGAATGGCTTACCCCTGTTCCTTTATTCCTATTCCAACGTTGTGAAAGGAGAAACAGTGAAAAGTAATAAAAGGTACAATTAATCTTTTGTAGCCCCAATGATGTTTTCTGACATCAGCCAAATGGGATATGGTACTCATATTAGCTCTGTTGACACAGAGCTGAAGATGTAGCAAAGTGAAGTTTTAACATCAAGTAGCAATAGTGGTTTTCCATCACATGATTTAGTTAACAAAAGTTCAAACCGTTATTACATAGAATTGTTTTATTGATAGGATCTTAAATTTCTTGCAAGCAGGACTTTAAAACAAGAAATGGGAATGAGAGAAGAGAGATAGTAAAGAGAATAAGTGGAGTAAGAAGGGGTGGTTAAGTAGGAGAGCGGGAAGAGAAAGGGAAAAAAAATGGGAAAGGCAGGTTGGGGGGTAGGTGGATGGAAAGGAGGGGAAGAACAACTATGGACAGAGTATTGATTTAAATCTGGGAAACACCAGCAGGGACTTTCTCTCAGCTGGCAGTCTCTCATTCAGAGCTAGCTAACAAAACACCGCAAACTATTTTACTCCATCTATTCCAGGATTCTTTCTGACTAAATAGCAGAATCACAAGTGGACATATATGCGAAGCTACATCAGTTGATGGGGCATACACAAACATTAGACCTTGTTTGCTTTTGTTATGTGAAGTGATTCCAATACTATCGCTACCCAACTCTTCCTTCTAATGTTTTGAGTCCTGGGATTTGTAATTAGAAGTTACAGAGTGCCACTACAGAACCATTTGAGAATGCCACTGAGCAGAATTCATGCAGTCTACGATTTGAAATTTTTAGCTTTGATCAGCGTCAAATTCTTTTCAGACCAACATAACTGGGTTCCTTTGGCTAGGCCCTTTGACATGATAAACTCCTGTGTTTGCTTTCATGTTGGAATGCTGGGAGCTTGAACTAAATGGGGTCATGTCTGCAAACTTCAAATAAACGTCCACAAATCAATTGCTTCAGTTCGTCTCCTTTGTGCAAGATTGCACATTTGAAATGAACATAAATCTCAAAATAGGTAAGTTGCGTGGGATATTAAGCTATGTGCTTAAAAATTCAGTTCAAAAAATTCTTCACTAGCAGCGAATGAAAGCAGTTAACACGTGATTGCATCAAGTCAGGGTTGGTTTAAAACTTCAGCAATGTTTGTTTTAAGGAGTTAGAAAAATGCAACCAATTGTTAACTAGTGAAATTGGTAACTAAGAACGATCCCCTCATAGCACAGTCGAACAAAAACCTGAGATTTTATATCAGCATCTTCCATACTTAAACATATTGCCTTCCAGGTGACTAATATTTGGTGTATGTTTTTTATTTTCCTCATTGTAAGGGGAGTACATGATCACAATTAGGAGATCTATAATTATTAAAATGAACACAAAAACCATTTCTGAAGGGTCTAGGCCCGAAACGTCAAGCTTTCCTGCTCCTCTGATGATGCTTGGCCTGCTGTGTTCATCCAGCTCCACACCTTGTTATCACAAAAATGATGCACTTTCAGGCTTCTTCAATTGGTTGGATTGGCTTCAGTTTTGTGAACCCAGCAATTGCTCCTCATATTCCACAGTTTATTGAGCACAGCAACACCAAAGAATGGCCATTTGGATTACAAAAACTGTTCCTTTTACAATATGACCCGTGACATACTGAACACAACCTATCTAATGCTCTCCAGTCAGATATTGCAAAGATGCTCCCTTCCTTGAAAAGTAAGCAAGTAAAAAAACAGAATATCTAAAACTTAAATTTTCACCTGTGACCAGTCATTTTTCTTTCAATATTTGTGTCAGTTCAGGGATCATCGCACTGCTTACCTGTTTAGAAACTGCAATTGCAAAGCACTCTCACAAAAAAGCAGATCTTTCTTCTTCAACTATTGCAGAAAGTGAAATAAAAAAGAGACCTGCTAGAAACATCAGACTTCAGACACACAAGTCTGATTACACCAGTTCCCAGCTGTAAGTACAAATGTTCAGTGGTGCACTGATTTCCAAGAATAACACGTTTAAAATGAGAACTTTAAAACAAATTCATTGTATGAAGCATATCAAAATTTTTCATCAAAACCTTAATAACCTAAATTTCTTAGGCACTGCTCAGTCACTTGTAAACAGTGACTGGTTCAAGACTAAAATCACCACTGTGCAACCTGTTACTCAAGCCAAGAATAGAGATCCAACTGAGAAAACTCTCAACATGCTTACAGCCTCTCGAAATACAGTCCAACAAGCCATTAGACAGTGTACTAATGGCTAAACCTTTCCGAGAATATTCAAATGTCCCTTGACACAGTGTGGGTAGCAATGAAGGAATCATTATGCTAATGGGCCCATCAGCAAACAAAATGGCTCTAGTGAAAAAGTCACCACTAACTGCAATACACATTTGGAGAGTTGGTGAATCACTGAGTTGTACTTAAGGGAGATCACCATCACTGAGGAATCTCGGCAACGTAGTAAACTTGCCTGTTGGAGCAGAGCTATATACTCATACTCAGAGTAGAGAAGCTTAGGAGAATTACCACGGGCAAAGTTCTTGGTGTAGATACTCTGCCACCCAAACCCTTCAAGCTCAGGAAGCTGGCAGTTCTACATCACCTACACAAGCTTCTTCATCCCTGCTAGAGGAAGGGTGCAGTGCCCCAGAATGTACATGATTGACATTGCAACTTTCTACAAGATCAACATATATTAACTTCATAGATTTCACTATGATAGTGCACCATGAGCAGAGATTGTCTGCCTAAAGATGCTGGAGAAGAGTGGCTACTGTAACCAAACCAGAGTTGACAGAAAAGCTGTTCAAACTTGTCTGATATCCAAGAAAAAGAAGTGTCAAATCGTCAACAGTTTTGCTACACTGATGCTGGCGAGTTAGCATTTCATACTGAGGAAAACTTATAGGATAGACGCTCACATACATATAACTGATTTGATCATCAGCTCAGGAACACACGTGCCAGAGGATAAATTGTTGCTATCTTATGCTAGTACTGTGATATTTGCATTGTCCACAAAACTGCATGAAAACATAACATTCTTCCCCTTTGCAAAAATGATTTAGCAAACCTTTAAATAATTAACTTTTTCTTCTTTTATAGAAATAAGTTTAATTTTAACTATGAGCTGTCAAAATTACAAACCATCATATAGACAACTCAATTACGAGTGTTATCCAGTTCACTTTTACGTTTTAGGGATGGTCCATTGTCTAGTCAACCTGGTGCGTCGCGCCAACATGATGCCCTGTTTAATATAAAACTAATACTTTTTCAAGGCAATGAAATACTTAATATGGAATGCATGACTAGCACCAGATTATCACCACTACATAAAATCAGGATTTTGGACTCCAATATTCACTAGATTCTATATCCACTTCTCGCAGGTACCTGAACCTCTCAGATCTGAATCAGCAAACAATTTTATTCAGAAGCCATAGCCAGGATCCCATCACAATTAAGACCATGAAACGTATGATCAACTGAAGCATACCATGTCTTGTTTTATGATGTTAAACCATCAGATGCCAAATGTTGGGGAAGCAATAGTACATCCTTAAAATTCTTTGTGAGATTTTGCTAATCTTAGCAGGAAAATCAACTTATATTTGCCGAGCAAGCTTAAATAAATGGTTACAGATTTAAATATCTGTAGTTACAAGGAACAGTTACCTAACACAAAGGCATTCTACTTTAGCCCTGAGCATCTAAGCACAGTACTCTGACTGACGATGGGTTATCACAAAATCCATTACCAACATTGTACTCAGATCTTCAACAAATTATTGCTCTATTCCTGGCCATCTCCCACTTCTTTTGAGTTCTTACTTGCAATTCCCTTTATAGTCATTCTCTAAGTTTCACAGTGGCACCAGGGAAACTACTGTGCACAGACAATACTGGCACCATGTATTAAAGCAGAACAATAACAGGCAGACAAACGTAAGACAGGGTGGTATCATAACTATCAGCAATACTGTATATTCTTTGCTGCTGACTAAAGTTCCACAGAAAACATTAACT
The DNA here is from genome assembly GCA_024137785.1 of Ginglymostoma cirratum. Classification (NCBI taxonomy): domain Eukaryota; kingdom Metazoa; phylum Chordata; class Chondrichthyes; order Orectolobiformes; family Ginglymostomatidae; genus Ginglymostoma; species Ginglymostoma cirratum. The sequence goes on from JAHRHZ010000144.1 coordinate 19,222,484, forward strand.
GGAAAAAATAGGTTCGCTTAGACATGTCCAGGCTGGCTAATTGAAGAACAAGAACTGTCGAGTCCAAAATTCAAATGCATGTGAAAGAGATATGTCACTTTGGTTTGTTGTGCAACTTCCTGCAACAGTCACATGTGGAGGCTTGAATGTCATGGAGCATATCTGCCTACCTTGGTGACAAAATTATGCAGACAGTCGACCAGCTTTACAGGTTGGAAAATAAATTAGAGGAATGTGATTCTTGAGAGGTAGTTTTAAACAAGTCAAGAGGATAAATGAAAGAAGGAATGAAAGGAATAAACTTTATAAACATTTGCTTTTGTTCCTTTTAAATAAAAAGAAACCCTGCGCTTTTGCGGACCTTCTTTACTACTGCAATTTTGTTTGTGATAAAGTTTTCAAAATGACACTGTAAAAGTGTTCAGTGCACCAATTTGTTACTCACTTAAACACAGCTTCACTATAAATGATAAGTAAACATTATACAGCATTGAAGATAACTATTTAAAGAACTGATTGAAAAGCAAGATGATGCTGAGGCCTTCATTTCAAGCTCACTGACATTGTAATTGCACAGCTGCACAGCATATGAACATTTTCAATGAATTTGAAACAAACCTGGTTGTACAAAAATTTCAATTTGTAAACTGTTTGTTGCGAAATAGTAAATGAGCAGATTTCAAACTGGGAAACAGAAAATGGTACACGTTAAACAAAGCCAAACAATTACTGGAAGAAATGATAACAATTTGCTTGCATCAATAAAGTGTTTTCAATATTGAAACCAATTGTTTCTTAAAGATGCAAGGAGAAATCATGAAGGATAACTAAATGCTTTGACAAAGAGTTGTGTTTTGTGCTAAGTTTTAAAGATGATGAAAGTAGTGGCGCACGTGATATCCATTTGTAATCAAATATATATCAGAATTGGGGGTTGAAATTTTAATTTGGTGGACCATTTACACAAAATAAAACCCCACTTATGTTCTCCATCTCTCTGGCACTCATTCACTCATCCAGCCAACAGTTTGGATTGGATCCAAATCCCAATTTACCATAGTTAGGGAGGGGCAAACTTAAATTTTCAAATTATACTAGCAAATGGCTCTTAGGATACAAACGCAATTCTCAAATGTCGAGTAGTCAATGCAAAATTAAGTAAAAATGTGAAATTCTAATTGGCCTTCATGAATTATTTTACACAACCATGTGCACACATGAACAGGAAGTTTAATTACTCTTGGTTATTGCAATATAATCTTGGCAGAGAAAACACTTCAATTAGTATTAAGTTTGCAATTTCACCTGCGGTTTTAGCTGTTCAATTGGTTAGCAATATTATTGTGCTGACATAAAACCAAATGAACTTTTACAGTTACAGTTATTTTAATGGCAAACAAATGTACCATTTTAGTAATTCTCCCTGAAGACTAACAATTTTCCTAACACTTATATCAAAATGCATTATGAATTTATTGGCTGCACATGACTAAGTTTTAAAAGGACTAAAATAGCAGCTGTGAAGATCGTCATTAATTCAGATGGCTTTTGTAATTTCTGCAGAGATTCAGAATTATATCATGCCTCCAAAATTTGTAAACTGAATAGCCACAGCTGGGATTCATTCACTACTTTCAATATTCTCTCCCTTTGCTATTGATGCAAAATGGCAGTACGTACGGTCCACGAACTGCTCCGCAACAATTCAGTAAGACTCCAGCAAAAGTACCTTTGAAACTCAAACTCTACCACTTAGATGGAGAAGGATAGTGGATGCATGGGAACATGTTGGAGTTTCTCTCAAGCTACACATCATCCTGTAGGGTCTACTGAAAATATTGAGCCTTCTTTCAAGACTGTGAATTCCCATCTAGTTAAAGCAGCAGCTCCAGTATCATCTTACAGGGGTTTAAAATGCTCATTCCTGCAATGGAGGAACTGCTGCATACAGACCCTAGTGCCCACACCTACAAAAATGGCTGGAAATAAGAATAGTGAAAAGAATCCCAGAATTGGGTTCCACATGTCTTTGTTACATCCAGCCTGACTGGGTGAAAACCTGAGCTTTCATCCTCCATTAAGAAAACTGACTGCCTGCCACCCAATACTTTCACACAATAATGCATCTAAGAAAAATATAAAACAAGGATGCTTCTTCAACATCAGTATTTTCTGTAGAATTTACAACATCAAGCTATAACAATACACAGATACTACAGAATCTCTAAGTGTAGATAGTGGGCCAAATGGCCCACTGATTCTGCATTGACCCATCAAAGAGCATTCCTCCCCACTGTGACCCGATACCCAGAACCCCACATTTCCCATAGCTAACCCACCTAGCCTGCAGATCTTTGGACTGTGGGAGGAGATCAGAGCACCTTGTGGAAACCAGGAGAGAATGTGCAATCTCCCACACAGACAGTTACCCGAGGGTGAAATCATACCTGGGTCCCTGGTGCTGAAAAGCAGCACCATTAACCACTGTGTCGCCTCGAACAATTTGTTGCTGTTATTACTGCCAGTGCAAAAATTCAAAAGAACACATACTCAGCAGACAACCTAATCTGACTAGACCTCTTTCATAGTCTCATACAGAATTAAGCTGCTAGGAAAGTAGTACAGTACGTCATATAGGAATATTAGCCCCATCCGTCTTCTAATGTTAAAAACAATTTTTAAATCAGTTGAGTGTTTCTACTCAGTTTTCAATTAAACTGCAATCCTGGATCTCCCGAGGTGTGGCAATTATTGTTAGATAGCTCCTCCACTTCAACTTTGCACAATCCTGAACGTGCACCATGTTTCTTGCGGTGTCTTCACAGTCAGCTTCTCCAGAAATGTGGAGCACACTCTGTCAGCATTGTAAAGTTAGGGAAGACATTAGCTGCCATATGCCACATTTAAAGAGCCAGAGTGAATGCTGGTGAATGGCAGCCCTGATGTAAGCTAGTGAATGGATGAGTGGGTAAATGAGTAAGGTGAGCAGGGTAGGCAGGCGAAGTGGGTAGAGTGGGGTAGGTGCGCGTCATATGGGTCAGCAGTACGTAACCAGTTTGAGGGGGACGCAGCTCATTATGGTAGATAGGGTTGCTTCTGAAGTGAGCTTTAAATGGAAAAGGTGATTTCAATGGCTTTGGTATTCTATCCACAAAACAGCCATTAGCTTGTCTTCAAAGTGTATTAGCTGCCTCCATGAGGTTTCCAACATGTTTATCTCCTCTTCCAAATAAGGAACTGGCGTACATGCTGATTCCAACATTCCACTTCATGTGCTGACACTGAGATTTTGAAACACTGATTGCTTCTGGATCATTCGAAAGCGTTGTGGATTAAAAGTCAACAATCCCCCGATACCCAATGACCCATGTTCCAGTGTCCGAAAAGAGCACACTGCAAAGATAAGAAATGCAGTGGTTATGACTTTCAAATTTCCCTAGATTCCAGAAAAGTCCCAGTAGATTTTAAGTTAGGAAATGTAACATTATTCAACGAGAGTGGGGAATGGAACTACTGGCCAGTTTGGTTGGTGGGTCAACAGAAAACGTACAATGAAAGAAGTCGTCTTAGCAATGTAGCTGGAAAATCATAGCAAAATCTGAAATTAATCGAAGGGAAATCGCATTTGAGAAATTTAATATAGATAATGAGTGGGTAAAAAGGGAGCCTGACGTGATGTGGTCAGTTTTAAGTCTCCATATCTAAGGGAAAAATTATTTGCCTTTGAGATGGACAAACTGGATTAGTTCCTGTGATGAGAGGTTGAGTAAACTGGATCTCTACTCTCCAGAGTTGAAAGGAATGAGAGATGACTTCATTGAAACATACAAGATTCTGAAGGAGCTTAACAGGATCGGCACTAAGAGGTCGTTTCCTCGCTTGAGGAATCAAGAACTCAAGGTCACAGGGGCAGGAATAGCAATTATTTGGGACTCGGTAAGAAGAAATTTTTTCAGAGAAATTAGAACAGTCCACTGAAAAGGGCTGCGTTTTCTTTTCCATTAACAAATTACAGAATCAAAGTCTATGGGGAATTAGCAGAAAAATAGATTGAGGCAGTTCAATATAATATGTTGAATGGTACAGCAGTCTCAAATGGACGATGCGGTCTTCCATTTCTTATGCTCTTCTCACTTGAGAGTAAAATAATTTGTAGGTAAGCACATTTCAAAAGTACAGCACCACAAAGTGCTATTTGTAACAAACAGCTCCCCACAAAGTTACTTCTGTTCACTAATCTTTACAAAAAGGTATTTCCTTAATGGCTTACCCACTGAAACAGTGAATAGTTCAGTCAAATGGACCAGGAAGGTCCAAGATTCTAATTCCATTTTACACCCAGTGAATTTATCCCCATTGAAGGGCATCACCATTGATTTGTCTCCTTGCATTAGGAAGCACAACACTAATTACAGTTCCTCTACTCCCATTCTTATGTAGTAACGTTTGCTTGAACGCTCGTGTGCGTGTGTGTGCGTGTGTGTGCGTGTGTGCGTAGATATTAGTTTGGAAAGGACTAATTCAAGCTTGGTTTTGATGTTCTCATCCACCAAAAAGCCTCTATAGATAGCCTTCAGCTAACCTCAATGTTATATCATTGTTGTATTTCCATTTCCAACAGAGGCAGCTTCTTGCTTTTCAAATGGCTATAATTTTAGTATGAAAAATTCAAAGTGTAAACGAACACAATCAATTTAATTCTGTTTTATGTATGTACATTTAAAGAACTAGTTGGAGCTGTCATTTAGAAATAGCAAGAATTTCAGTTTTCACTATTTATTCCAAGGACATTCGCACGAACTTGATTTGTCCGTTAAGTGCAGTAGCCAGGATAACTGAAAAATGTATATATTACTTTATGAGAGGTGCCCATGCACATCTTAGAATTATTCAACTCCAAAACCCTTGTACTAAACTGTTCCCAGACCATGAGAACAGGAAAAAGATTAAATCTAAATAACTTTATATGAAAGGCAAGCTTGTGAAGTTCCCAGAGTCTTACTTGTGGGAAAGTTTCCATGGTTTCAGGATCAATTTCTATTTGCACGGTGTTTTGCCTCCTCTAACCTAATGTACAATATAATGAGTTTATAATCCTTGTACACAACTTCAGATGTCAAACCACAGGTATTAAATGTTGAGGCGGGTCAGTTCAAGTATTTGGCAGGCCTTATTGCAGATGAACACTGCCATCCCTTAATGTGATTACTGCCTGCCGCACTTCTGAAATCTCCAACTAAATGCTGCTGAAATATTCAGCTTTGACCTCAAAGCCACTCTTTAGTGGTTGTAGCAGATAACACAATTGAGAAAAAAAACCCCGAAATCATACTCTGAGATGTCTCAGTCCCTCACTCCCAGATAGTTGAATAGCCTGTGGTTATGAATAGCCGGTCAGAAATCATCAGACCTCTGGAAAGGAAGGTGATGCCCTTTCCTCTACAGTAAGAAAGAAAAACACCTCAAGCATGGATAGAGCCAGCATTTCCCCTCATCAGGCACTGTAAGCTGTGACTTTTAATTAACGAGTCAGAGATTTTACAAGTGTGAACCCGTCGCTCTGTGCCTACTGCAAACAAGTGCAAGTACCTGGAGTAGGAAGATCAAGGAGCAGCAAGTCTTTGTAAGTTGAAAGGATCATTTCTGCAAATACTGTGCACAGGGACCATTGAACTGCTCTCCCAGTCTTCTCCTCTGCCCATAACATCCATTTCTGGTGACTGTTTTATACAGGAGTTGGCATTCTACTACATAGAATTATAAGTCAATAAGTCAATACCTGCTGCCAGAATTTCTTTGTAATAAATAGTAATCCTTGGAAAGTGTAGAAATTAGGTCTGCTCTGTCAACATAGGTCTAAAAGTCAACTAAAATTGAGGAATTTTGCTTAGTTCTATAAAATCTGTAATGTGTGTAGTAACTTTGAGACCAGCGGGGCTTGATTTTTAGTGCACCATCCTGGTTAATGAATAATTTTGTTGTCACATGTATTTTACAGCAAAATAGAATACAATACAGTGAAAAGCTTTCATTTGTCACCATAAACTATCAAAATGGCGCCGGTTTAAGATTAAGAGAAAATGAAGATATATAGTTTAGAGAGAAGTTCAAGTTCTGAGCCAGCTCAGAATGTCAGAGTCGCCGATCCTTGGATGCTATCTTTCACCATTGGGCTGATTCACCTTCGCTGAGTGCACCAACTTTGGAGTCTATTGCTGTGGTCTATCCTGCCATGGTGCTCTCCTGCCACCGTGAGTGCCAGATGAAGTAGCCGATCCTCAGGCACCATTTTTTGCTGCTGGGCCTACCTTGCTGACCTCGCGTCAGGGCTGGGCTCTCCTCGCACAGTCTCACCGCTGCCACCCATGCTTGAGAGGCCGGGCTGCCTCTCCCCCTGCTGAAGTTGCTGAAAAATGTTTTTAAAGAGGAAATCAAAGACAAAAGAAAAAGAGCAAAAGGTAAAAAAAGGAAAAAAAACAAAAAACAAAAGAAGGCAAATCAAAGTGGTCAAGCCCCAGACTAGGAGCTCAAAGGCAGCATTACTGCTCCACTGCAATTTTGACAGCCGACCCCACACAATAAATACAAGCGAGGTACAACCAACTGTTTAGAGAAATTTGTGTTTTCTAATTTCCAGACAGTTCTGCATACTGAGCTGGAAACATTGCTGCCGTTTGGTGAATGAGTATGAACCACAGACTACCACTCCCTGCTGAATCAGATGTAATTTCAGTTTATTACAAGGTTAAAAAAAAAATGAGCAGCCAGGGTTGGAATTTGGCATCTGCTAAGTTGCAACATCCCCTCATCAAGGCCTACAATTCAATAGCATGTTCTTCTCCACTTGGTCTATAGGCCTGGAGATTGTCTTGAGATTTGTCTGCTCATTTTAACACGTAATTGTGCAAAAAATTAGATCCATTTTACTCATATCATCGGTATGTTTTAGAAACTTCATCATCAGGGCCTCCAAATCTTCTCTGTATGTTGTATGCAGCCATCTACTGCCTCTCAGATTACTTTTAGGCTTGTCCTCCAACAAGTTAATATGGTGCCTTTCTTCATTTAAATGATAAAAGGAGAAGCATAAATATATGTTTAAGTTAGCCAGTGTTGAGTCATGTTGCTTTATAGAGGAATTCACCATAACTGTACTTTTGATCATGGAATGAAAATTGTGTCCCTCAATTGAAGAGCAGATAAGTAGCTTAGGAGATAAGTTCATGATAGAACACTGCAAATGTTTAAAACAGCCAATTTAAAAGACCAAAGTCCCTAAGCAGCAATTAGACACATGCCTAGCTTAATTTTTTTTTTTAAAAAAGATATTTGTAGAGAGCCAACTGTTATCCAGGGCAGCTAGAGAATTCTCTTGCTCTTCGAATAGGACCACAGGATCTCTTAAATTTATCACAGAAGGGAAATACTGGTCTAAAGTTGCATTCAGAAAATAAAATTTATAACAGTACAGCAGTCTTTCGGTAGTATAGTGCACACCACAACACGAAGCAGAAGTAGGCCACTTGGCCCATCGAATCCGCTGCAGCATTCAACAAAATCGTAGCTGATCTGATAGTCAATGAACTGACTTTTTTTGTCTTTTCTCCATAACCCTTCATTCCCTTACAGATTGAAAATCTGTGTCAGCATTTAATACCTGTTTATTCATTCACGGGATGAGGGAGTCACTGGTTAGGCAGCATTTATTGCCCATCCCTAATTGCCTAGAGGACAGTTGAGAGTCAACCACATTGCTGTGGGTTTGGAGTCACATGTAGGCCAGACCAGGTAGGGATGGCAGTTTCCTTCCCTAAAGGACATTCGTGAACCAGGTGGGTGGTTTTTCCTGACAATTGGCAATGGATTCATGGTCATCATTAGATTCTTAATTCCAGATATTTTACTGAATTCAAATTCCACCATCTGCCATGGCGGGATTCGAACCCAGGTCCCCAGAACATTACCTAGATCTCTGGATTAACAGTCCGGTGATAAAACCACGAGGCCATCGCCTTCCCAACAGCGTTACTGACCCCGCTCCTATCGCCTTCTGAGGTAAAGAATTCTGTAAATTCACTGCCCTGCTAAGAAATTCCTCCTGTATGTTTTAAATGGGCAAACAGATTATGCCATATGGTCCTAGACTCTCCCACCAGGGGAAACAATCTTTCCACATCTATCCTGTCGAGCCCCTTAAGAATAGTGTATGTCACAATAAGGTTGTAGCTCATTCTTTTAATTTTCAATGAGTACAGCCCTAAATTACTTAACATTTCCTCATAAGAAAATTCTTCCATAGCCAGTACCAACCTCGTTAGCCTTCTATAGAGTCCAATGGCAGGACATCTTTCTTAGGTTAGGGGACCAAAGTTGTTCAGTGTTCCAGGTCTGATATAACTAGTGCCTTGTATAGTTACAGCAAGGCTTCCCTATTTTCCTGATCCATTCCCTTTAAAGTAAATGCCAACTTTCCATTTGCTTTCCCTGTTACCTGCTTATCTTGTATGCTAGCTTTTTGCAATTCAGTTACAAGGACTCCAAAATCCCTCTGTGCTGCAGTTTTTTGCAGTCTTTGACCATTTAAATTAGATTTACCTTTTCTATTCTTCCTACTCAAGAATATTCCATATTTTTCCAAATTATATTCCATCTGCCACGTTTTTACAACTCACTAACCTATCCTCACCACTCGTCTTCTGCCCTATTTTTGAGTCATCTACAAACTTCTGTAAATTCATCAGGCATGGTTTCCACTTTGAAGCCATCTGCATGATTCATTATGCATTTCTAAATGCTCTACTGTTACAGCCTCTACAACATACCCTAATATTTGTCATTGAGAAAATGTTAAGCCAACTGACCAATAGGTACCTTTTTTTTGTATCTACTTCCACTTTTGAAGTATAATGTAACATCCTCAAGGGCTTTTCCAGAATCGAAGAATTTTTGGAAGATAACTACTACTGCAACCATTTCCCCTAATAGCTGACAATGCAACCAATTAGGGGCAAAAGACTTTGCATCGTTAGCCCCATTAATTTCCCTCGAGCTTTTTCTCAAGTGATTGTTGTTCCATTTATTTCCTCCCCACATTTTGTCCCATGATTTGGTATTTTTGGAATGTCATTAGTAACCTCTACCACAATGGCTAATGCGTAGTATTTATTCAGCTTCTCCATTTCCCAGTTTCCCATTTTTAATGTGACAGTATGTTCGCTTCCACCTCTTGCTTCCTTTTCATGTTTAAAGAAGCACTTATTGACATTTTTATATTACTTGCTAGTTTACACTCAGTTTATTTTCCGTCTCGTTTCATTTGGTCATTTATTTAATTTGGATTTTAAACGTTTCCCAATCATCTAGTTTACCACTAATCTTTGTCACACTATCATTTTTCTATTCATTTGATGCTGTCTTTAATTTCTTCAGTTTGCCATGGTTGCCTTATCCCCTCCTTAGTATCCTTCTTCCTCACTGGGATATACATTTGCTGTAAGTCAGAAACTATTTTCTTAAATGTCTGCCATCGTTCAATCACCATTTTTTCCATTAAACATATTTCCTAATCTACCCCTGCTAACTCTCTCCTTATTCCTTGGTAATTACCCTTATGTAAGTTTAACACAGTTGTTTCCAAACAAATTTTCTCTCAAATTAAATGCTAAATTCCACCATGTTATGGTGGCTGTTTCCTAGGGGATCATCTACTCTGACGTTATTTATGAAACCTGCCATATGACAAGATCCAAAATAGCCTGATCTCTGTTCGGATCCACAACATCCCAAACATACTCTGTCCTCTTCCCTGTAGCTACTTTTCAATGTGATTTTCCCAATCAACAAGATAATCAAACCACCCATGATTAATATACTGTTTTTCCAATACCATCATTGTGTCCTGAAGTGTTCTCTTCATACAGTATTGCTGTTGTTATGGGACCTGGAGTCCCACCAGTGTCTTCTCACATTTTGTTTTACATTTGCGGACACAGATTTTCCATATTTGATCAAAGATCATTTTGTGTATCATATTTATCCCACCTTGGATTAACAAAGCTACCCCACTACCCTTCCCTTCCCACCTCTCCTTTTGAAAAGTCATATAACATTGAATAATTATTCCTGGTTTTGTTCTCCTTGTAAGCACATCTCTATGATGGCTATACTATACACAGTGATCTCCATTAAGCCATGAATTCACTTATTGTATTTTGAGTACTGTATGCTTTAAAAGAGACAGAATTGTTGCTTCTTCAACACTTTTTCTTCCGTTGACTCCATTTGGTTTTTTTTTAATGTTTGTACACTGTCAGTTCCTGCCCCATCCTCAGTTTCATTACCCTAATAACTGTCCTGCAATAAAGTCATATCCTTTTCCTTCCTGACAGTATGAAATCCCTCTCCAGTATGTTTCCCCCTCTATTTTTAGTTTAAATTCCTCTCTATGGTGTAAGTTATGAGATGCCAGAACACTAGAACCTGCATGTGCTAGCCTAGATTAGACATTACAGTCTTTGGATTTTGGCTTGTCTTCACATCCTTCTGACTCCAATGCAAGACACTGAGGAAAGGCTGGTAAACTAAACTAAATCTTTCCACAGTCAAGAAAAAGTTTGCTCGTCTCCTTTGCAGAACTATCCTGGAGGCTGTACTACATAAATTACAGATTTTGTAGTCAGTTAAGAATAAAGTCCTAAGATTACTGCAGGTAGAAAGTATTGGTTGTAACAAGGAATCTAGGCAAGTATTTGAAAAAAAAGTGCTGAGGAGGTTCATGAGATATAAATTTGAATTTAAGATTTATAGCAGGAGTTAGCTAGTCTCACAAATGATGGTTTACAGAAGTTTACAAATGGTTTACACTTGAATTAACAACAATTAACTTTTGGACGACGTTTCCTTCTCAGCTCAGTTCTACTCCTCAAACTGTAACTAAGGCTGGAATTTTCCAATCTGGATCATGACCTTTATTTTCGACAGATCAGACTAAAGGTCACTGAAAAAGGCCTTTTGCGGAATTTATTTTTAGGCAAGGTTTTCAGCCAGGAGCTTTCCCAGCTAAAGTGGCATCTACAAACCCAAGGGTCCACGAAGAAAGCAATGGAAATGACTGATGCTAAAACCACGCTCTCTTTTTCAGAAGCATACACGGTATTTTGTGGTTCAAAGGTCCGTAAGCCACTTTAGCAGCTAAACGTGCAGATTAAGTCAGGGCCTGTAGACACCACCTGGATGAGGTAAGCACAGGGAGCTGGGGGGTGTTGGGTCTGGAAGGGATCAGGGTTGGGGGAGGGTGAAGATCAGGGAAGAGTTAGTTTTGGTTAAAGTACCTGTGGATCAGAAGACTTGGACTCATTCGTGAAGTTGGGGTGAGGGTTTCAGGTTTTATTGTTAACTAGAAGTTAGAGCAAATTTTAATTTCTCTAACTTTCAACTAGGTGAGCCAAAAGTCTCTGAAGTGTTTTGACTGCAGCTCAGATTTGGGGACTGTTCTTAGATGGTTCTAGATGCTGGGTAATTGTCCGTTGGATGTTTCAATTTCCCAGGCAATTCCCAGAGTCAGTTACATTGGAATTTCCACATGATCCCAATATGTAACTCCAGTCTATGCTGCTGTAACAACTATCTTCCAGTCAGAAGATCTGGGCCTGAAATTTAATATGGCAGATATTTTTCTTTTGTTAACAAACAGGACTACAGCAAAACTCATTCCAAACTACTTGGTTTTGTTTGCAGATTAACACAGACTTCTCATATCTGCAGGGGGCATTTGGGGTAAAAAGGATATTCCACCTCAATTCTGGGCTTCATGACATATCTGTTGATAAGGTTATCAGTAGGAAATCAAAGGCAATTTCTTTAATTATTTTGCCCATGGCAGATGTCAGCCACTGGTGCATCAGAACCACATTTGGGTCACCTTCCACTGACATAAGGTCAGAAAATCAATTTGCAGACTCTTGCTGGAAGTTGGGGCAGGTATTTGTTGTCCTCTGAGAGGAGTTTAGGTATCCCCCCAGCCTCTACTGCAAATAGGATGCTTTGAAAATTAATGTTTGTGGCTAAATATTCAGGGAATTGAGATCAAGACCCTAGCTTAGGCCCTCATTTTAGCGCACATGTTCAGTGCTCGAAGATTGCCATCAGTGATGACCAGATACTTCTCTGCTGGCTATACAGAACTTCCCAAGGAGACTTAGGGAACAGAAACATTCACAACGTTCCATCTCAGCCTTTCTATCTCACCCTATATTAGGCTGTTTTTCTTTTTCCTTGATTCCACCCCAAAGCTGTATTCTTAGATACAAGGCCAGGACCCAGCATATTGGTTTCCAGGAATTCAAATGCTTTTTGTCAGCAAACAAAACAAAACCTCTGTTTGAACCAAGTCAAGCACTCAACATTAGTCAAGTGGTAAAGCCTTACCAAACCAATGGGGTCGAGTCAGCAAAGTCTGAAAAGCGTATTTAACCTCACACTAGAAAAGACATCTTGCATTTTAACAGTCACTTCTTTTCAGTTATTTCATCAGTTCTCGAGAGTAACAATGCAACTGATTCATTCTGATTTAGGCACAAAATGTATTCTAGTGGCACACGTCGTAATCTCTTTTCTCTGTATTGCTTTTGAAACTTTATGAATGAATGAGCACCCTAAAAGCTATTTAATTTGAACAGCTTGTGCTAAATTTAGCCAGCCAATTTTGCCCCTGAAATGAATAATATAATTATGCTAATTTGAAATGACACTTGGTTTTAAATCAGCTGTCAAAAGATGCGCAGTTTCATTGCAAGGACCTGGACATCCACCATATTAAGTTGCTCATGCAGCTCTACAGTGTATCATCATATATACTCTGGCACGATACACAATTTACAATTGAATCATAAAAGTAAAGGTGACAGGAAACAACGTCTTTAAAGAATAATGCTTAATGCAATACACTTCTTCCACAGCATCTAAAAATTGCATTGCAAAGATGTGACTACTTGCCTAATTCAACATAGATCACAGAAGATATTATAAAATATGAGCTGCACAATGATTCAGTCACTTAAGATACCACCTTAGTACAGCACTGACTGACAAATCCAGCTCACTTCTTAGTTTTTGCAAGTTAGTTCTTTTCAGCTCAACCAGCAGGAAAGTTACTATGAATAACCTTCCTAGTAGACTAGGGAGGGTTTACAATAAAGGTCAACCAAATTTCCCATGAAATCTTCCTGAAATACACAGAAGTGTAGATTTTACATTAAAGTTCTCCCATCCCATAATGGAACGGTTTGCAAATACACAAAGCCAACTTTTGGCTGTGGTAACAGAGGGCACTTCACGTCCATGGTATTGTATCCGAATTCAACTGGAAATAGCATCAAGGTTAAAACAAAATCTAATTCATTTTTAACGGGCTCATAATCTAGAAAAAAAGGGACGTGGTAGAAACATTTAAGATTTTTCCATAATTCACTGCTATAGCAGTGTTGAAGAAAGAAGTGTCTTGGCTGCTGAGCACCAATCTGAAGCACTAAATTTTACCAGCTCCACTTCATGTGCCCTTCATGTCAGGCACATCAAAATTAAAAGTTGCCACTGCCCTTGAATTGTAGAAGGGAATATTTATCCAATACCAGATCATGTATATTGCAAATTAGATAGTATTTGCATATACAGGGACACTGAGCAATGAATATGCTAATATGACGATACACAGATATTTAAGGTTAACCTTTTGGCGAATTCAGGCCGTGAAATTCCACTTGTGAACAATTTTTAAGTGTTTACAACTAAATGATGGACTATTTTTATTCTTGTAAGTACATATATAGTGAAAGTGGCAGCGCTTACCGTTGCCTGGAGTTTACGTGCAGCCAGATATCAACAAAACACTACCAAATGTCAGAATTCAAAGAAAGAAACAAGCATTATTGGACAGGAAACCACTACGTTCAGTAATGCTGTTGTATGTTTCCTGTATGAACTCCAGGGAGTTTAGACATCCAGATAAAAGTACGAGCATCAACTTCCTACAGGCCATCAAAACAAGGGAAAGAATACCAGTTATTGTAATATTACCAATGTATCAGATCGCTACATTTACAATTAAAACACATTCAACAAGCTTCAGCACTAATCCATGAAAAAATCATCCCCGATCAATGTCATAGAACTTTGACGGGACTAGATAAATAATCTTGCTCAGCACTGTGCTCTGTTTTTTCAGCTAACAAGAAATCTTTGAAAAAACAACTTATTGATTAGTTGCGAGATGCACAGAGGCTCACATTTCAACTCTAGTCTTCTGTTCTTAATTTATTTTCTTGTGTGAAAATAAGTCACCATCACAGAACTAAAGGGTTTATATCTGGAATTTTTCAGAGGTTAAAAACGGTCCCTTCCCTTCGTTGATTAAAAAAAAAAAATCAGAGCACACATATTCTTGTAGGCACTCTTTTGGCAAATTAACCTACCAGAATCAAGGTCTGGATGTGCTGAGTAAGGACGACTTGCAAATGATCTAAAAACGGTGGGCGAGTCCAATTTCCAGAGTTCCTGACCCCATTCCTAGATTTTCCAATTTTCACCACAGTCTACGAAGTCACAAGCTCTCACACCCTTAATGCTGGACAAGGCCAGTTCCATTGCAGCATTAGACGTGGTCCACCCTTCCTCAATTTTTGTGGAGTCCGGCCAGATTTAAAGAGTCATAGGTCTCCGCACCTCAGAAGTTCAGTAACCCCTGGTCTGCATGGGGGAACCTCCTGAAAGGTAAATTCAAAAGGTCTTCTTCATGCTTTCTCCCACTCCCCACACGAGATGGTGACTCTTCAACCACCAACATGCCAACTATGTTTCACCACCCACCAACTTACTCATGGCCCCTCATGCTCCACTACGGTACTTCCACGACCATTCATGTACACGCAGCATCAAAGAAAAATCTGTATTGTAGTTGGGTGTGTACAATAAAACATACAAACAGTCATTCATTGATAACTTGCCATTACGTTCAAAAGAAACCTTTAACTATAACCCAGGAGCGTCAATTATTCAAAGACATTGAGGTTTCAATAGCTGAATTTGCAAGAGCATTAAACTTTGTGTAAATAACATTTTGAAATTGATAGTAGATATCAGAGAGCCCAGAGCTGTCAATCAAGCAGGGGCTCTGTGTTTCCAAGAGTCCAATGAATTTTTGGGCTCTCAACCAGGCTCATATGTATTCTTGGCCCTGTCCACTACCCTGAACGGGAATTGTCAGTAAAAGAAAAAAGCATCAATGCACTAGTCTAGAAGCATGCATCATCAGAACCGATCTAGGAAAGATGAACAAGGAAAGATGGGAATGGGGTCCTTACAGGGATGCAAATTATGAGGAATTGTTGTTTAGATAGCAGTAGGAATGTATGGGGTTTGCAGTGAACATTATTAGATAGTTCTCTCCAGAAATGGAGACAAAAAAATTGAGGAAGAGAAGGGAACATGTTTGGAAGTAAAGTCACCAAAATGTGTTGTTCACAGTTTGAGTAGAAGGCAGTACTAACAAAGTTATCAATATGCCAGAAAGGGAGGTGCGGGAGGGTACCAGAATAAGACCGAAATAATGGATGCTCTGCATATGCCATAAAACAGCTGCTACTGGCACCTGTACAGGTATTTTGTTTGGAGGAAGCGAGTGGAATTGAAGGAGTTGTTACTCAGAGTAGGGACAAGCGGAGTCAAGTAAAGGAGGATGGTAGTGGGTGAGGTCTGATTGGGCTTATGCTCAAGGAAGAAGCAGAGACAGTGCTGGTGGGGTTGCAGGCATTGACGGATTAGTATCAACACTGAAGAGGTGGTGGTTAGTACCAAGAGATTGGAAAACCTTTGAAATGACATAAGGCATCAGAAGAGTTGTGGAGGAACAGTTTGTACAAGTGGAGAAATAAATGGAGTCAAGTTAGGAAGAAATAGCAGGGCAGAAACAGGCTAAAACAATGGGTTGACTAAGACAATCTTGATTATGGATCTTGGGAAAGGGGTAGACATGAGCCATATAGGAATTAGGAGCTATGACATTGGAGGTAGTGGAAGAAAGATCACCAGAAGTTATGAGCTCCATGACTCTACAGAAAGCAATGGCTTGATATTCAGTCGTGGGGTCATGGCTCAGGAAAGGATAAGCAGAAGTGCAGAGTTGGTATTTTGCCTCTGCAAAATGTAGAGGTCAAGTACCAGCTATCACTACTGCTGCCCTTGTCAGTGAGTTGGATGGCAATCGCTGACTTTGGGCACTGTATTTCAAAATCCTTTCATATTCACCCTGTCACAAACCTTTTCATTTGTTCTTCAAACCCTTTCTTCAGGGTTTGGGGCAGAATGGTGACTCAGTGGTTAGTGCCTCACAGCACCATACCCAGGTTTAATTCCAGTCTCAAACAACTGTCTGTGTGGAGTGTGCACATTCTTCCCATGTCTGTGGGGTTTCCTCCCACAGTCCAAAGATGTGCAGGTTTAGTAGATTGGCCATGCTAAATTGCCCATAGTGTCCAGGGAAATGCAGACTAGGTGGATTAGCCATGGGAAATGTAGGGTTATAGGGGCAGGGTACAGGGGTGGGTCTAGTGGGATGCTCTTTGGAGGGTCAGTGTGGACTTGATGGGCTGAATGGCCTGTTTTCACACTGTAAGAGATTCTACGATCCTATGAGCTGCTCTGAAGAGGAGTCGCTGAACATAAAATGTTAACTCTGATTTTTCTCCAGAGATGCTGCCAGGTCTGCTGGGTTTTTCCTTCAATTTCCAGTGTCCACAGTTCTTTTGGTGTTTTGTTTAGAGTATGACAAAAGTTTAGGTCTACACTATTACATGCAGCGAAATCTATTCGTACAAAATTTCATTTCCAATCTCTACTTTTCTGCCCCCTTCTAAATACACTGATTGATCAAATGGTAGAGTTTCAAGTAATCCTTCCCCTCATAAATATTGTAATCTTCTAAAATCTAGCTAGTGAATGCTGTCAGTGTCAAATGTCAAGATCACAACTTAATTCTGCTCTCACTTAAACATGCAATGCTGCAAATCGAAGGAACAATTGTATTTGAAAAGTAAGAGGATACTCTGAAAGGGTGGAGGTAAATAGATCATAAGCCATAACAAAAACATTAGGGGATGAAATTGGAAAAATATACAACCATTAGAATTCAGCACAAACAAGTAAAAACCAGGAGTTATTTATAGAAATTACAGAAAAGAACTTTCAAGAGGCTCCAACTGATGCATGGAAATTAGTGGGAAGTAAAATGTTGTGCATTTAGGCAAAACAAGACCTTTCTGACGCAAGCAATCTAATACAGTTGATGGTTTCAGACTTCAGACACAAAATTGCATTAAGCAAATTGAAAAAAGTCATTTCACAATCTAATTTCTCCACTGAATGATGGAGGTAACATTACAGTTTTAAAAGATGTTTAAAATATTTACATAGGGGAAAATATCACTTCGCAATCTGCTCACAGTATTTAGTTAACCATACAATATCCCGTTTGGTTTTGCAGTGACAGCAAATGCGTGAAATTGCCAAATAATGTCAATTAGTTTGGCTTACCTTAAAAATATAGGCTGCCAGATTTGAAAATGCAATCAGATATGTTCACCGTTAAATACAAAATGAATAAATAAATAATACTTCAGTTTTAACTGGTAGTGAATGATGTAGCAATTATTTTTCATTATCATTAAGCAGAATTGAAGTGCATACCTCTAGAGGAGATCTGCCACGTTTTCTAATTTGAGAAATCAATCGTACCCTGAAAAATAAATAATTTCAGTCAATCACAAATCAAAATTATAATTCAACATCATACATGGAGCTGTTTTTCAAAATAATGTTCTAACTGATCTTTCTAATTCAAAAAAATAGTCACTTCAAAATAGTCTTACAGGCTGATGCACTGAATTGCATAATTTCTATTCCTAAATGACTATATGATGATTCTACCGTGGTCTGATTCAGGCCCTTCACACACAAAAAAGAAAACCCAATTGACTCTGTTGGATCAGAAGCTACTGCCAGTGAAAACTGCTCTTGTAGTAGAGCTGATAGTTCTGCAACCTCAGAAAAATCCAAGCGCGGTGGGAAGTGAAAGGAATCAGCTGTTAGACAGCTATGATAATTTGAAAGGATGCTGCTGCATTCTCATCTGTTTAAGGGCATGTTGGGAGTTAGCAACATATCCTCCCCAATGAGGATTTTAATTGCAACCAGTGAAGCGTATCCCTTGGATCAAAGCCCCAATACTTTACAATGTCATGCCAGGAAACCAAGAAATAACGAGCTCAGCAAATTCAGGCTGACAAAGGCCCAACTATCCTATAGATCTCAATAGGTGAGTTTTCAAAACAAAACTTTGTACACTTTTATTAGAAGTATTATAATGTGAAGCCTCAGACAAAAGTAATCATATCTTCAAGTGGCGTCTAGGAAGTAGTAAATTACTTGATGACTTGCTATGCAGAAATTGCAAACAGCTGAGCAGCTACTTGGCTACGTATCTGGCACATTACTAAGAAATGACACAAATGGATGGTTTTGATTAAACATTAAATATGGCAGTGGTCAATAAAGCTTTTCTACCCAGCAAAGTAGGTCATGAATTTTCAGACGTTTCAGATTTAGAACATTTTTATTTAAACTAAATAGATTGATCTACAGAATTGAAATAAACATCTCTACTATTTATGCATCTATACTCTAAATTCCCACGAATAGGAACTTTTCAAGTCCAACTGACAGGTGGAGTGGGGTTGTGTTGGGAAAATCTGCTGAGGTGGTGGTGTGGTCAGTCCCAGCAGGGGCGGTGAAGGAAGGGTCAAGGCCTAAGGGCAGAGGTGTAATTGCAGACATATGATAAATTGAGCCAGTTTAATAATCATTCATGAGTTAGTCAAGGTTTTTAAATTATCCAACTTTTCCTGAATAACTGCTTAATTAACTGTCGTGGAGCCTCTGATGTAAGTAGATACTTTGAGGCTTCTAGGCACAGGGAAATTGCCCATCGGACTCTTCAATTCCCTCAGTCTATTACGTCAGGGATTCCCAGGTTCTCATGCGCAACCCCTATCTTTACACTGGAAACAATTATATGTTCATCAGAAAATTCCCAAGTCTGTACTTCTCCCCATTGAATTCATTTTACTGATTAGAAAGGTCAATTTGAAATGGGAACAGCAGCTAGTTCTATCCTGCAGCACTTGGAAACTGAGTGTTAAGAACATATGCAATTTGAAATCACAACATGATATGGATTTTTGTACTGTCATATAAGAGTGCTGGAATATTTGAACACAGCATTCAGATTCTTTTGTCACTGATTAGCTATTTAGATACTGTCTGAGAAAGAACAAATGGTGTCCTGAATGTGCACTATTTACGCACATTCAGAAATATTACATCACTCCCAAGAACAATTTTCTGACTTTTCCCATAACCTTGTTAGGGTAGCACCTTAAAATAATGTATTAAAATTTGGTAAAAGAAATAAGCTGAATTATGCCAAATGCACTTTTAGGCACACAAAAACGTATAAGCAGATGTAATTTTTGCTTTTGAAGTCTGCTCCATCGATTGATAAATCCTGATTGTGGTAGTAACTGCACTTTCTTGTCTGTCTCTCATAATTCTCAACTCCTCGTCAATCAAAAATTCATCGAACTTAGGCTCTGAACATATTCAAAGACCTCTCTTCGGTGCAGAGAATTTCACAGATCAATGATCCTCAGAATAAAATTCTTCTCAACTCAGTCTGAAATTTTCAAACAGTGAACTCCCGGCACCACAGCCACCCATAAGGTGTACTGCTACACTGTCAAGTCCCCTCAGGATCTTGTACGCTTCAAAAATATTACTTCTTCCTTTTCTAAATATCAATGGATTTAATTCAAATGTGCTGAACTTTTCCCCGTAAAATAACCTGTCATCCTTGAAAACGCTCCAGGCAACATTCTCTGAACTGGTCCTAATAGATGAATGACCTTAAGAGGCCAATACTGCACACAGTTCTTCAGATTCAGTCTCATCAAGGCCCAACAGCAATTAACACTCCCTTTTTGTTTTTAAATATTCCCTAAACAAAAAACTACATTCCATTTCTTTTCCTAATCACTTGCTGTATTTGTACACTGAAAGCTGCAATTCATGTACCAGAACATCCAGATCCCTCTGTACAGAATGGTTTTGCTCTTCTCATCCATTCAATTAACACTGTTCTATTCTTCCTGCCAAACTGGACAATTTCACATTTCACACATTATACTCTGCCAAATTCTCAAGTATTCACAACATTTTTTCCTTCGTTGACTCTTCATGCCTATTCACAACTTATTTTCCTATCTTTGTGTTAGCAACAAATTTAGCTACCACATTTGCCCTTTCATCCAATATATTGTTACAATTGTAAATAGTTGAGGCCCCAAACATAGACCCTGTAATGCATCTACATGTAGTGACCTACTACGTGGCACTCCATAGAATACCTTCTGAAAATTTTAGGTTCCCTTATCCAATGTGCTTATTACTTCAAGATAACTAATAAATTAGTCAAGGTTGATCTCCCTTTCATAAAACTATGTTGATGTTGCCTGATCCCATTTTCTTCTAAATGTCCTGTTATTTCCATAATAAAATTTCCCAGCAGTTTCTCTCTTACAGATGATAGGCTAACTGGCCTATAGGTTCCAGCTTCCCGCATCCCACCTTTCCCAAAAAGAAGTGCTGCATTAGTGATTTTCCAATCCACTGAGACCAGAAGACCATGACCAATGCACCTACCTTCTTCACCACCACTCCGTTTTAAGGCCCTCTGATGTAACTCACCATGTCCACGTCTTGTAAAAATCTTCCCAATGCGTTTTTCTTAGTGAGTATTTTAAGTACCCTTTCCCTTTTAACGTGTGTACACACTCATACAGTCTGTTCCTGCCACATTCTGGTTATCATTAGGTCTTAGTGCTAGCTTGTTCTACTGCTTTATCGCCTCTCTTTAATTTACCTCATCTCTCCTCACACGATACCTCACCCCCAAGTATTGTAGTTCATTGACCTCCCTGCCAATTCAGGTGAAGACTGTCCTAATAGTTCAGCTTTCACTTTCTCCAGTGCTGGTGCAAATGCCCCATGAAATAGAATGCATTTCTTCCACATGATTCTTTGAGACATACATAAACAATTTTTTTTTTCCCTACGCCAATTTGCTTGTGGACAGGTAGCAATCAAAAAATTATTACTTCTTATATTCTATTTTCTTAATTTAACCATTAGTTTTGCATAATCTGTGACCAGAGCCCCTTTCCTAGTCCTCTCTGTATCGTTGGTACACATGTGGGATACCAATGACAAAAGGATCCTTTCCATCACACGACAAGCTCTTTGCCAGTCCCAAGCAAGTGTCTCCAACGTTAGCTGCAGGAGGGCAACACAGCCTCCGAACTCTCATCACAACTGCAAAGCACTGTGTCTGTCCCCTGACCAAACAGTCCGCTACATGTGCATTTACTGCCCTCACTTGAATGGCTCCCTGCACCATGGTCTCTTCATCCATTCTGCTGCCTGTGGGATTATCACAAAGCAAAAACTACTGACATTATGTTAACTATGACCAAATAAGATTTGTGAATTTCAATCTATATTGGATGAATCTATATCCGATTAATATTTACGACAGGGAGATAGCTGTCCAAAGACTGCTTGAAAAGTCTTACTAATTCACAATATGGCAGGAGAAAGTGGGCTAAATTGACTTACCGCCCTTGCATAGCCTGATGGATCAGAAGGTGAATATCTGAGTTAGTCAGCACGTGTTTCGTTCATACATTTTGTGCCAAACAGTAAAGCCAGAAGCAGCCTCAAATATATGAGGCTGTGTTGCCCAGACGTAACATCTTCCTGACAAAGTGTTCCAACAAAGATTGGTTAAAATCTTGTGGGAGGCCAGACCGGCCCTCTGCTTTTGCTGTCCGACTACTTGTTCACTGCCTGTCAATGAAATAAAATGTTTTGCCTGCTCTTTACCACTGAGAAAAAAATTGCCCAAAATCTGGCACCAAGGGTCTATCCCCTTCCCCTGCTTTCTTGAATTGGTGGCCGAGTTGACATACAGCTCAGCTTTAAATTACACATTTAGGTGGTTTGCCAAAAATATTTACATCCATCTTTTTTTCAGCTGCATCACAAAACCCTCAAACATCTCTGACATCAAGGATTAGCTTCTTTTAAGTCTCCATTATTTGATTACTCCAGAATTCCACACCCAAAGCTTAGGCTTTTACTGTGTCCACTGCATCTATCACCCTCAAGGTCCACTGCATCTATCACCCTCAAGATTACTGTCTCCCAGTCTTCCTTCATTAAGTCTTGTGTTTTATGCATTGCCATACCCGCCCCCAATTTTCAAAATCTTCCTCAGAGTGTATCCCTGCAACCACACATTTTTGATCACCTCCCTGATCTTCTTTTCAAACTCCCACTCAAGTGTTTTGATCTGCCATATTTTTGGTACGAACGGTAAACTCAAATCATAAAATTTGCCTGCTGTTGGCAGTTCTATACTTAATGCAGTCATTTTTCCCCTTCCTAAAACATCTTTGACCACAATGATTACGGAAAAAAACCAAAAGCTGAATGACTCACGAACTGACGACAAACTGTCAAACATTCGTTCCAAATTAGTAAAATTTACATCATATGGACCAAGCCAAATCATGTTTCAAGTCTGCATTTAAGTGGCATGAAATTAGGGCTTAAAACTACCATTGAAACATTCACCTTCCATTTATCTATCCTCTTTACCATCATCCCATCTGCATTAATGACAATTTCAACCTACATATTTGTTAAAAGAAAGTTAACTAAATGGAATTTAAGTGTGCTAATATAATGTTGAAAGGGTATAATTACATATTGTAAATATATTTATTGAGGCTCCTTGGGGAGTGTTCCATGTCGTTGGTTGAATAAGCGATTAGCAGTGAAAGAAACTCCCGGATCCTGATCGGAGGCCTTTGTATATGAATTGTGAAGTTATAATTAGCACCTATACCCCATACATACTGGTTATGAAGGATTGGATATAATTATCTCAGTTATTTGTTTTATGTAGCCACTTACATAACCATTTTATGAATCTTTTCCCCTTTTCAGCAGCGACTGCTTTACACATGTATCTTCAGTGAAACGGAAGGGAAAGTTGCCATTGTCTGGTAAGGCCTAAAGGGGGAGCTCTCTCATTTAACAGACACAAATGGTTGATGTTTAAGCAAGAGTCATCACACCTCTAGGGGAGGGGAGAGGTTCAGAAGGAGCATCTTTCCTGGTGACTTCAGCCAGTGCAGGAATTGAACCTAAGCTCTTGGCATCACTCTGCATTGCAAACCAACCATCCAGCCAACTGAGCTAAACCAACGCCCCTTCAGCACAAAATGCTACAGAACTGCCCCAAACACAAATTAAGACTGAAAGATTTCTATCCACATTATAAATATTTCCTCCTCAGCTTAAAAACAAAATCTCGAACCTTCCAACAGAAAGCGTTATACTGCGTACATTGTTCATTCATGAACGCCTTCAATGTTAACAAAAATTCATCAGCTGTGAAGTTCTCTCTCTCAAACTGTTTTTGAAGTAATCACCATGGCTACAGAAATACTTACAAGTTAACCATGAAATGACGAAACCAAAAATCCAACTCAAAAATAAACTATATTAAAGTATCTATAAATTACACACCTTATATCATACTTTATTAACAAAGGGTAATACCAGAATGTTAATGTTTTCATTTTCCAACTTCTGTTAGATGTAAAGGATGAATGCGTAAATTTATAAATGCAACAGCTTATATAAAGCCAACATTTCTGGTGCACAACAACGGATCACTATATGGCAAGATGCTACGCTGATTACTTTTAATTCCAACAATTCAGCAGCATTTTGAAACATCTTATGTTGGGCCAAGATCAGTCAAAATACCTTTCCTGGTTAGTAAAAGCTGCCTCAGTGGCATTGTTCTTGGTATGTCGACTTCACTCCCCTTAGGGAGCTCCAGTTCGGTAAATCACCAAGCAACCTTTTAAGTATAGCTTAAAAGATAGCTTTTTAAGTATCTACAAATAAAAACATAGCCATATTCATACTCCTCATAGCACAGGATGGCAACAAAAGATAAAACCTGGTTTCTAAAAACACAGATAGAAAATACATGAGAGCCATCTAGCAAGAAATATATATAAACAGGCAGTAATAGTTTCTAGAAGTATGAAAGGAAGGGGTTAGCTGAAGTAAATTTTGGTTCCTTAGAAGATGAGACTGGGATTTAATAACAGGAAGTAAGGAAAGCAGAGAGCTTTGTCAAACATTTTCTGTCTGCAATGTAAAAGACAAAATATTCCAACAATAGGGGAGGGAACTTTAAACAATCACAAAAGCAGTAAGCGAATTAGTGAGGCCAGCAAGTGACAAGTCCTGTTTGTCTGTACTTAAGGGTCTTAGAGGTAGAAAAATCTATTGTGTTACATTTTCAGACTTCCAACACCACGTTCAAGTGAGAAAGATGAAAAGCATAAAAGACCAGTTAGCCTAACATCTGCCATTGACAAATTGCTGCAGTTCACTTTTGAGGAAATGATTGCATATTTAGAAAAAAAAATAACAACATGCAGAAGTACAATGGTTTCATGAAAGAAAAATTATACTTGACAAAGTTATTTGAAGACAGAATGAGCAGAGAAATAAAGAGGAACCAGTACACTATTTGTTTTCCAAAAGGCATTTGATAAGGTGCAAGGTAACAGCTCATGTTGCTGACAGTAATATATTAGCATGGAGAAACGATTGTCTGCTCTAAGTTAGCCAATCTGCACCACTGGATCATTTTAAGGTTGGCAATTTGCAACTAGTTGACTGCCAAAAGGATGAGTGCTAGTGCTTCAGTTATGTACAAATCAGTTGTGAAGAAGGGCCAGCAGTTGGAAACATTAACTCCTTATCTCCACGGATGCTGCCTGACATGCTGAGTATTTTCTGTTTGTATTTCAGATTTATAGCACCAGCAGCATTTTACTTTTGTATGAGGCCAGTTTATGAGACTGGTTTCTTGCTACTGAACCTTTGTTAGTCACTAAGGAAGGTTGATGTAAGCTGTGAGATGAAACAAGCCCAAGTAATGACTCAGCAATATGGCAACATCATAGCAGTCTGCTCAAGTGAAGTGCAACAGTGCATGGAGTTGGAGGAGCTCAGCAGGCCAGGCAGCATCAGAGGAGCAGGAAACTTGACATTTCAGGTCAGGACACTTCTTCAGAAATTGGCACGGGGCGGGGCCGCCCCGGCGGGGGGGCGGGGGGCAGGGAAGGGAACTGGGAAATAAATAGAGAGAGGAGGGCTGGGGTTTGGGAAGGTAAGTGGCAAAGGTGAATTCAGGTATGGAGTGGTGGAGATTGGTCAGTGGGATGGGTGGGGTGGATAGGTGGAAGAGAAGATGGACAAGTTGGGTCAGGTCAAGGAGGTCGGGGTGACAGGGAGGGTTGGACATAAGATGAGGCAGGGGGTGGGGAGATTTTAAAACTGATGAATTCTATGTTTAGGCCATCGGACTGTAGGCTCCTGAGGCGGATCATGGGGTGTTGCTTCTCCAATTTGCACATGGTGCTGTTGTGGCACTGGAGGCGGCCCAGGATGGACATGACATCCAGGAAGTGGGAGGGGGAGTTAAAATAGTTGGCAATCAGAAGGAGTTGTCGTTTGTCACGTACAGAGCGCAGATGCTCTACGAAACAGTCTCAGAGTCTACGCTTGGTCTCACCAGTGTAGAGGAGGCCACATCGGGAGCAACAGATACTGTAGTTGGCAGATGTACAGGTGAACCCCTGTCTGATATGTAAGGTTTGCTTTGGGCCTTGAATAGAGGTGAGGGGGTGGGGAAGTGGGGAGGTGTAGGGGCAGTTGTAGCACTTCCTGTGATTGCAGGAAAAGGTGTCTGGTGTAGTGGGGTTAGTGGGGAGTGTGGAGCAGATGGTCCCTACGAAAGGCAGATAGGGGTGGGGAGGAAAATATCTCTCTGGTTATGGGGTCGGATTGTAGGTGGCGGAGAACGATACACTGGATGCGGCGTTGGTCGGATAATGTGAGGGGACCAGGGGATTCAGTCTTTATTTTTGTTGGGTGAGGGAGTTTGAGGGAAGTAGTGCAGAAAATGCAAGAGATGCGGTTGATGGCATTTCTGATCACTGGAGGGGGGAAATTGCAGTCCAGTTTTAAAATCTTCCCACCCCCAGCCTCATCCCATGTCTGACCCTGCCTCTCATCCCTGCCCTCATCCCATGACCAACCCTCCCTCTCATCCTCATCTCCTTGACCCGACACAACCTGTCCATTTTCTCTCCTGCCTATCCACCTCACCCATCCCACTGACCAATCTGCACTACTCTGAGATAACAAGGTGTAGAGCTGGATGAGCACAGCAGGCCAAGCAGCATCAGAGGAGCAGGAAAGCTAACGTTTCGGGTCTAGACCCTTCTTCAGAAAAGAGGAAGATGGGTGTAGACCCGAAACGTCGGCTTTCCTGCTCCTCTGGTGCTGCCTGGCCTGTGTGTTCCTCCAGCCCCATACTGTTTTACACTTTGTTATCTGACTCCAGCATCTGCAGTTCTTCCTATCTCTGAGCACATAATTTCCTTCCAAGATTTGAGCATGAAGCCACAGAAAGTGCTAATTGTTCCACAAATAGAACACTTTGTGATCACATTTGTCTTGATCGAATTATTTCAATGGTTGTTCATGGATAAACGCAAATAAGTATTCATATATTTTTAATACACAATAGCGACTTGCTTTTTTAGTTCAGCAGTTTTCTCCGTGTAAACTACTCTGCTCTGTCTGGTCTCCAATTAACCCAGTGAACTGTTCAGTGACAGATTCACATTATAACCTCCAGGCAAATAAGAAAGTGCAATAAACTGTCCATGCAGAATCTCAGTTCCTGGAAAATGCTCTGCTATTTTGACCTTCAGTACAAACAATATGTGGATGCACAAAAACCAACTTACAGTAAAATGTGAAACGGAGACAATACTGAACTCAGAACATCGGGTACATGAGGAATGCTCGTCAGACTGAAGTTAGGTGAAGACGGATGTCAGGTTCAGTGAATGGAATCAGGTCAGGGGCTGTTTTTCAGGGGTCTGGGAAAGTAAGAGGTTCAGCAAGATGTGGTTAGGGGTTTCAGTGCCAAGTCAGTTTAACAGTTACTGAAGAGGATCAGAGCTTTTAATAAATCCTCTTATTTTTCCCTGCACAACTCAATCAGAAACCTCCAAACTCATCAACTTTAACAGCCTTTAAGCATTCCAAATGCAGGGAATTGCCTCTGAGAAATTTCAACCTCCTAGACAATTCTTATGGAGATTTGGCAAAGTTCCAGCATGCTACACTGTTTGCATGGACCTCTGGCCATCAGAATATCTGAGCCAATGACTCATAAAAGACTCAACGCAACTACCAATGAGTCATATCTCCCTAAAATTGACAACAGCAACGACAAACTTCAACACCCAATACGTCTGAATGGCAATGATTCAGATTCCCAGGGAATGTCTCAATCAAACTCTTATAACCATACAATAAAGATGATAGAAGCCACATTAGGATTGATCTGTTTTGCTGCCCTTAAAATAAGCTGTCTGAAGCCACTGCATTCATTAGCCACCTTCGAAATGAGAATCCAGTGAGTATTTATATATCTTAAGCTTAAACTGCAAAAGTACAATTTCCTCAAGGTTATTTTTTTCTTATTCTATAAGTTCATTTTGCATTTTTGTTTCAATACTGGAGGTCAGGTTTTCACCGGAAAGACTTTGCAAGCCTTGGAAAAAAATGGCATGTCTGATACAGGGCACTAGACCTTTCTATCCCAAGATCTAATTTTCGTTAACAAGGGAAAAGGGAAAGGATGTAATTCACAGAGGAAAATCAAGCTCAGCAGGGCCATTTGAATTTAGTGCTGATTTTAAACAAATTACATTGTAGCAGTTGCAACAGCCTTAGACCACAGTGTACGGTCGACATTAACAATCTTAAACACCTGATGGCCTTTGTATAACTGTCAGGATCTGAAAGTTCTTTTCATTATCAGCTCTAAGTGTTTAAAAAAAAAAACAAGCTGCAGCTGTCAATTAAGGTGTAACCTAAAACCTCTTCTGGAATAGTTTGATTTAGTCATAGGTCAGAAACCAAAAGTGGTACCTGGTTAACAGTTTCAAAAGCATTCTATGTTGGCACACTATAAGGACTATCATGAAGTCATTATGAACACTTGGCTGAGTATCAATTAAAAAAACTACTTCTAATCATTCAGATATTCAAATTATCTCAGCAACCAGTTTTGATTTTAATCCGATTGACAGCTTAAAGAGGCTATTAGAAACCGCTGATGTAATTTCTGAATGAAAGTTCATTTTTATAAGAGATTACTCACTTTACGAGTGTCAGAATTTTTGAATGGGTTTTATAAATGAGATTTTTTGGAGAGGTGCACTGGAGTAACATTGGATGATGTAAAGTCAATTGTTTTCCCCAACTCCACATGATTCCTAAGGTCTGCCCTTGAATAAGGGGTGGATTGAAGGGTCTGAGAAGCCGGGGTGGGAAAAGGGTGTATGACTTGCAATTAAGTTCACACAGAGGTACCAGAGTACCATTTTTATGATATGGAGGTGCTGAGGGACACGAAAGGCAAGAGGGAGCAAATATGACAATTTCTAAAACAACTAGAACAATGTCCCAGAGGACTAAGACAGGGTTCTAACCAGCATACGCTCCTCCCTGTGGTTACCTACTTCTGCTTCCAGGGATGGCATGCCTGACTCTATCTTGCACCGTTCCAATCTCACCCATCTCAGAAATGAAAATCACATGTGTCAGGGTGCTTTTTAAAATGCAGGCAGGTCTAGCAGGTCTGGAAATTTCCCAACATGAGCTACTGACTCACTAGCCAAATTCTGGCACTAAGTAATAATTGTCATTACCTATTTGATTCATGGAAGCAAAAGAGTGGATGAATTGTGTGCTGGCTGGTGGACTCCATCAGGAATCGAATTAACTTGGCTCCAGGAAACAGGACTCCTAATTGAGTCAATGCTTCTACACAAACACAGCAAATCTGATACAAATGATTAGGTAGTCATGAGGTGTTGCATAAATTGACTTTTGGCCTACAGTTAACATTGCTTGAACGGACTAGACCTTGTTTGGGTATATTTTAGAAGGAGAAAAACCTCCTCACTTAACTGACTTCAGTTCACAGTCACCTCTTGCTGCAGAGAACTGTCTCTCCAATTCAACTGGAACTAATGTCTTAGGATATTCGGTTACATATTCATTGCAGCACTTTGATTGCCTTTAAGTAGGCCAACTTGCTATTCTTTTCTTGCATTATTTACAAATGCTAACAATTAATGGTATGATTAAAAAGTAAAAGTACTGAAACAGAAATTAGTTTTTAGCTTTTAAAGCTTTAAGCGACCATTTATTGCAATAAATAAGGAAGGTGGGACAAGTAAAGAAACCAACCATTTATCAGTGTCAAAAGAGGGCAGCAGGCTTTGGGTCTACAAACTAAAATGTAACAATACTCAATGCATTGCTGTTATAGAAACAATTCTTCTACAAAAAACCATTCTTCTATTGATGTAACTCAAGATGAATACAATATACTAGCATAGAGATTGACTAAAATATACACACGTTTCTGAGCCGCATCTCTGACAGAATTCAATTATTCAAATTTCAAACAACTTGTTCTCTGCACAGCAAATGCAATCAGCAAAGTTTTTTCTCCCGATTTCATCTTCAAAATTCCAGCATTTGCAACAGTTTACTTTTTACTTTGCAAACAAGGTCCACCTTTTGTCAGAGATAGGAGGAACTGCAGATGCTGGAGACAGATATAACAGTATAGAGCTGGAGGTACACAGCAGGCCAGGCAGCATATGAGGAACAGGAAAGTTGACGTTTCGAGTCGGGACCCTTCCTCAGAAATGGGCTGCTTCAGTATGTGGTCGAAGAGTTTCAGGGCAGAGGAGATTACCAGAGGGTTGCAGTGGGGACAGATCCACTGAGGTCTTTCTGGAGGGAGAAGGACAACTTCTTCAAGATGGCCATCCTTGGAAAAGGCTTCACAGTGGGGTTATAAATCACTCAGATAGTAAGAACTGCAGATGCTGGAGTCAGAGACAACACAGTATTACAGCTGAAGGAATACAGCAGGCCAGGCAGCAGAGGAACAGGAAAGTTGACGTTTTGGGTTGGGGTCCTGCCTGGCCTGCTATGTCGCTCCAGCTCAATACTGCATTGCCACTTTTCATCATACTTTGTTGATGCTATGATAAATAAAATCCATTATCTCTATAGCCCCAGATTTAATGCTGAGAAAACATCGGTTCAAAAGACTTCTGATTCCAATGTTACAAAAGACTAAAAATCTTGTCTTTGGAGGATGTAAAAGGAATGGCTAGGCATTTCAGAGTTCTTGTTCCACCCGAAAACCAGAAAAACGGATACCGAAGTGTCAGGAGTTGTGAACCTGCGGGTGGTGAGGCAGATCAATTAAAATTTCAACAGCTAAAGTTTGGATTATCTGGAATTCCAGCGATGGAAAAAAAGGATAGAGGAAAGAATGAGAACAGAGAGGGGGAAGAGAAAATAAATTGCCAAAAAGGGAAAACAAGAAGAGATGGGAGTTTAATTTGAAACAGCTTGTACTGGAAAGAGAAAATAGCTCTAACTCAGACTTAAGGGTTGAAGTATTCAATTTGCTCTTTATTGACAGAAGAAGAGGAGGAGATTTTCTTTACCTGAATACAGCAGTTACAGTTGTCAGTCGAGTAGATTTTCCTTGTGGAAGATTCAGTGAGTATTACAAAATGGTCACTGAAACAGCAAAGTATATCAGCCTGTGATCCCCAGGAGGTGAACAGAGCAAAGAACTGGCAGACGTTGGTGAGAAAAATAGTAGTCAGCAATATCATTACAGGTTCTTCCAAGTAGCAACTGTTTCTGTAGCCACTCAGTCCCACAGCAATATAATTTGCTTGCAGTAGGAACTTCTAAAAAAAAATCAGGATGGTTTATAGGTTAAGATAAATCAAGGTTCTGGTTCATAGTGTAATCAGAATACTTTGTGGAACCTGATTATTACATTATAAAACAATTAAATTGGAAGGGTTTTACATTACACATGCTTTGCGTTCAGTTTGATGATTTTATTTTGCATACATCACCAACTGAAAAGGAAGCATGGCTTTAAATTATTAGCTTTCAATAAACCATATATTTAGACAGGGTGGATAAAACAGGAACTTACAAAGCTGCTCAAGATGTAAAGCTACCATTTGGTGGGATCTAATTTTCATGGTAAGGATACACAGCAACAATACAAATAAACTCAAAAACTTGAAAATATACTCTGAATTTTGCTACCTAAATCTACAGATGAATGACTGTTACTTGTGTAAGGTCTCTGAAGGAGTCCAATACCTACTGGATGGCCAGGAGTCAAGTGTTTCAGGAAAAGAGAAAGGAAAAAGATAGAAAAAAAGTATGCCCCAAAAAAAAAAGTGGATGCAGATTCGAATTTCATCTGAATCGTTGGACTTGACTCTACTATTGCAGACTGATAGCTCCGTCAGTTCAACCAGCAAGACCTGGGGACTGCCTCCAGCCATGTGGAGTATGGAAAAAGTGCACACAGCCAATCAGCAAGGCAAGGCAACATTGACAGACGGAATACAGATTTGGAAATGAACCATAAAAGGCTCAGCCTCCACATGGAAATATAATTCCGTACAATGGAAAAAATATCATGCCGTTGCACAGAAGACAGATTTTTAAAACAAAACAACTGCCGGTGATTTAAAGTATGCAATTTAAAACGGTCTTTCACTGATCAAAGTTCATTTTTATAATTCAGGAAGCAACTAATTTCAGATCCACTCATCTCTTCAGTCTACACACAGGGCTACAGCAGGAATTATATTTGACTACAGCCATACAATTGCCTTATACAGGGATATCAAAGCTTTCCCATTCAAGCATCAATGCAAACACAGTAGTCGTAACATTAAAAGTCGATTGCCACCATTTACAAGCACTGGTGTCGTTGTGGATTAACATAGGGCTCCACATTATCTCAGACTGCCTGGTAAACACCAGTCTAGGATCAAGGGGGCCGGATTTGGCAGAATGAATTGCAGCCAAAGACGCCTGCTCACAGCTACAAGGGATCCCTTTAAATATGCAGCTCACACATATATTGCATTGCTCAATCTGTGATTTTAAACTGGAGGATTGAGCAGCAAACAGTGATGTCTGCACGAGGTCAGACCTGCCAAGAACAAAAATAATGCCAAAAGGGCTCATTTGGGTAATTAAAAACAAAATCCTTACTGGCAAATTGGGTCTTCCCATTCAGAGTTTCTCATCCCTTGGCCTAGATTCTCCAAACTACCTTTCATCATTCCAGACACCACCCTCTATCCATTTCTGTCCACTTGCCATCATGCCAGCAATGACTTTCAATGGCAGCATAGCTTTAACAGCTGGGAAACAGATTCCTCTCGCAGCTTCCTGATCATTTTTGTCATGAGCTCCAATATTTGCAGATAGATGGGAAAGATGGGGGAACGAGGAACTGAGACCTATGAACCCAGAAACTCACTAAATGTTTTAATGGAAGAATTCAACAACCATCTTAACCGGACATTCCAGCTGACAAGAAGAGAAGGGAAAACGGGATTGAAAGGGTGCTGTGGTGGAAATGCCATCGGAGTAATCACCAAAGCTTTAATGGAAATTTCAATTCAATCAAATCTAGAAATCTAAAGCAAAAAGGCAATACCTGCAGAAGGTTTCAACCGGTGACCCTTGGGAATCCCAACAATCAAGTGGGATATGGTTAGTTAAAGGCATCCTTGAGAGGCAGGAGTGCCAAAGAGACACCCACTGTATCGAGAGGCAGCTCTCATCTCTCCATTTCTCCCATCCTATGCAGCAGTCACGAATTTTAAATCAGGCTTCCACTTGTATAAATGCTTGATTTAAATATATTAATAAAGTGTCCTAACTATAGATGTTTATAAAATCATGAGGGCACAGATAAGCTGAAGAGCAAAAGGGTAGAGAAGTTCAAAATTTAAGGTGAAGACAGAAGGACCTAAAAAGGGCCTAAGGGTCTACTTTTTCACACTACGTGGAATGAACTGCAAGATAAAGTGGTAGAGGCAGGTACAGTTACAGCATTTAAAAGATATTTGGATAGGTACATGAATAGGAAAGATTTAGAGGGACATAGTCCAAACTCAAGCAAATGGGATTAGTTTAGTTTGGGAAACTTGATCTGCATGGATGAGTTGGACCGAAGGGTCTGTTTCCGTGCTGTACGACTCTATAATCCTATTCATTATGGGAGATTAGGACATCCTGATATCCATCGCCAAACAGAGCTGAAGCATGATCTGCATTTCAACCATTAACTATCCTCTCCTGGAGACTTTGATGCTTTTCATGCAAATGAAACAAACCCTTTCTTACAATTTATCTATCAGGTGCAGAGGTTTCCAATAGTTCCACTGTCCCTAGTGGCTCCTCTGAGTATTAAGGCCAAAAATCATGTCAGCAAGGTTTATTGAACATAATTGGAATTGGAAACAGAAACATTCTCACACTCAGGCCAACAGGGCAGAAATGTCCAACCTCCATCCCAGTGCCTCAGTCCAACACACAAAGCAATTACAGAGCACCATATTTGTGTGCATGCGCATGTATGTGAGGTGACCTACCACTAGCTACATTAAACAGTTACATCAAAGGGCCTGCGTGCCTCACAGGGGCCCGGGTTGGCTGTGGGAATTTCTCCACTGAGGCCCCTCAAAGCAGTGTGCCTCACGACAGTTCAGCTCAATTGGACTTCCTTGAATGACATCTTCTTGTCACACCCACTAAGTCTGTCGTCTTCTCCAGCAGCACCCAACTCTACTGGTAACGCTGCTGACCAGACACTGCATCCCTGCTCCATCTGCCATTGTTAATTAGAAGCAGCCAAAGGTGACTTTAATTGGTCAAATTGCAACAAACATTCCCCTCACAGCCACTCCAGACTCCTGCTTGAGAACTGAGGCACATGTCATGACCAACCTACAGAAAATCAGCCCAAAATGTTGAATTTAACTCCCTTTTATAGACGGTTTGTTTCAGCCTGAGCAAGAGTGTCTATGTTAAGGTGTGAAGATTACAGATAACTTGGAAAATGAATCATTTTTAATACCTGGGGTCAGTGGTAGCAAAAGATGGAAGTGAAAATTAAGTAACAGCTTAGCTCTGATTGCGCTAATTGGACAACGTGCAACAGAGGTGCTACATAATAGAAAGTGTTACTGAAATTGAAACAAAGAATCTTCAACATAGTTGAGGCCAGCCTCGTTATATAGTATAGAAACTACAGCAAAAACGAGAACAGGAACAAGTTTATTCCAATTAGAAACATGGTGCAACTGCAACAAAGACAACCACCACCAAAATCAGGGGGTCAGTGAAGACTGTAGAAGCATTGAAGTTACCAACAAGAGATTGAAATGGTATAGTCATATAGGGAGAGAAAGCAGTAACAATGCAAGTGATGGTAATGGTACTGCAGGAAGGAGGAGGAGGAAGGCCTAAGGCCAGATGAGGAGATATGGTGGTGAGAGACTTAAACACAGCAGGATTAGAAGAATTATGAGTGATTGACAAGAGGAGTGAAGGAGGGTGATTTGTGAGCATTGTGGTAACCTCCAAGTAAAATCAAAGAACCAAAAGCAAAGTATTGAATGTAACAATGTGTGGAAATACAAAGGTTACAGGAGCAAAAGCACCTACTTAACATCACTGATTTCAGTAAAAATGTAATGCAGTGAAGAATGTAATGAATACATTCTTCAAAAACAGGCTTAATTGGAACCAAAAAGATGTTTTTTCCATCTGTGTTAACTTTTTAAATTCAAGATGCTGTTAACCACACAACCTTACAGTATCATTAAATAACAATTCATTTTGACGCTTTATTGTTACTCATAAATAAAAGAAAATCAACGAGAGACTAACTGTATCTCAGAATCATCAGGAAGAAACTACATTTGATGTACGACATAACAATATCAATAAAAATTCTCATCTCTGCCATATAATCCAAGTCTTTTGTATGCTCGTGAATGACATAAAAAGATGTTCTAATTTATGAAATGAGTATTTTCTGACTCATGAAAGCAAAGGTACAAAATCTTCAGTAAATATTATTTTGTAGTTCTAGCTCAAATTTTAATTAAAGGCATAACTGAATTGTCATAATTTAAGTTGTAAATTTGAAAAAGGTAGAAGTAAAATATATGTTTGGTCATACATTAAATCAGATTTCAAATACTAATGTGTGAGCTCAGTGTGATTTATTTGAATGCATCTCCATCAAAACACAGCTAGCCTCCTTTCGGAAACTGAGAAATCTCTGTTTTACATCAGCTATGAAGAAATCCAAGTTTATTTTGATAGGGTCTTTAATCGAG
The DNA here is from genome assembly GCA_024137785.1 of Ginglymostoma cirratum. Lineage (NCBI taxonomy): Eukaryota > Metazoa > Chordata > Chondrichthyes > Orectolobiformes > Ginglymostomatidae > Ginglymostoma > Ginglymostoma cirratum. Next base: position 19,258,099 of record JAHRHZ010000144.1, read on the forward strand.
AATGGTAAGAAGATGCTGCTTTTGGGGACAGCAGTACGACCCAACCTTTTCCGCAGACAGCGCTTTGTAAGTGCTGCATGGAAACCAACCAAAGAGCAAGCTGACATCTCACCTTCCTAGGATAATGATACCAAAAAAAGAGGACTGGTACCTTGTTGCCAGGAGCCATTTCACCACAAGAACAGGCAATGACCTCTTAAAGTGACACAGTCAGGTTGCATCTGGAGAAACAGATACATTCTGACAAAGTGATCTTCAGGGAGAGAGTACAATGGCTCACTTTTAATCTGCTTGAGAAACATGCACTTATTTTGCACGCACACATTCATGGTGGTTAGTCATATTAGAAAAGGGTGCACTTATTTCGTGTGATCTTATTTAACCAGATTAACGTAAATTGCAGGATCATGCACGGCTAAGAAGGTAATGTTTCAAGATTGGTATTTTGTGTTTTTTTTAATTATTTGAGGAAGAAGAATGCAATGAACTCTGACAAATGTGAGTGCACTTAATAAAGGGGAGCTCATGATTGTTAAATTTGAATTCTGAGTCACTGTGGAATTCTCTAACTGCAATGTTTGACACGTTCAATTCTACATCTGCGTCCAAGGCAGCGTGAGCTATATTTCACACTTTGGGTACTGTACTTACAACTTTTAGTGGGTTCATAATTCATCCATCCAAGGAAGATTTATTGAAAGTAATTGATGATTCTCAAATAGAAGCTTTCTCATATGCAATAAATCAGGATTATAAATATTGAGTTTGCCATGAATCTATAAATAACAGCACATTACAACAATGACAAACCTCGAGAAGTGTTTCACAGGCAATAAAGGTCTTCGGGACATCCTGTGTTCATAAAGAATGCTTCATAAATGCTCAACTTTTTTTCTTGAAGAACAGAATTAGGCAGACTCACCAAGGATGAATACTTCAAGGCAACTTTCAAAAAAAGTGTCATTATACACAGGATTTCTTTTTGTGACTACACACAGATAATCTTTACACTCAGCAGGTAGCATCCTTTCTACTAAAGAACATTGGTACAATTCCATTATTGAATGGGTGCAGGAGCCAAATTGGGATAAAATTTAGGAAACCACAATGGATGAAGTAGCAGTTTGGAGCCCAGTAACATCAAACTGGATGGCCCCAACAAGGTGAAGCTTCTATTAGGCTAAACCTGATGTACTTTCTGGCCTACTTAAAAAAAAAAGTGACAAATATGTACCCAAATGTCACACAGAGTGGCATTATGCAGATCCTTTACAGCTGTCAGAATTGACCTTAAAGTATAAGAGCAGTGTGCAGGCATCATTTTCACAGCCGCAAGCAGAAATGGTCGGTTCATAATCATGCAATCCTGTGTAATAGCCAGCACAATTGCTCTACAGGCATTTTGATGAAGGGCATCCTTCCCAGTCAGAGCAACTCACCAGGATCTCCACATGAGTTTTGGGGCTGGTAAATCTTCAGGTATGAGTCACATCTCATGCACAAATGACACTTTAAGTGTTACCTCATTCCCTTTCATTTATCCAGTACTGCTTCCTTCAAAACAAACAAAATGTCCTGTTTAAGATTGCACACTTGATTCTCAGATATTCTTGTTAGGGTCTAGGATCCAAAATATCACCAGTACTTTTACAGGGGTTCAGCAATCTGGCAGGGGCTCAGATCAATTCACATGCACAACAAAAAGAAAATGTTAAAATTCCTTTAGATCCACCTTGAAAGTACATTTTTGAAAAAAAAAATTCATTAGATATGGGTGCACTGGCAAGATGGGCATTTATTGTCCTTAAACTGAATGGCTTGTTAGGCCATTTCAGAAAGTGGTTAAGAGTCTTCTACATTGCTGTGGTCTGGAGAGACGTATAGACCAGGCCAAGTAAGAGTGGCTAACTTCCTTCCATAAAAGAAATCAATGAACACACCTGTATTTACAACACTTAACAATAATCAACAATATTGCCAGTGAAAGAAGTTTTCAATCCCAGATTTTTTTTTATTGAATTTAAATTATTCAATCAGCTACGGTGGGATCTGAACCAATGTCAATTTTGACAGACCAAAGCCACCACCTCCTCCTTCCAAAGTGAAGGACTACTTCCAGTCTTTTTTTTTTTAACTTGTGCATTGGGCAGGTAGTTCAGAGATTTAAGGGACCTTGGTGCCAGACATTCGCATTTACTTCTGTATTAATCAGCCTCCAGCAGTACTAGTGCACTCACCACTGCAACAGAACTTGGAACACAGCTATTCCAGAGCAGGAACTCCACTCCCCACAATTTACAGGGTTTAGAAGAGAGAATGGATGGAATTTAAGGGCTACTGTTTGTTAAAGTACCCACAACTCAATTAAGTTGAAGCAGCCGTTATAAACACTGATCACCTATGGGTATTTTTAACTTTTAATTGAAAGTTGTTTTCTTCTTTTAGGAAGAGAAAATACAGGTAAAAGATGACTGCAGGTTTAAATTAATTGAGTGTCTGGAGGGGAATCCTAAAATATCACAGTTCAAGATATCAAGAAGGTTCAAAGAGAACAAAACACTATAAACTAAACTGTAATCTCCTGTAAGCATGTCAGAAATTTAACATAATGGGAGAAAAGACAGCAGTACAGGCAAGAGAAATGTTCGCATTTACCACCTTCAAATATAAACAAGGAGTGTTTCAACCCTGGTGTGGGCTCTGCGGGCTGAGGTACTTGAATGCTGGCTTGCACTCAAGCATGAACATACCATGAAAGTCACAGTCAAGAAACAATTCATTGCAGGTAAAGGATTCTCTTCCTCAGAATGCTAGAAGCCAATTCAAAAGAAAAACAGGACCAAGAATTTCAGCTAACCTGAAAAGCCAAGAATCTTGAAGGTGGCTGCTCAACTACTAATGTTCCAACTATCTATCCTCATGAACAGCCCAGAAACTTGTGTACCTTTTATCTTCAGTTTTCAACTCTAATCTGTGTTGTACTATTATTTCTTCTTTCATTTGGTAGCTATTAATTTCTCACTCTTGTTAACTCAAGACGACCTGGTTAAGTTAGCCCCCTCTAAAACATAAATTAATCTGATTTGAGAGAAACGTATCCTCAAGATAGCAGCCCCTTTTACAGTCAGTATTATAGACATGTACGGCACAGAAACAGACCCTTTGGTCCAACTTGTTAATGCTGATCAGTTATCCTAAATTAATCTTATCCCATTTGCCAGTATTTCGCCCATATCCCTTTAAACCCTTCCTATTCATGTACCCAACCAGATGTCTTTTAAATGTCGTAACTGTACCGGTCTCCACACCACCTCTTGTAGCTCATTTCATAAACGCACCATTCTCTGCATTGAAAACGTTGTCCTTTAGGCCTTTTTTATGTCTTTCCCCCTCACCTTAAGCCTATGCCATCTAGTTTTGGACTCCCCTACCCTATTCAGCCTCTCCCTGTAGCTGAAACCCTCCAACCCAGGCAACATCCTTGTGAATCTTTTCTGAATCCTTTCAAGTTTAAAGACATCTTTCCTATAGCAGGGAGACCAGAACTGTACACAGTATTCCAATAGTGGCCTAACCAATGTCCCGTACAGCTGCAACATGAACTCCCAACTCCTATATTGACCAATTAACCTTGTTGTAACCAACTGAGCAGACAGTAAAAGAAGGAGAGCCAGTTCACCCGCACTCGTAGTTTGGAGTGCACCGTCTGGAATTGTAATAAATTGAGGAATCTCACCTTGGGACTAGTCATAACACACTTGTGACTTTTTGTTTTAAACCTAGAGTATCAAAGACCCATAAACCAGAAACTGAAACCAAAGCGTTTAAATGTGGTATGAATCAATGTTATGGTGACAGTAGTCAGATTCTCAATTGCTTCCAAGGAAGTTTTCATTTGTCTGACTCATAGTTTTGAAGTGAGCCTAAATCAAAATTAGAGTCGAATTCATTTAATGACAGAACAATCATTTGAGAATACACAAATTCTAAATATCTACCATAAAACTTTTAGAATATACTTATGAGGGATACTTTATTGAACATAAAACCACAATATTCAGCTGAAAGTTTGATTCAAATCCATTCCCAAAGTCATCTCAAGATAAATTAACATAACGAGTTTCCCACCAGCAGTTGCATACATTGCTCAACAGGACAGAGATGTAAACGCAAATGTTAACTGACAGCTTTCAGCATTCAACATTCATACAATTTTATGAATGACCTTGAAGGTTAAACTAACCAGACTTGCACTTGAACCTTTCAATAACAGGCTGACGTGCTCAACTCATTTTACCGTACAGGGTATGAATATACCCGACATGCACTGGTGATCTTTTACTAACTGTCCCTAATGCCAACTCACTTGAAATGAAGATGGAAATGATATTCTGGCTGCCTTCATCTGAAAATTCCCTTAAAGGTGAAAAAAATGCTGTACCACTAAAACACCATGCAAAGCCAAGTACTGCCTTCAAAATATCACTGCTATTTGATGTCAAGACACATCAGGGTTCATTATCACAATGTATTGCTGGGATAAATAAAAACATCACAAACCAACAATCGTAAAGACCATCGGATTCTACTTTGATAGTTAATGGACAATGTTTGTACTATTCACCATGGTATGTTTCCATCATAAAGTGCACGGTAGATTTATAAACTGTTGACGTTCTCAACGGAATACCAGCTATCTGCAAAGCGCTTGCTGCGAAAGAAGGGGAGAGATGGTAGAAGAATCTCCTCTTTAATCCAGTTCCACAGCTGGTCTCCTTCACACCTAGATCAATTTTGAGCCATTTTCCTGGGACAAGAATGGGGCATGGTGGCTTTGATAGCTTTCCACCAAAAAAGCAAAGCAGTCGAATGCTGCTGTTTGCAGCAAGAATGTCACAGCTGCAGAATATTTGGCAAGGAATTGTAAAAGTGGCAGGAGTCCCAAGCAACCAGTCAACAGAGCTACGCTGAAGTCTTCCCGAATTAAAGGCTGTAATTTCATCGGACAACCACTGGGATTAACTGGATACCACACAAAGGCAGCTCCTACCAACCTTGCTGCTTCCTGGGATCCACCATTGCCTTTCTCCATGGCCACTCCAGAAAGTGGTGCTAAACGTTAGTATCAAGAAGGAAAATACATCAAGATTCTGAACTCTTGCCCCTCCACATTGTTATTATAATGCATCAATGGGCAAGTGGTGGAACTGATGGGTTAGCAGCACCAGTGGGAGGATATCTTCTGCTTGCCCTCTTCACCATTTCTGCCCCAATCCCATTCAATTTTAGTGATATCTATTAGAAAGATTAAAGTCACCCTATAAATTAAGCCTTATTTGCTGAATATACAATTACATTCTTACTTTTTTAAAAAAGTTAAAAGCACTTTGCAAATATAATTTACAGCTATTTTCATTAAAATTGAACTATTCACCAGAGGTTAGATGAAGCAAATTAGGGCTACGGCAGTTGATTCTTCTTAATTTAAAGCTAACTTTATTCTTCAAAAATTCTCATTTCCAGAATCTTAAAATAATTGCATAAAATTGTAGAGGAAGTTACTTCTCAATGTAATTTTAGTTTAAATTATTAGGTGTCTATTTAGTGATCTACACGTCTGCTTTCTTCTTGACCTTTTTTTTTGCATATTTCCTAACTCATACTGCGTTTATCCAACCACATCTTTGCAACAGTTAAGAAAGAAGGAAAATACAAATGCATTGATCTGTACAGACACACTCCATCATACTCCATGATCATTCACAAATACAGTCGAACTGTGTTGGAAAGGAAAGGAAAGGAAAGGAAAGGGTCACTACTGACAGTTTTAGCATCGCTCACCATATTTTGTCAGCCAATCATGCCATGATACTTGAACTTCAATGTTTTGAAGAAGCGGAGTATAAATGTCAAACGCTGAGACCCGCTCTGTGGGCCACCTTAGCAAGAATTTTGTAGCATAGCACAGGCAGCATTGCCATTTGCTAGACAATCTGGCCCAATCTCTCTCAGACTATAACTGCAGTCCTTTTGACGAAGGGAGGGAGCTCCACGTTTCTGAGAGATGTATTCCACTCTGGCCTCGCTCAGAAACATGGTGCCATACTCCCATTCTGACAGTTATCTCCTAGCATACAACTGTCACAGGAATGCTAACCACATCCCCATTGTACAGCAGTCAACCCATATTCCAAAATGTAAGGATCATGACAGCCACTTTGTCAGGTCCTATAAAATCCTACGTATACAAGGTAAGTGCAATGTTAGGGTGCGGGGAGGGTAGGATGCCAGCTAAGTATGGTGCCATACAGCTAAGGTGCCAGGTAAGTAAGGTACAAGGGTAACAAGGTTAGTAAGCTGTTGGTAGGGTGCCAGTGTGAAAGGTAACATGGGGCAAGTTCAGTGTTTAGGTTAGATTGGGGTTCACTGAGATCACTTTAGCGGAGGGGCAGGAGGGTTAGGTGCAGGTATGGATGCATGCGTATGGGGGTCAAGTCCCCAGGGAGTGTTGGATCAGGACTCTTCTTTTGGTTGGGGGGGGGTGGTGTAGAGACAGGGGCAGGGATTGTAAGGGGCAAGGGAGTTGTGAGAGTTATTTGCTTAGTTACTCTGTAGTTAGATTACATTTAATAGTCTAATTTTTCTTGAGTAATTATTTTGCTTAGTTTCATCAGAGCAATATGAAGTCTCTGTTTTTTATAGAGACGTTCATAGGTTTCCAGTCAAAGTGGAATTATCCAGCAGAGAATTCAATTCCCCAGGCAATTCCTTCAGAATGTGCTACAATGGGAATTCCACAGCATCCTTGTAGAATTCCTACAGTGTGGAAACAGGTCATTCACCCCATTTAATCCCAACTGACCTGCCAGAGAGCCTCTCACCCAGATCAACACCCTACGCTATCCCTGTAACCCTGCATTTCCCACGGCTAATCCATTTAGCCTGCACATCCCTGGACACTATGGGCAATTTAGCATGGCTAAACCACCTGATGTGCACATCTCTGGACTGTGGGAGAAACTGGAGTACATGGAGGAAACCCACACAGACAGTATGGAATCAAACCTGGGTCCCTGGTGCTGTGAGGCAGCAGTGCCAGCCATCGAGCTACTGTGCTGCCCCATGCTTAACCTCCATCTATGCTGGAGTAACAGCAGCCTGGGCAGCAACAAAAAAAAAACTGCACCATTATTTCCCTCCAGATTAGTTGTGTTAAACTCATATTTTAATGCAATTATGCAGCTCTCAAGTTTGTGCCCAGGTTTCCAGCAAAGATCCAGTACTGTGAAACCCAACACTGAAGAATGGAAACAGTAAATAGTGATCTCAAATTTCAGGCAATCGACCGTGCATGAATTATTCAGTTATTAGTCTACTACATTGAACATCGTACAACATATTTGAATCCAATCTTTGCCTCTTTTATCCAATCTTGATCTTTCTTGGGAGGCTGATGATCATGGAGTATAATGCAGTAGTATAATTAATACATTTTATCGACATTAGATTTAAAAGAAAATCGTAAAAGTTTTGCACTTCTGCAAAAAATGTTAATTAATGTCAATTCATTAACTTAAAAATAAATCGGCAATTCCAATGCATATTGGAGAAAGAAGAACGCAAACTCAAGTTGTAGCTTGTGATCTGCTAAAAATTGCAATGATAAATTAATGATGATCCTTCTAAAACTAAATGTGGAATTTTCCCATCCTTGGAGATAGCGAGAAGACAAATAACTGGGCGAGTTGATCTTCAGCAAGAGGTATTTGTCCCCTTCTCACCACTTCACAATTGAGTGATGCACAAGGGTCAGTGGGAAGCCAACTCAACTACCAATTAAGGCCCTTAATGGTCAAATTAAGGCCATCTCTCTGCACCACCACCTCAGTTACCTGCCGGCCAGACAAACAAAGTGATTAGTTTCCTGGAGAAACCACTAACTTGCCAACTGCATCCAGGATCGCATAGCCTTCTCAAATTTGCAGTACATTAGTGTCCATTTTGCTTCCGATTCGGACATTTTGCCCATGACCAGCACTGGCATCACAATGAAGCTCAATGTCAGCTCATGGAACATCACCTCATCTTTCATCTTAGCTGTAGCCTTCTGGACTCACTATTGAGTTCAACAACTTCAGATCATAACCTCTGCATTCATCTTGTTCTAAATCTTCTGACGGTTCTGTTTGATTCGGTTCTTTCCGAATCCCTTCGCATAGATGCTACATGACCATTCCCACCTCATTGGACACACGTTGTGGCCCCTTATAATGCACATCACTACCCTCGCTTTTGCTGCATGAAGCAGTTAGCCGTTTAGTCTCACTTGTTCTCCACATAATCATGGGCTTCGCTTTTTGTTCTTCCAACTCCCCATCTCTTCTCATGATCAAAACCTATTACATTTCTACTTGTCTTTATTTTTGAATAACAATCATCTGAACCTGAAATGTTAAATCTATTTCTCTCCACTGATGTTAGCCGAGATGCTCAGTATTTTCAGCAGTTTTCTGTTTCTATTTCAGCTTAGAGAAGCTCAAATACAAGTTCCTGGCAGGTGTTTTGTGTAGCATATAGCAAGAGCAATGACTAGAAGACAAGATGAGCAGATTCACAGTATATAGCATAGGAACAGGCAACTCCACCTAACCAGTCCTAGCCACATTTATGTTTCACTAAATGTCATCTAAATGTCAGCATAAACCCAAGAACTTCTTTCAAAAACAGAAATTGCTGGAGAAACTCAGGTCGTCTGGTAGGATTTCTCCAGAAATTTCTGTTTTTGTTTCAGATCTTCAGCATCCACAGTTCCTTGTTTCATCGAGGAACCTTTTCCCCTCATTTGCTTAACCAACTTCCCCTTTGGTTGCAAGTTCCATACTTCCATCAGATTTCTTCTGAACGTCTTATTTCACCTCAGGTCGACAATTTCAGCTTAATGACGCTCAATATGATTGTTCCTCACGAATGGAAAAGATCTGTCTACTCTGTAATTGTAAATGCACCTATTTAGGTCTTACCTCAGCCTTGGGTTGTTGAGGAAAAAGAGATCTAATGTGTTCATCTCTCTTGAAAGTTATGAGCTAGCATAGTTAGTGTCATCCCTCCAGTTCTTTTCTGCACACACTCCAGTCCTTCTACATAAATATTATAATGCGGTGACCAGAACTGTACTAAGTTTATAATGGACCAAACAAGTTTTGATATTAAAAAAGAGCATACCATTTCTACATTTTAATGCTATCCCATCTGAATATTAACCCAGGATTTGGCTTACTTTCTTTAACAATCTCATCAACCTGTGACAAATCTTGTAGAGATCCATGATTTTTCATTTCCAGATTTCTTTGTTCTTCTGCTGTAGTTCAGATTCTTAGAAGAGTTATGTCACATCTTAATTTTTCTTAACCAAATGCCTTTGTCTATTGCTGAAATTGCCGAATCAACAAAATACTCATACTAGATTATTAATATCTAATAATTAGTTGCAGTCCTCTTCAGCATTTACTATCTCCCCACCCTCCCAAACCAAAAATTGGTGTCATCTACAAGTTTAGCACACTACCTTTGATTCCAAAGTTTATATTCTTAATATAAATGGTCAACACTGGTTCCAGCACTGAATCCTGTGGGGCACCCCTTAACTTCAGAACACCCTTAATCTCGCTTTTTGTCCTGCAGCCAGCTCATTATCCACTTATCTCCTTATATCTGGACATGCAGTGTTCTTAGTCCATTGTGTCATTCCTTATCCAATATCTTTTGGATATCTAGCTATATTTCTTTTACTGCAATACCCTTGCCCAAACTCCATTAACATAAACCTTTGAAACTATGGCACTGGTCAAATAAGGCTTTCTCTTTAGAAATAGTAATGACGAATCAGTAGAAATATCTTTGATTTCTAGGTCTTTTTCTACAATTACCTTCAGGGATTTCATTATAATTTTACTGACGTTAAGCTGACTGGTCAATTGTTCAGTGGGCATGTACTCTCTCGGTCACACATAACATTAGGTAAAAGGTAATCTAGAATTTGTTTATTCCCTGAAAATGTTACATAGTACAAGTTTTCTGCATTCTTTTAAAATGCATGGATGCACTCCATCTGGTACAGGGGTTATACCTTTGTGTTTCTTTATTTACTGCTTCTCCTTTCTATACTATGCACAGCTAGGTAATTTTAAATCTCATTTTCTATTGCTATTTCCTTCAGATGTGTCTCACTGGGTTCAGGATTTTGTTGGCTAGGCAGAAGTGATGAATGTTAATGTTTTTGAATTATTACACTAACGTTATTCTTGATGGCAACTGTATTTCAAGACTTTCCTCCGGAATGGTCAATTGGTTACAACTTTTAGTAGAACAGGAGGGTGGAGGAAAGGCTTGACTTAAGCGTGGTGAGAAACCGACAGCCCAAAAAATGATCAACTCAAAAGGAACAAAACACAAATCTGCATACATAACCACTAAAGGAGTAAGCCAGAAAATGCACAAAAGGCAGAACATTTTCTAAGCAGAGAAAGGTGGTATGATATAAATTGGGAGAAGAATCACAAAACATGGCAGAATGAAGATTTTCTAAGTTCGGTTCCATCGATAAACACTCAAGGAATACCCATTTAGAGAGAAGAGATGTTGGAAGTTGCTGATCTAACATAAGCACCTTCGGGACTTTCAGCAAGTCACGCTGAAGTTTTCACATCAACTGGATAATCCTGCCAGATATATCCCATGAGTTTATTCAGGTTCCAATTTGGCTCAAAGGGGGTTCCACAACAGAAAACAACAATCAATCTTGAAACAGTCACATGTGAATGCATTCAGGATTTGCAGACGAGAACATTAAGCCATCACGATATCTGCAGGGAGAATGCCATCACTGAAAAGTACAAGTGTATGTTGCTTTTTATTTACATTACCCTTATCCCTGGAATAGGTAATGGTTCTACCCTGTAACGATTCAAGCAAGAAATGATTCAGTGCAACTCAACTCTTTTTTTCCTCCTTAAATATTTGGAACAAAACTGTACTAAAAATATTCATTCCTTACCTTTTCATTGGCTTATTCTACATATTATTCTGAAGTACCAGCCAATATCCAAACTACTCGGTAGGTACACTGAAGGGTAACTCAATGTATCTTAAATGTGATATTGTGTAGTTGACTACATTTGCAATCATGCCAAATGTCTGAAGGAAAGGCAGTCAACTACACAAGCATTTCATACATTGTAACGGCCAGTCACAGCAAAGAAGGGTGGTTGAGTCAGCGGAAAGAAAAAGCTCTTCACTTATTCATGGCTTCATCTCACACAAAATGAAGAAAAATAGAAAGGTATAGCAATCTTATCAATACAACTTTTGCATTAATTCTAGGTTAATCAACAATTTGAGCAACTAATTAATTGAACATTCTCAATATCTAGAATCATAGGATCCCTCTCGAGTGGAAACAGGCCATTCAGCCCAACAAGTCCACACTGACCCATCCCCTACCCTTTCTCTGTAACCCTGCATTTCCCATGGTTAATGCACCTAATCTACACATCCCTGAACACTATGGGAAATTTAGCCTGGCCGGTCCACCTAGCCTGCACATCTTTGGAGCGCGGGGGGAAACCGGAGCACCCAGCAGATACCCATGCAGACATGGGGAGAACGTACAAACTGCACACAGACAGCAGCCCGAAGGTGGAATCAAACCCAGGCTCCTGACGCTGAGGCAGCAGTACTAACCACTGAGCCACCGTGCCCTCCCTTCTGTTCCTTCATTAACCAGTACTGGCGCACAAATCCCATTAAATGGAAACAGAAATTCAGACACAAACAAATACAGAATACAATTTGTAAATTGTACATTTAACAACTTCCTGAAGCTTGAAAACAGTTCCATTGCTTAAATAAGCATACCTAATTGCCATATCTAAACAAAAAAAAAACAGACCACAGGAAAATTCTAAACATTTCCTCAATTTGGGTCAGACAAATTATACAGACTGTCACATTTGTTGCTTTTTCTAAAAAAAAAAGTACATTGCTCTTTTACTTAAAAGGGAACAATGTATTTCCACTCCGTGTGTTTAATCATTACAGGAACACATCTGAAAACAGTCGAACAGGATTTTAATTGCACTGTTAAATATGCTCTTAAGCCTGGATCTTTGGTCCTGAGGAGAGAGTGCAGAGCCAGGAAATCTCCCAGCTCACCGCATTTCAGGGTTGAGTGGAGGAGGAGAATAAGTGGGAATTTCAGGATGAAGTCAGGTCCGCCGGGTTTGGACACAGATCAGAAGCAGCCACAGCGGTTGCTGAAAGCTTTGCCTCGGTTCTGTGGGATCTTGCCCCAATTATTTCTTAAGTATTAAACCTTCTAGCCCTCGTGCCCTTCATACCTCCACCCACTTCCTGTGTCCATAGATGTAAACCAATACCTCTCACACATTCACACCAACACGTGTGACACCATGCCCTCCCCCAAACCTACACTCTCCAATGGCACATCATCTGTGGTAACCTAGTATCAACTCATGCCCCCAACTACCACTCTTTGCCTTTAGACCTTCCATTCCAACTCCACCCCCCTCCATCCACCCATGATGAGATCAGCCAACATGCTGAGGCGAAATAACAATTCTGAAAATCTACTACAGATTTCATGGTATCAAAAACACTCCCACTCATGAAAACCATACAGTATGTCAATCAAATTTTGAAGTTATACCAATTTTAGATAATTCCATGACTGAATCTATCCAGGCTTTAATGCTAGAGCACAGAAAATTTCAGTCATGCTAAATAGTGACAATTAAACCTTTTCTCCAGCAGTGGTTAGCTTAGAATTGGCCCAGTGGTTAGCACAGCTGCCTCACAACTCCAGGGATCCAGGTTCAATACCAGCCTTGGGTGACTGCCTGTGTGGACTTTGCACATTCTCTCCACGTCTGCATGGGTTTCCTTTGGCTGCTCTGATTTCCTCTCAGTCCAAAGATGTGCACGTTAGGTGGATTGGTTGTGCTAAATTGCTCCATGTAGCACGCAGGCTAGGTCAATTAGCTATGGGATTATGGGGATTGATTGGGGGTCTGGGTCTGGGTGCAATGCTCTTCAGAAGGTTGGCACAGACTCAATGGGCCGAATGGCCTCTTTTTGCACTATAGGGATTCTATGAATAGCAATGCAGTTTTTTTTTTAAAAATCTTTATTCAAAACCCGCTGTCTAATTAAAGGAAGTTCCACTTTAATCCTTGTCATAATCTTTTTTCCTAAATTTACTTCCCAGCAAAAACGTGCTACTTTGGACTTCTTCACACACAACTTAAATTACACTGATTTAATTAGAAATGCAGGTATGACAATCTTCTGCAGCACTTTGCATTGTTCGTACAAGAAATCGAGGTCATTTACTTCTAGTGTTTAGCTCCCATTAAAGTACAGGCTCGTGTTTTTCAAACATACAGGAAATACCTCACTATTAAAATATGCACGTCCAGCGCCAATCCAAATCAACACAAGTCTTACTATGTCAACCTAAATTCTGTCAATATATGGCCTATTTTGAACATTAAACAATCCATTATATAGCCTCATTCAAAAATAAAATGTAAAAAAGTATACTCATGTATTTTCAAATTTGGTGAGCTGTAAAACAGCAGTGCTATTATTAGGATATGCAGTGCTTTGGAGCTGGAGTTTGAGATTCATTAATGCATTTCAGAATATTAAAACAAATACAGGGGATAAATTTGGTAACTGCTGAAAAATGAGTGCAGTAATTGCAATGTAAGATTCATTTGTGTCCACTGATTACAACTGTTAGCACACAATTCTGAGTTGCCTGCTTATTTCAATTATTTCAGAGACTAACCCTCAGTAACTGTTGATTGCCAGTATTATAACTTGATAATGCCACTTAAATGAACCTTGCCCCTCTTAAAATGGGGAAATGTATTTTGCCTGAAGCTGCTGCTGGCAGTTGTGCAGGAAGTGATCTGAACTTGGGAAACACTGATGATGGCAGAGCACTAGGAGAGGTTGCATTTTCACAAGCTGCACTGAAGTTTTGATGGTGGAGGCAGAATGGGCAAGAAATGGCCTGGAGTTAGAGAATGCCAGGAGGTCAGCTAGCACATGGTTAAAATGCAGTGGAGGTAAACATAGCCATTGAGGTCAATGCATGGTACAAGCACAAAGGCCTTGGATATAGAGCTGTAAGAACTTACACAAGAGTTTAAACTCAGCAACACAGGAGCAGTACCTTTTCAGCTTGTTCCACCATTCTAGGTGATGGCTAATTGTTTACCTCAACGTATTTCTCCCCCCCGCCCCAAACACATTTCCCATACTCTTTGATGTCATTAGTATCTAGGAATCTAAAAAAGTCGACTTGAATATCCCCAATGTCTGAACGACAACCAATTCCAAAAATTCCTCATCTCAGTCCTAATTGGCTTGCCTCTTACTCCGAGACAGTGTCCCCTGCTTCTCAACCTTTCTCCTCCAACCAGCTGGGGAAAACATTCTTTCTGCATATACTCTGACTGCACTTTTAATATCTAAGTTTTGGAGGACGCTGGCCCAATCTCCTCAGCTCCCATTAACGGATAGTCCTGCCATCCCAGGAAATTGCCTGGTGAAACTCCACTACATTCTCTAGATTGAAAATATATCCTTCCTTAGCTAAAGGAATAAATACCACACAAGGCACAACAGACACAGGTTTACCAAGTTTCTATATATTGAACCAAGTCACCTTTAGTTCTGTGAAGTTGGCGAATACAACCTTAAATACTTGTCCTATTAAGCTGCATCAGTAGAGTCTCTCACTATTTAATAAACTGCTCTGAAGACTCATCCACTAATAAGGTGGTGAGTGGTTAGATGGTGGTGCGGTGGTAATTTCTCTGGATTAAACCTGGAAAGCCAGGCTAATGCTCCAGAGGCATGGATTCAAATCCCACAAATTCAATTGATCAATTTATCAAATTGATCAAATGAAAGTAGTCTCAATAATTTTGACCATGACACAGTCATTGATTCTTGTAGTAAATCCATCGGGCTCATTAATTATCCTTTAGGGAAGAAAATGAGCTTTGTAATTCGAGACCCACTGCAATGTGATTGACTTAACTGCCCTCCAAAGTCATTTAGGGTTGGACAAATGCTGACATTGCTAGTGACACACACATTCCATGAAAAATTAAAACTAAAATTAAAATTTGTCAGTCAGGACTTGGCCTGATATTCATAGTTTCATCACACCCTCACAGAATTAATACTACTGCAAGCCTCACACCTAGAGGTCTCAACTTGGATACACTATTACACAACGAAATCCACATCAGCCAAATAGACTGTATCACACTCACTGGCACACTTCCCCGTCTCCTACAGGACAATGGTGGCAGCAGGTGTTAACCAATGGAGTACAGGTAATCATGAAGAAATGAAGCAGAATGCACCGTGGTGCCCATTGCTAAGAGTATGATCAGAGACGATGCTAAACTAAAGATAACAGTATTCTCATTCCTACCCTTCCTTTTCAAATGCTACTTCCCCTTCATCCCACACACGTTGATTCACAAACTCCATAGTGTTGCACGTACCTCTTATTTCATCTCAACTCTACCTTATGTTTTTCTCTTCAGATACGCAGGAAATACAATCTGAAGATAACAAATGCAATCAGACAATGGAGGAACCACGAGACAGTGAGGATTAAGACAAACCGGCTTTCACAACTGCCTCACCAGCCCAAACACCGAGGTTGCAAATAATTTAGAGGTCATCATGGATCCACAGGTACAGTTAAGTAGGATGCTGGGTAAGAATGGTCTACATGTAGCAATAAGGACTGGCTCAAGTTCACCAGAGAGTGAGAACTCTCTCTATTTCTCACTACGAAGGACTTGGATGAAAACTTTGACAAGGTAGTCCACAAAAGATGGCTGTTCTGAAGAAGGGTCACCGGACCCAAAACGTTAACTTTGCTTTCTCTCCACAGATGCTGCCAGAACTGCCGAGTTTCTCCAGGAATTTCTACTTGCATTTCTGATTTCCAGCATCGGCATTTCTTTGTCCTTTTTCCCCCAAAGGCAGCTGATAAGCATTGTGAAGGAGTACGTCATTTTCAAGGCATTTTCTGGATGACTACAGTTTCAAAGTCAGTTTTTTTTTAAGGGGGCAATGCCTAACTGAGAAGGAACTAAAACAAAAGATTTTTTGGGAAAGGATGCTATAATGTGTATCAAACTTGCAAGAACATTAAGGAGTTTGGCATCAACTAAGCACAGAGTTTTGTGCAAAGTTCGAAGCCAACCTTTTCCATCATGGATATGTTGACTAATTTAATTTGCTCATTTGTGTAGCTAACCATGTCACAGCTTCCATTGTAGGAAAGACAGCAGCCATTCAACATCTGAGTGTGGCACTGGGTGTAATATTGAATAATGAGAAAAGCCATGAGATCATTCAACATACAAAAAAAAGATAGATAGAGGGATAAAGTAAGAGAAACAGAGGAGAAAGCAAAAACAAAAACAGGTAGGACGGAGTCAGAGTCATACAGCACAAAGAAATCCTTCAGCCCAACTCATCCATGCCAACTAGATTGCCTAAATTGAACCAGTCCTATTTGCCTACATTTATCCCATACCCCTCTAAAGCTTTCCTGTCCAAATGTCTTTTAAATGCTGCAACTGCACTTGCCGCTACCATTTCCTCTGGCAGCTTTTCCATAAATGCACCACTGTGTGTGTGAAAAAGCTGCCTCTCAAGTCCCTTTCAAATCTTTCCCTTTTGACTTCAAACCTATGCCCTCTAATTTTGGACTTCCCTACCCTGGGGGAAAGGACCTTGGCTAATCACTAAATCTATGCCTCTTCTGACATTATAAATGTCTACAAGATCACCCCTCCGCCTCCTATGCTCCAGGGGAGAAAAGTCCCAGCCCATCCAGCCTCTCCATGTAACTCAAACCTTCCAGTCTAAGTAACATCCTTGTAAATTTCTTTTGTACTCTTTCCAGTTTCATAACATCCTTCCCTGCAGCAGGGCAACAAAAATTGTATGCAGTACTCTAAATGTGGCCTTACCAATGTCTTGTACAGCCATAACATGGCATCCCAACTCCTGCACTCAATGCTTTGACTGATGAAAGAAAATATGCCAAATTCCTTTTTCACCACCCTGTCTATCTGTGACACCATTTTCAAGGTACTACATACCTCCAACCAAAGTCTCTCCATTTGACAACACTCCCCAGGGTCCGAAAATTAACTCTCAGTCCTGCCCCAGTTTGTACCAAGATGCAACACGCCGTATTTATCTGAATTAAATTCCATCTCCCTAGTTACTCTTTTCCTCTTAATATACATTTAGAATCTCTTCGGATTCACCTTAATCTTATCTGCCAAAGCTATCTTATGTCCCCCTTTTTCCCTTCTGGTTTCACTCTTAAAGTATACTCCTATACCCCTTATACTTCTCAGCTGGTCTATATTTAACACATGCTTCCTTTTTCTTGACCAGAGCCTCAATATCTCGAGTCATCCAGTGTTCCCTATTCCTGCCAGCCTTGTTTTTCACACTAACAGGATTATGCTGTCCCTGAACTCCTGTTATCTCACTTTTGAATGCCTTGCAACTTCCAGACATCCCTTTACCTGCGAACAGCCGACCCCAAACAAGTGTTGGTATTTTCCAATACCATCAAAACTGGCCTGCTACAATTTAGAAGTTTAACTTGCGGCTATCCTTTTCCATAAATGCTTCAAAACTAATAGAATTATGCCCACTGGTCCTAAAGTACTCCCCCACTAATACCTCAGTCACTTGTCCTGCCTCATTTCCCAAGAGGAGTTCGAGTTCTGCCCTTCTCTAGTAGGACCATCTACATATTGATTGAGAAAGTTTTCTTGAACACACTTAAATTCCTGCCCATCCAATCACTTAACGTTATGGCAGTACCAGTCTACCTTTGGAAAGTTAAAATCCCCTATTACAACTCTACTATTCTTACATCTTATTTTTTTTTTAAATCTGTGATCTCCCTACATATTTGCTCCTCAATTTCCTGCTGACCACTGGGGAGCCTATTAGTACAATCCCATCAAAGTGATCACCCGCTTATTTCACAGTTCCACACATACACCTGCACAGGATATTCCTCGGGGATCATCCAAAATACTGCTGTGACATTTTACCCAACCAAAAATGCCACTCTTCTTCCTCTCTTGCCTCCCTTCTATCTTTCTTGTAGCATCTATACCTCAGAACATTGAATTGCCAATCCCGTCCCTCCCTCAGCCATGTTCCTGTAATAGCTTTGATATCTCAGTCCCATGATCCCACCCATGTCCCGAGCTAATCTGCCTTACCAGTCAGGCCTCTTACATTGAAATAAATGCATTCTAATTCAGCAGTCTTCCCTTATTCTCTGCTGGGCTCTTGTCTGCCTTGTCTATTTTACTCGCTCTTGTCAATTTCTGTACCAGCTTGAACCTTCTCTCGTCTCATTGCTGCTTAGGATCCCTACCTTTAGATTAGTTTAAAAAGTGTCTAAAAACCAGCACCCCTGGGACAGAGACCAGAGCAGATTTTGAATATGCAACCTATACATGACCAGATGCCATTTCAAAAATACTAAATTCATTAGTTTTGTTTTCTTACTGAACAACGTGGCTGAAGTTTGCCTCAGAGTAACCTAATGTATGACAACATTCCAATACCACCTTTTCAGCATGGCTGCTTCTGGTCAAGACTTGGCAAGCATTTTTTGAGCAGACAAGGAAAAAAGTGTGTAATGGCTCAGACAATAAAGTTCTTTATCACAATGTGCCTGGCTTTCAGGAAGTTGGATCTTGGCTTTTGTACCTGTATAAAGGAGAGGAGAAGAAATGGCAAACATTGCCAAATGAAATTGCAAGTCACAATTCAGTCTTTGTAAACTGCCAGACGTGAGCAGCTGGTTAACACTAATCAATTAAAGTGGTGATTTGGTAGTAATGTCATTGGACTAGTAATTCAAAGATCTAGGCTGAAGTTCAAATCCCACCATGGGAACGAGTGGAACTTTAATAAATAAATCTGTAATATAAAGCTTGTCTGAGTACTGGTGACCATTAAACTATCATCGATTGAAGACCCATCTCATTCACTAAATGTCCTTTGCAGAAGGAAATCGGCATCTTTAGTTTGTCTACTTTCCACAAATTTCCAGGCCCATAGCAATGTTGTTGATTCTTAATTGCCCTCTGAAATGGCCTAGCAAGCCTCTCAGTTCGAGAGCACTTAGGAATGTGCAACAAATGCCGGTCTTGACAGTAATTTCCACATCTCAAGAAAGAATACAGTACTTAAGTACTGCTGAGGAAAAAGCCTTTTGTCCTGCACTCATCAGCACAATTCACAATAAATACCAAAACAAAAGGAGAACAACAGTTAAATTGTATGAAAGGATAGTGTTGAACAGTTGCCAAATGGAGTGATTGAAAGAACCCAACTGTACTTGAAATATTTACTCCTCCTTTCTACATTGCTGCTGCTAGATCTGAGTTTCTCTCGCACCTTGCTTTTAATTAAGATCTCCAGCATTCATAGTGTTTTACTTTGATTTGATTGGTATGGCCTGGCAATGGAGAATACATCAGATAATGATGACTGAGATAATAGGTACTACAGATGCTGGAGAATCCGAGATAACAAGGTGTGGAGCTGGATGAACACAGCAGGCCAAGCAGCATCATAGGAGCAGAATGCCAAATCTTGTTTAAATTTTAAACCAGACAGATTGCATCTGATTGCTCATGGCATTGTCTTGAGAAATGAAGCAGAAAATGACAGGTACCTATTATACTGAGTTGGGACAGTCACAGTATTTATTGTATTAATACATGTAACTTCTGCTCAGCACTGCTAGTCCAACTGAAGATCCTACACTGGTCATCAGACTAATTATTTACAAACTCTGGACTATTCAGCTAATGCTATTTGAAACACCACTAACAGGATGCTGGCATCAAGCCAAAAATATATTCTGCCTATCAAACAAATAAACGAATGACATATGAATGTTAGTGCTAGTGTGATGTTAGGCGTGTAAGGCGTATATCCCAAAAACTGGCAGATTGCATCATACAGCGTATACATTTCACATTAAATAAGGTATTGACCACAAAGACCTAGCTTGCAAAACTCACAGCAGTGTCTAAAGTTAGACGAGATTGCATTATTTGGCATTTGTTGAATCAGAAACAAAACAATACAAAAAAATAAATTTTTTAATGGGCACGAGCCCGATTTGACCAAATAAACTGACCTAAAGTTATAAGGAACAAAACGTTGAAGGATAGAGCATGCAAAACTGCAAATTAAACACTGGACACCGTTGTACCTGTAAGATATGAAAGCTCATAAAAAAGGTAACAAAATAGTACAGCCACAAAAAGAGAGCATGAAAAGAACATTTCAAGGGACATGAAAATTAATACATGACATTTTGACAATTTTATTGAAGAAGAGTGGGTGTACAGGAGCAATATGAATGCCTTGGAAACTGATAATGGTGATGCTGTAATGAAAGGAATGAAATGGCAGAGATGTCAAATAATTACACTGTATCAGTGAGAAAAGGTCACCATGCAATAATTCACAAAGAGTATAATACTGAATCAGGGAGAAGGTCTCAACAAAATTATCGAACTGAAGCAATAGTGATGTAGAATAAAACGTCACTAAGATTGAATGCTTTCTGCCCCAGTGTTTAGACAGAATGGGAAAGAACAGTTCATATGCCCAAATTACAATTACCCAGAACTCTCATTTTAGGAACTGTTTCCGTAGACTGGAAATTACATGTCATTTCATTACTGAAGAGGGAAACCAGGGAATTGTAGACTAGTTAGCCTAACATCTGTCGTCAGCAAATTACTGAAGACTATAATTAAGAACAATGTCATTGAACATCGTTAACATTTACAGTTGATCAGAGACCCAGCATGAGTTGTCACAACTGATAAACCTGACTGAATTAGTGCACAGAGGGAAGTCTATCAATGTTATTTATATCATTGTTCAGAAGGAATATGATAAAACTTCTAAAGTTGAAGCTAAGGGAACTACAGGCACATTATTGATTTGGTTAGGATATTAGCTGACCAGTACAACAGAGGGCAGGGATAAAGAGCATGTCCTCTAATGGCAGGGCGCCATTAGCAGAGTTCACAGTTCATTTTTGTTAGAGTGAACAAGTCATTGTATTTATTGCCAACCTTAGTGATAGAATAGAAAGCCACTCCTATACATTTCACTTTTGACACAATGGTAAAACGTATTATTTAACAGTATTCTGTCATGTTTGGACTAATTACTTTTAATGTGCATGCATACATTCTACCTGGAGCAGTGTTTCATTCTCTCTTTAATGAGTTTACCAAAGATCACCACCATTTCTGTGTCAAATGTCTTTGCTTCTTCTAAAGTCACGTTCACCATGTTAGCATTCCTGGTAAATACTGGGACAGAGTAATTCAATAGTTCATTGCCCATCTATGTTACCTATGTTGATTTTTCATACCTCTAGAAAACATTTTAATTTATTTTGTTATATCTCTCTTCATAATTGTGCAGTTCCCTTTTGCTTTCTCAATATTTAGCTTTTCTTTCACAAGATTTTCATATTTGCTTTTGTCATCTGTTACCTCCATTGTACTTAGAGTAAGGCTTTTGTTTGATTGCGCCCAGACATCTCATTCATCCCTCCACTGCATTATTTCTTGCTCAGAAAGAAGTTTCTTTTAAACATGGCCAATTACAGATTTAAAGATTTCCTAATATTTTCTACCTCAGTCTTCTTGCATTCGTAACTCTTCTAAAGACTATTTTCCCTAATTTGGTCTTTCGGAAAACCACACGTAAGAAAATTATTTTAAGTCTTATTATGTTACGATGGCCTAGATGGTCCCTAGTGCCTACTTCTCCTTGTTTTGGTGCATTTACCATTACTCAAACCAGTACAAAATTTCTCATTTGGCTCCTCAAATCCACAGCAGAAAGGAACCTTGTACAAGCAATAGAATTGCACTTCATTTCCCATTGCCCCAAATGTACAAGACGGAGATTTTTTGGCCTTTTACAGTATTTAAAAATTAAAACATTAACAATAGGTTTCCTTCTATTTATATAACTAATAGTAAAACAGATTTTAAAAGAGCAGTCACATTTCTTTTTTGACAAAAGCTGTCAGCTAGTCAAACATCAAACTCTGGAAGACTGAGACTGCATCCACACACCTAGTAAGATCTCAGATCAACATATCTAAAACAAAATCAACAAAGTCTTTGCAAGATACAAGCAAGACCATTTCAAGGGATGATCTAGGCCAGGAATAGCCTTACACTTTGGGTGCTTATTCACTGGTAATTAAATGGGATGATGTGATTGAATGACTTTTTGGCATTAGGTACCCAGAAGTGCCCAAAATTAAGTGTAATGATGGGTGGCCAAAAACAGAGAAAAAAAACACAAAACACAAAGCTCTTTATAGCATCTTAACACAAGGCTTGAAAGAGACGATTACAACAGCTGCAGAAATCAGTCCATTCTATCAATCTGCTCCAGGAGTGACATATAATCTGTGACAGATGAGAAGGTATGTTAACTTTGTCTTTTTGGATTACATGTTGCACTTAAACTGTAGGTTTTCAATAAACCACTACCCCAACTACCCTTCCAATGCCACTGCTTTTTCAGGTAATTTGTGAACTCAGACCAAAACTTACACAGACTCATTCTTCTCCTGAGAGTAAAAAATACTTGAAGTCAGCCATGAATGTTATTCAATTTGCCTTATCCTATTTCAGATTTGCCATCATATTTCTTCCTCCACTTCATTCCACTGTTGGACATTCTGAAGGATATGCCAATGACCAATACCTTTCCACCCGCGTATATGAATTCAGTCCTTACCTTACTGTCAGTTATATTGCTTTTGCTTCCTCTCATTATGCAATCTCTAATTAGTACAGGTACCACACCTCTAACTTGCTCTCTATCTTTTCCATTAAAGGCTATGACATCTAACTACCAATTCTGATCTCGGTGCACTTTTTTACCCCAAATGTCGAATTCAAATTGCTATCAATCATTGTCAATGATTGACATCACACACGTGGTAATATCATCTTCCTGGAAAATGGTTTTTGTATGTGTGTATGGTGGTGGTGGTGGTGGGGGAAATGATTAACACATGTTTAACTTAACAGGAAAATTGCCTGATTTCATGGTGTAATTAACAATGCAGCATAATCTAAGTAACACTACAAATTAGTCAGAAATTAAAGAATAAATGTACCATTGAATAGTGCATAATAGATTGCAAAACCATTTGTGCTCACACTGCATCTGCATAGCTTAAAGGCTACTAAATTTAAACTATGACTGCAACTTCCAGTTCTTCAGCTGAGTGCTCTTCAAATACTTAACAGTTCACGCATAAAGCCACAGTACAGAGAGGCAATTTATTTGGCAGGATACCCGTTAACTAGAACATTATAACAGGCTATATGCACAGTACCGGAAGGACAATCATCCTATTCATTCAAAAACTGACATCATTGTAACCCAGTTTTATACTTTGGATCAGAAATCTGGTTAGAAGAGGAAATATGGCTGGTTAAAATGTCTTATTAACATGCCATCAACATTGTTTTCCCAACTCATTTAGAAAAATGTGGCTCTGTGAAAATTCGAAGTATTTAAAATAAAGCATTTAATTGGCAGAAGGACTTC
This sequence comes from Ginglymostoma cirratum, assembly GCA_024137785.1. NCBI lineage: Eukaryota > Metazoa > Chordata > Chondrichthyes > Orectolobiformes > Ginglymostomatidae > Ginglymostoma > Ginglymostoma cirratum. The sequence goes on from JAHRHZ010000144.1 coordinate 19,281,886, forward strand.
AAAATATTTAAATTGAAAACTTACGCAGATTTTTTTAAAACCAGAATCTATCAAATTTCCAAAGAGGAAAAAGTACTACTGCAGCTATAAATTGGATTTATTACACCCAGAACGTCCTCAGATTGCACAATGTAACTATTAACTGAAGTAAAATACAAAGTATCCCTTTGGCGATTTAAGCATTTTCCCAGGAATAGATATTTTCCCAGGAATAGATATTTTCCCAGGAATAGATATTTTCCCCTCTCAGGGCACTACCCTACTCATGCATTATAAAAGGAGGGCTCAAAATTACAAAACTCAGATTCAGGAAGGTCAAATACTTTGTCTTAGAGATTATGGCTTCATTCAATCATAAGCACTTCTCATCTATTGCTCTGTATATGACAAAGATGAGAAGCAGTGGCACTGTTATCCTACCACATACTCTATCCCAACTTAAGCAGAGAGCTAAGTTGAATGGCTTCTTCCTTCATCCCTTCCTTATCTCCAAGCGAAGTAGTTTCACAAGCTCTCAACTGAGCAAGTCAAGTTCAAGGGCGCTTTGTTTTAGAATTTTGTTCGGCAATGTCTGGTTATTAAAAAGAAAATCAGACTTGAACATCCAACTACAGATAGGAAGTAGATTGGGGAAGGGTATCCAAGAACAAGATAATTATGAGTAAAATATATTACGCTAATTTAGAGTACAGCAAGATTTATGTGGGACAAATTAGTGCAAGCAGATAGTACCAAATGAGGATTATACAATTTCCTTTTTACTGACTTCAGTTGAACAAAAAAAAACTTAAATAGTGCTTATGACATGCAGGCAATGTACAATGGCTAGTTTTATGCTTGTGTCCAAACTGTAAACACCTCACACTGTTCTTTTCTGCTCCTGAAAAGAACAGAGAGACACCCCTCATGTGGACCAAAATTATTTTCAACTTAACTTCTATCAACACTGAGCTAAGTGACAGGGAGGAAAACTGGCATCTGCCAGGTGGATTGTAATGATCCATTTTTTTCTTCCTTCCTTACCTTTTAAAGAAAGGAATCAAACATTGCTGCAATATGGATATTAGTCCATGATGTTGACACAATTCAACTAAGCATTTTAATGGAGTTTTTGTTTTAATATTAAATTCAACCAAGTGGATAATTTTGATTGCCCCATATTCCTCAAACACTTGTGTTCAAAATCACTAAATAACATTATAGGAGTTTAATGCTGCAAGGCTATAACAATGATTGAGTGATTACTTTGATTTTACACAGGCAACAGTACTTAAAAGAATAAAACACCACAGTTCAATGTAATAATCTTTCTCTGATGACTTCTTTATTTTCAACTCAGCAATTATTCTCAACTTAGTATTTGATGGTGTCTTAGGTGCAAACTATAATTGAATAAATATCTGCCATTACAATCATCAATACATTGGTATTTACAGAAATTATTCAAGTATTTGCACTTTACTTTGTGAAAGACACTTATTATCTTGTGCAGAAGTTGGCTAATTTGGTTGATATGATTTTATGACAGTGGAATCAAACGGCACAAGTGATCTATGTATATTAGCCGAACGCGTTTAGCATTTGATACCATAGCTGTAATGCATACTCTCCCCTGCAAAATGTAATTTTCAAAGTAGCAGAGCATAGACTTGAACATCAATCTAGCGTGCAAGTCTTGTAGTCATATTGCTGGACTGAAAATAAATATAGTGCTAGATATTGTAGAAATAAAATCAGCAGTTATATTTTAAACAGACAAAAGGCAGTGTAAATTTAATCAGTAAAACAATTATTAAGAAAAGGGAGTAGATATTAAGAATATTTGAACAGAACGGGCACACAGCCATAAATCACATGACAAACAGACAGGACTATGTTCTAAGAAATCGTGATGGCCCAGAAGGATTTGTAGAAACACGTATTATCTGACAGTAGAATCTTTGATATACTATCCACATTGCTTCTTTCCATCCCTTCTCTGTATTAAGTACACTGAAAAATCTAGTAATTAAAAATTTACTCACTGAGGAATGTGCAGGACAGAAAAGATTACAATAGCTCACATGATGATTTCCAAGGACCTTTTTTTAAAAAAAAATCAAAACCTCTTTCATTTATACCTCTAACCGAATCTGAACTATCTGACAAGACCCTGTCTCTAGCACTTCAGTAATTGTAAAAGACTGATCTCACACAAAGTAATGAATATCTCAATGAGCAATGGAAATTATTCAGAATGATGTCATCAAATTACTGTCATCATTTAAAAAAAAACTGATTTTCCTGAACATCTGATCCTTTACCTTTCTTTCACTATTTGGAGACTCCTCTCCCCTTTAAGTACATGTTTCGTTCTAGCAGTACGGATGAGTACAGGTACACCACCTCCTTTTTTAATATCCTTGGATACAATGAATGAAAATCATTCCTGCTATTTCTCAAAAGATGAACACTGACCTGTTTTAGTAGAATGAAATTCAAGTTCAAATATATTGTAATTAATTGTTAAATGAAGAATTTTAAAAGTAGAAATGATGATATGTTGACATCCTTCTATAGCCACTGAGTTATACTGTACATGAATGATGCAATGCAAAATAATTTCAGGGACAGGGGTGTAACCTTTCTACATTTATTTTCAACTCCATTTTCCATCAAATTCCTTATGGTAGAGTCCGAGGCCGAACCATCCTGAACTGCTTTGACCTTCCCTCCAAGTTCAGAACTGGGGACATTTGCTGATGAGCGCAGTAGAATCCATTGCCATTTACAATTCTCAGATACTGAAGCAAGTCTATGCCTATATGCAGCAGTACCTGGAGATCATCCAGGCTTAGTCTGGGGTAATTGTGAAGTAACACCAGCACCACAAAAGTGCCCAGAAATTATCACCAAAAAGGGAAATAACTCACCAGCTCCCTTTTACATCCCACAGCATTACCATTGCTGAATTCACCCAAAATCAACATCCTGGGGTTTACAGTTGACCAGAAACTTAACTGGTTCACTAGGCTTGATTACAGGATGGGATGATTACCCAATGAATTAAGATTGGGTAAACTAGGCCTACATTTATGTTGAGTTTCAAAGAATGTGAGGTGATCCCATTGAAACTTGCACAATATATTAAGGGATCGACAAGATAAAGGTCAGTAAAATGCTGCCTCTGTTGGGGAGACTAGAACCAGAAGGCATAAATTTAAGAATAAGGTAGGGAGGATGCCATTCAGGGCTGAGGTTGGGAGACTGTTTCTGTAAGTTAGAGTTGCAAACCTTTAGAATTCTCTACCACAGATGACCATGGAAGTTAGTCTTCGAGTTTGTGGCCAAGATTGACAAATTTCTGATTACCAATAATATACAGGTTTATGGAGATGGGTCAAAAGAAGTGGCATTGCTGTACTTAATCAACTACGATCGCTTTGAATTGTGGGCCAGACTTGACTGGCTAAATGATCTACTCCTGTTCTTATGTAGAGTTGACAAGGGGGACCCAGTCAATGTGGTATATTTGGACTTTCAGAAAGCGGTCGACAAAGTCCCACATAAGAGATTATTGTGCAAGATTAAAACGCATGGGATTGGGGAAGTATTTGAGGTGGATGGAAAGCTGGTTGGCCGAGAGGAAACAAAGAGTAGGAATAAATGGGTCCTTTTCAAATTGGCAGGCAACGGGGTGCCACATGGATCGGGGCTGGGACCCCAGCTATTCACAACATATATGAATAACCTGGATGAGGGAAGAAAATGTAACATCTCAAAGTTTGTAGATGATACCAAGTTGGGTGGGAAGGTGAACTGTGACAAGGATGCAGAAATTGTTCAGCATGATCTGGACAGGTTGGGTGAGTGGGCAAATCAATGGCAGATGCAGTTTCATTTGGATAAATGTGAGGTTATTCACTTTGGATGCAAAAACTAGGCAGCAGGTTACTACCTGAATGGCTGTAAATTGGGAGAGGGATGTGCAGTTTTGGTCTCTATTTCTGAGGGGGGATCCACCTGCTCTCAAGAGAGTACAGTGAAGGTTTACCCGGCTGATTCCAGAGATGGCGGTTCTGACATATGAGCGGAGATTGACTAAGTTAGGATTCTTTTTGCTGGAGTTCAGACGAATGAGGAATTCTCAGAGACTTATAAAATTCTAACAGGATTGGACAGGGTAGATGCAGGGAGGATCTTTCCAATGGTGGGTGTGTCCAGAACCAGGGGTCACAGTCTGAAGATTCAGGGTAGACCATTTAGGACAGAGATAAGGACACCCAAAGAGTGGTGAGCCTGTGGAATTCATTACCACAGGAAGTAGTTGACGCCAAAACAGTGAATATATTCAAAAGGCAGTTAGACATAGCATTGGGGATGAATGGGATCAAGGCTTAAGGGGAGAAAGCAGGATGAGGCTATTGAGTTGGATGATCAGCCACGATTGTGATGAATGGCAGAGAAGGCTTGAAGGGCTGAATGGCCTCCTCCTGCTCCCATCTTCTACATTTCCATGGTCACAACTAGAGTAGCCACATACATAGAGGCCACAGAATTGGGCAGAGGCTAGGAATTCTGCAGCAAGGCATAGATTAAGAGCATGACGGAATGCTGTTTACTTGTATGGATAGATACAACTCCTATAACATTCAAGAAGCTTGATGTCACGTCCAACAAAGCAGCCTGCTTGAGTGGCACTCCACCTACCTTCAAACATCCCCTCTCTCAATTGTTGCTACATACTGGCATTTCAGCTGTGCCTCAAGGTTCTTTCAATAGCATTTTCCAACCCAACGTACTCTATCATAAGGAGGTCAGTGGCAGCTGAAGCACAATCACCAAGTTCTTCAAGTCACAGATTACCTTGACATGGAACTACATCACAAGACTTTCACAATCATATGCCAACATCTTGGAACTCCTTTTCAAAAAACAGTTATGTTGTGATGAAAGATCTCCTAGTGTGTATCTGTATTAATATCATTTCTTAAGAGATTGCACTTCAAACTAATGGCATATGGGTGTTGGTCACTTCTGTAAAGGGTTTCAAACAAAGATCAGAGTGTCCTTCCATAACGAACTAATCCCGTACATGTTAGAGAACAGGTGATTACAGAACCCTAGGGGTGTGAAAGAAAGATTGTTGATTGGAGTTTAAAACAAGGAAAGTACACAGTTTAGTACTTTTGGTTTAGAAAAACGAGGATTGATTTTCACTTAGAAACCCCTGAGACTGAAAGCTTTTAGGGCAGTTTCTGGAGGAGACCCGACATGAGTCAGAAGCTAACATATGCTGAACTCTCTAGGAGAGAAACTAAGTTCAAATGTCACTAATGTCCTTTAGGGAAGGAAACTGCCATCCTTACCCGGTCTGGCCTTCATGTGACTCCACACCCACAGCAATGTGGGTGACTCTTAACTGCCCTCTGGGCAATTAGGGATGGGCAATAAATGTTGTCTAGCCAGCAACGCCCTTGTCGCGTAAGTGAATAAAGAAAAAAAATTCACTAACCACACCACCATAGTGGGACAGATATCTAACAACGACGAGTCAAAATACGGAAGGGAAATAGAGGGTTTGGTGACATGGTGCAATGAAAACAATCTGTCTCTCAATGTCGGCAAAACTAAAGAACTGAACATCGACTTCAGAAAGAAAGGAGGAGAACACGCTCCCATCTACATCAATGGAACTGAGGTTGAGAGGGTGAAGAGCATCAAGTTCCTCGGAGTGATGATAACCAATGACCCGTCCTGGACTTCCCATGTAAACACTACAGTCAAGAAGGTACAACAATGCCTCCTCTTCCTCAGGCAGCTCAGGAAATTTGGCATGTCCAAAAGGTCCCTCACCAACCTTTACAGGCGCACCACAGTAAGCATACTATCAGGGTGCATAATGGCCTGGTATGGTAACTGCTCTGCCCAGGGCCATAAGAAACTAAAGAAGGTGGTGAGCACAGCCCAGATCATCATCGAAGCCAACCTTCCATTCATGGACTCTATTTACATGCTCGATGCTGTGAAAAGGTGACAAACATCAGCAAAGACGCATCACACACATCTCAAATAATTTAACCTGCAATGTAACCTGTACACCTCAACCTGTTTGATCTGTACATCCTTTGCTTGCTGTGATCTGCCTGTACCACTCGTAAACAAAGATTTTCACTGTATTTCAGTTACATATGACAATAAATCAAAGTATTGGTACCTGGGAGTAAATGTTTAGCTTGTGAAGACCAGGAAGCTTTCAGTTAGAAATCTGCAGATTATTAAAACATTGAGAAAGTCTAAGCCATCACTTTCTTAAACATTCATACAAGACTTGACAACTCACAGGCCAGAGTGCAGTGGGGTTAGGAGATTAAGTATTTGCTATATAGAGGTAATTCTTTTACATTTGGATTGCTGTGAAGTAATGACATTATAGAATAGAAGAGATTTGTCTTGCCTTCAAATCAAAGTAAAAATTGAATGGCACAATTTCATGATGAGCAGCACGTTCTCATATTCTGACCAATGTTCCGAACAAAGCCCCCCCCAAAAAAACTGCTCAATTATCTTGCTTGCCACTTGCAAGATCTCGCAGTGCTCAAACTGGCTTCTGAATTACAATAATCGTAACTTGTATGTCAGAAATAACTAATTAGATCCGAAATGTTTTAAGGTGACATGAGAGATATTTTATGGCACTGTAAACAGGTTAATTCTTTTCTCTCTCCAATTTAAAAGGAATGTGAGATGAAAGCAAGTTCTAAGAAGCAATGGCCAAAGTAATATTGATAAATTGCAGCGACAAGAAAAATCATAGAGGGAGATAGCAGACAGATGTTGGAAATAAGGGCAAACTGATAAGAAAAAGATCACATCAGACCACAAAGCTTTCTACTACAGTCTGTCCAGGGATGCAAATACCAGTATAGAATGTGCAAATAAAAATGCAATATCCACGTCCTGGACAGATGTGAGCTTTGTGGAAAGCTCAGAGTTGCTCCAAGAGAAAAGAGACACTTGGCTCATATGAGAAAAATAGGCTGTGCGAATTCACTTTAGAAAATGGTGGAACAAAGATCAATTAATGAAAAAGGGGTAGAGACAAGATAAGTAGAAGCTACTGGCTGAACTTGATTGAATTACGTAAATGAGGTTGTTATAAAGCTAAATTTAGATCATGAGTAACATTTTCAGGAAAACATCTCAGGTTCATGGTTCTGAATATAAGCCATGTAATGAGATCACATTGACTTACAACTCCATAAAGTTTTAGAATCGTTACGTTACAACACAAATACTTATTTACCGATAGGTCGTGGGAATGATTCAAGATCTGCCTGATGCAACATGGGCCTGTAAGCCAAGTGCAAACCAAACTGTCCTTCAAAACAGTGGGCAATGAATTCAGAAAAGTCTGCTCTTTTTTTGTTAACATTGGTACATTTTGATTGATGTTGCCAGAGCCAACACTCACGAGCTGTAAACACCGTTCCACAGTTTAATTTGCTGATTTCTGCTCCCCATTCAGCACACCAGATGTAACACAGACATTTACACTTCGAATTTTGAAGTTCTGGCCATGTGACCAAATCTCACGCCTCAGCTACAAATAGCAGATGGCTGTGTATTAACATTTAAAACAGGGATTTCCTCCGCTTAATACCACTAGGCTTTAAACAGCTGACAAGACATGCAGAATACTAAATCTGGCATACTACAATCTGTCCTGCACTAAGCCTCCACTTTCAGAGTAATAACTATAACCAGCTAATCTCAATTTCCTCCATGTTTCGGTTAAAAGACAGCCAGATGGTTCAAGTGTTTTTACAAAGGCCTGTGAGAAGTTCTCTGGGTCCCTTTCTTTGAACAAATAGACAAAAAAAAAAACAAGATCTGGTGTTATTTCCTTCTTTAAGGCTAAAATGAAAGAGAGAGCGTTTAATAAGAAGAAATGTATAGATCTAGAAAGGGGAGAATCAAGTCCACTGTGCAACATTTTAGATAAAAGATAAGCAAGTGTCACAGGAAGAAACAACAGGATTCATGGTGATGGAGCAATGGTGAAAATGCTCAAGTCAAGGAAATTGATGAGAAGTTTCATTTATAAGGCTGTGAAACCAGAATCTTAAAATTAAATAAAGATGATTACAAAGGTATGATGACAGCACAGACAAAGGGTTTAGAAAAATATACTGAAAGCTAATGACATTGGGCAATGTGGATTTCACAAGCTTCAAAATCTCCCCTCCCCCAACCGCATCCCAAAACCAGCCCAGCTTGTCCCTGCCTCCCTAACCCGTTCTTCCTCTCACCTATTCCCTCCTCAAGCCCCACCCCCATCTCCTATCTACTAACCTCATCCCGCCCCCTTGACCTGTCAGTCCTCCCTGGACTGACCTATCTCCTCCCTACACCCCCACCTACACTCACCTTTACTGGCTCCATCCCCGCCTCTTCGACTTGTCTGCCTCCTCTCCACCTATCCTCTCCTCTATCCATCTTCTATCCGCCTCCCCTTCTCTCCCTACTTATTTCAGAACCCTCTTCCCCTCCCCCATTTCTGAAGAAGGGTCTAGGCCCAAAACGTCAAGCTTTCCTGCTCCTATGATGCTGCTTGGCCGGCTGTGTTCATCCAGCTCCACACCTTGTTATCGCTTGCTTCGTAAATGATACTTTCTCAACCCCCATAGTGGCTTCACACAAGGTCACATCCTCCTGTCCCTAACAATGGACTAAATCTGATGTACGTAACCATAAAGGGCTATGACTGCCTCTTGATCACTGCATCGGAAGCTCAGACTGAGTCAAAGTTCCCTAAGTTGTTGACACTTGCTGCAGACATGATTGCTGTAGATCACACTGATACCCATCAGCTCCCAAAATGCTCCAGCTGAAACACGATTGCCCTGCCTTTTTTGTATTTTGTTCTACTAACTAGGGTTGCAAATTTAGAAATACCACTCATGGACAATTTGTAGTTACGTTAAGTAATTAACATGTCAGACTGTAATTAATACCATACCAATATCTGGTACTGCCCCAGTGTGGACTTAAACAGGAAGCTCAAAGCTCATTGGCCTGCGAATCTAGTTAGTGCTTCTGCTATCTAGTTCTCAGATCTTGCCAGCTCTCACTTCCTCTGGCAAATCACTTCATGTCAAGGCTGTACTTTTTTCCTCAACACTCACCAATTTCCCAATTCAGTACTCTGAACTGGTCTCCGTGCTACTTAATTTGTAGTGAGCAAAAATCTCCTTCATTTTTACTGGCTCAAATGCCCAGGGCCGAATTTCAGGCTCTGCTGGCTTGAAGACCAGTTCAAACCAGCTAGCTAATTAACTGTAGAGATGAAAGAAATTACAAGTTGGATATTGAAGATAAATTAAATGTTTTTTAAAAAAGTGATCAAATAGTTAAAGCGCATAGAATCCACACTGCCCACCTCCCCAACCCCATTAACTAGTCTGTCTAGCAATACGTCATTGACTTGGTTAATTGGAAGGTAATTAAAAATAGCCCTGCTACTGATAGTAAGAGGGAAAAGGAAAATGGATAATTATAAGCCAATTAGCCTAGCATCTGTCATCTGGAAAATTCTGGAATCCATTATTAAGCAAGTAAGCACACAGCATTTAGGATGTGTCAGCAGTTATTTTATGAAACAGAAATCATGTTTAACAAGTGAGGTTGGTGAGGCCACTTTTAGAATACTGCTTACAATACTGGTTGCCCTTCAATAGGAAGGTGTTCTTAAACTTGAGAGCATGTAGAAAAGATTTACAAGGATGTTGATGGATCTGGAGGGTTTGAGTCATAAGGGGAGGCTCAATAGTCTGGGGCGTCTTACCCGTGAAGTGGAAGAGGCTGAGGGGTGACCTTATACTGGTTTATAAAATCATGAGGGGCATGGATTGGATGAATAGCCAAGGTCTTTTTTCCTCGGGTGGAAGGAGTCCAAGGCAGAGAGCATAGGTTTACGATGAGAGGGGGAATAGTTGAAAGGGGCCTGAGGGGTGTGTGTGTCTGTCCGTGTGCGCGCCTGTGTCTGTGTAGCTGCTAGAGGAAGTGGCGGAGGTGGGTACAATCACAACATTTATAAAGCATCTAGACGGGTATATCAATACGCAACATTTAGAGGAATATGGGCCAAATGCTGGCAAATGGGACTGGGTCAGATTGGGATGTCTGGTCAGCGTAGACAAGCTGGACTGAATGGTCTGCTTCTGTGCTGTGTGACTCCACGACTATGTCTATTAGTTGTTTTTGAGGATGTAAAACTGGCTAGGTCGTTGAAGGTCACCACTTGTGGCAGTTGCTTTAGGTTTGGAATTTCAACAGGCATTCAGTAAGGTGTGATGTCACCGGTTGCCACACAAGTTAAGAGTGCAAGAACTTGGGGGCAAAATATTAATACGGCTGGAGGATTGGGGAAAGGATAGCATGGGAGTGAACGGGTAATTTTCAGACTGGGAAACAATGACTAGTATGGTGGCACAAAGCTCAATGCTGGGGAACCCATGTCCTTGTACAAGAAACAAATTTAGCATAAAAACAGGAAAGAAAGAAGGCTTCATTGAGGGGGGGACTGAAGGAAAAGTGTAAAGAAATCTTGTTCCGATTTAGAGAGTTTTGGAGGGACTCCAACTTCAGTGGTGTGCAGTTCTGGACTCCTGGCTGGGAAGACAGAGAATAGCTGGAAAATATAGATTAAAGAGTCTTGGCTTCAGGATAAAGGATGGTCATTTCAAGTGGAGCCAAATTGTGAACCTTTGGAGGGTTGTGCCCCTGAGGACTACAGTGGGAGTATGGTCCAAGGCTGAGATCGACAGATTATGGACTCCAGGGAGATCAAATGATTATGGAGATCAGGCAAGAAAGTGGGATTGAGATTCAGAATCAGCATGATCTTATTAAGTAATGGGGCAGGTCTAACGTTATTACATTCTCGCTTTCCTCTGCCAAGACATGGATTTGGCACTAACCACTGAAAATTATTTATAATTGAAGGCATTTTATTTAATTACTATTTTCTTTAAAACCATTTTTTGAAAAACTTTTAGTACTAACCCCTCTTAAGATTGCTTTTAGGACATTTACATGATGCACATTGTTAGGTTCTGACCCTGCAATTTTTTTTTTTAATTCTCAGGATTAAAACTCAGTTACATTTACCGTTTCATTTTGATCAAATGCATTGTGAAACTATAGTTCTTTTTCAAAAAAAGTGGGAATATTCATGGTTTGTAAATCTCTCAACGTGGGGAAGCTCTGCTTAAGGAAATGTCTGGAATCCTTTGGGTTAATATGAAATAAAAGCATCAGAACTTGGCAGGATGCATTAAGTAATCCTGTGAGACAAGGGGGAGGAAATTGTCAGAGCCCTAGAGGTATTTCAAAGCTGTATTGAGTGAGAATATGTGCCAGAAGACAGAAGATTGGCCTATGCTTTTGCTCAAAAAGGGAGACAGAGCTAATTCAAATAATTATATAGCATTTAGTCTGACATCTGTGTACAGTCTTTAATTACAGATGAAATTGCCACCTATACAAAGAGAGAAAACAGTTGCAAGTAACCAGTTTGGATCTAAAAAGGGTGATCATACTTGATAATTCTTAGTCTTCTTTGGGGAGGTATCATGAAAGGAAGATTAAGAAATGGGAGACTGGGATAAATAGGTTATTTTCAGGACAATAAACTGTAAGTAGTCCAGTGGCACAGGGGCCAGTGCTATTGCCTCAACTGTGTACAATCCATATTAACGTCCTGGAAATAAAAGACTGACTGCCTTACTGACGATATGAAGATAGGTCGAAAAAAGTTGTGAGGATTACACAAAGACATATTGGTAAGTCAAGTGATTGGATTTAAAAAAGGAGATGGAGTACAATATGGGAAAATGAGAGGTGGGAATAGAATAGCAGAACATTATTTAAAAACGGAGAAACACTGCAGTGCAGAAATGTATTTCACCCTTATATTTAAATCACAGAAAGTATTAACATGCAAGGGCAGAAAGTAATTAGGAAGACAGACAAATTGTTGGCCTTTACAATAAAGTTTATAAAGATAAAGATAAAGATATGCAACTGTACAGAGCACTGGTGAGACTACATAATATTGTGTCTGATCTTGTTCAACTAACTTAGGGATCATAACTGAATCAGAAACAGTTCAGGAAAGGTACCGTAGCCCAATTCTTGGAATGAAAGTTTTATTTTAGAGGAAAGGTTGAGCCTGTACTCATTGGAGTTTAGCAAATGAGAGCTGATCATATTGAAACTGGCTCGACAGAGCAAGTGCTGAATGTCTCCCCTCATAAGCACAAAACAAAAGTCACACGACACCAGGTTGTAGTCCATCAGGTTAATTTGAAATCAAGTTTTCGGAGCGCTGCACCCGACGAAGGAGCAGCACTCCGAAAGCTTGTGATTGCAGATAAACCTGTTGGACTATAACCTGGTGTCATGTGACTTCTGACTTTATCCGCCCCAGTCCAACATTGGCATTTCCACCTCCTGAGTACAGAACAGGAGATGCACCTCAAACACTAGCGATTGCTCATTTAAGACAGGGACGAGAACGATTTGCTTTCCCTCTCTGAGGGCCATTATCTATGAAATTCACTTCCCCAGTGAGCAGGAAAGGCACAGTCATCTCATGGGTGCCTTTCAGTCAATCCCATGTAGTACAGGACCTGTGTGACACAGCATGATGGTCGGTGCATGCAGCACGATGACTGGACCTCTTCAACAGACAGATGGTGCACTGTTTAATCCAAAAAAATACTCACTCTCAAAAGCATCCGCAAGAGGTAGACCGGTGAAGACAGTAAATTTTCCTCTCTTCACCATTATCTGATCACTTTCACACATGCAGGCAGATGTGTACTTTCAGGACTTTGTTAGTTAGTTGTCAGCAGTGTGCTACTAAACCACTCTTGATGATCAGCACTGAAGTCTGCACACCCCCACCCCACCCAACACAGTACATCCTGCTCCTTTTTCCACTTTGAACCATTTCAGTTTAGCTTACGGTACTTCCCTCATGCTAATGTATGCAACTCATTTTAAATACTGATCTGATTTTCACTCTAAATGTAATGGGTCAAGCTAGGTGTTTCCCATTGCTTCTGTGGAAATCGAACAGCAACATCCGACAATCCAACGTGCAATTTCAATCAGAAATCTGGCCAATGGTGGAAGCTAAACATGCCGGAAACTGTTAGAAAATTTCCCAAATCTAGTGCAAGGACCTTTTTAACAACATCTTTATTATTGCCAAATAACCCATCTGGTGCTGAAAATGAACCATTACGAATGCAGTTTCGTTCCACAATTAAAGCCCGTAATGTTCTCTTTTACTTGTCCTTTGTCTCTTTTTCCGCATTCTCTCAATCCTATGTTTCTTTCCATTTTGAATTGTTTCTATACTTGATTTGACATAGAATTAAAAATACCAATTGACTTTCTAGATAATACTTCAGAGTTTCTTGACAACAGTTCTTGAAACAGATCAATCAGGGATTAATTATAATTGTGCCCACATTCACCACATCCTCAGGAATAAAAGCACTCATAAAACAATCTCATGCAACACTTGAATATTAGGAGTATATGTCACCATACATTAGATGGGGGGGGGGGGGGGGGGGCGAAGAGATTGATACATTCAAAAAAAAGGGGTCCTCCAACCAAATAAAGTTAGTTTACCATGTTATTGTTAAGCTAGAAAGCAATTATTAACCGCATTAATGAATATTTTTGGCGTCTCTTGTCTCTTTTGTCTGCCCCTCAGTTATCCAAATTACAAGTGAATAATTGAAATCTCTCATTGCCATTAGGTGGTCACTTCACCTTTCTGAAGAACGTACAGAGCCACAAAAGATTTCCGTTCTCAAATCAGGGTAGGACTTATATACTTAATGGAAAGATCCTGGGGAGTGTTGCTGACAAAGAGACCTTGGAGTGCAAGTCCATAGTTCCTTGAAAGTGAAGTCACAGATAGATAGGATAGAGAAGGGGGCATTCGGTACGCTTGCCTTTATTGGACAGCGCATTCAGTATAGGAGTTGGGAGGTCACGTTACAGCTGTACAAGACATTGGTTAGGCCACTATTGAAATACTGCATGCAATTCTGGTCTCCCTGCGATTGGAAGGACGTTGTGAAACTTGAAAGGGTTCAGAAAAGATTCACAAGAATGTTGCCAGGGCTGGAGAGTTTGTGCTACAGGGAGAGGCTGAATAGACTGGGGCTATTTTCCCTGGAGCAGAGGTTGAGGGGTGAGCTTATAGAGGTATATTAAATTTTGAGGGACCTGGAGAGGGTGAATAGCCAAGGTCTTTTCCCTGAGGTGGAGGAGTCCAAAACTAAAGGGCATAGGTTTAAGGCGAGAGGAGAAGGATTTAAAATGAACCTAAGTGGCAACCTGTCACACAGAGGGTGGTGCATGTATGGAATGAGCTGCCAAAGGAAGTGGTGGAAGCTGGTACAACAACAACAACATTTAAAAGGCATCTGGATGGGTATATGAATAGGAAAGGTTTAGAGGGGATATGGGCCAAATGCTGGCAAATGGGACTAGGTTAATTTAGGACATCTGGTCAGCGTGGATGAGTTGGACCGAAGGGTCTGCTTCCAAGTTGTACAACTCTATGACTCTATATCTGCAATATTTCTGTGACAGATAGCCAGTTAGGTTGCTCTCCTGCAGAATGGACAGTAGCCACATCAGTAAACGCTCTGAGGAAGGGTCACCAGCATCAAAACTTTAACTCTAATTTCTCACCACAGATAGAACCATAGAATCACTACAGTGTGAAAACAGGCCATTCGGCCCAATAAGTCCACACCGACTCTCCGGACAGCATCCCACCCAGGCTCACCCACTCCCTACCGTATCCCCGTAACCCTGCATTTCCCATGGCTAATCCAACTAACCTACACACATTATGGGCAATTTAGCATGGCCAATCCACCTAACGTACATATCTTTGGACTGTGGGAGAAAACCAGAGCACCCAGAGAAAACCCATGCAGACATGGGGAGAATGTGCAAACTCCACATAGACAGTTGCCCAAGGCTGGCATTGAACCCAGTTCCCTGGCGCTGTGAGGCAGTAATGCTAACCACTGAGCCAACGTGCGCCAAATGCTGCCGGACCTGCTGAGCTTTTCCAGCAACTTCTGTTTTTGTGTCAGTTAAGGCAGTGTTTGTTGAAGTACTTGCCAGTAGAGAAGTGAATAATACCAGCATCACTATAACTGCAACCAAAGATCCTGTCGAGTTCAACAGTCATAATATACAATAGGACTTTGGGCAAAATAGCTTCAGTGCTTAAGATTGGAACTGAAAATTAGAAGACTGTCACTAGGAGTTAAACAAGCATTTTTAAATCAGTCAGAAATTTGCCTTGAGTGGAGCTATCCAACTGAATAGGTATTAATTCATAAACCCACGTAATGCTCTGGGGACCTAGGTTCCTATCCCACCATGGCAGATGGTGGAATTTGAACTCAACAAACTAAAAAATAAAATCTGGGAGTGAGTCTAAGGACCATAAAACCACCAAGGAAAACACGTCTGGTTCACTAATATTCTTCAGGGAAGGATATTTGCCATCTTTAACTGGTCTGGCTGACATGTGACTCCAGATCCACACAACGTGGATGACTCTCAACTGTCCTCAGGGCAGTTAGGGATAGGAAATAAATACTGGCCTGGCCAGGCCAGTGATGTCCACATCCCATGAACAAATAAATAAATAAATAACAATGTAAATTCTAAAATTCCGAAGGAGAACAGCCTTCAAACACAAAACATTCTCCCCGTGTCTGCGGGGTTTCCTCCAGTTGCTCTGGTTTCCTCCCAAAGGCCAAAAGATATGCAGGCTAGGTGGACTGGCCATGCTAAATTGCCTGTAGTGCTCAGGGATGTATAGATTAGGTGGGTTATATATCTGGGTGAGGTGCTCTGTGGGTCAGTGTGGACTTGTTGGGCTGAAGGGCCCGATTCCACCCTGTAGGGATTCTATGCTTCTATGGTATATAACTCAAGAACCTAAAACTTCATTGCGGCAGTGCACAGAGTAGTACGCTAAGCGTAAGAGAACTTCTTCAGCTAAAATTGGAAGAAGCATAGCCACCTTGCGCAATTCCATGGCTCTATGCCTAACAGAAATTAGCAGAGAATTCTTATAAGTAAATTAGTGAATTATTTTAAAAATGTGCAGAATTTTCCTGCCACTTAAGCCTTACTTTTCTTGCCCATCAATTCATGAAATTTAAACTTGCATAGGAACACATTTTTAGTCATCAACTTCAGTTATAGGTGGACATCTTGCTGACTGGCAGCATTTTGGCAACAAATGTTCTTCCGATCCAGTCAAGAAAAACTCACTTTTTTAACAGTTTTAAAACTAATTTTAAAATTCCTTAAAATATTTTCTAACAAATTTCACAGAAATACACAAGTGTTAGGTCACAGAAGGAAGTCATTTATCTAATTACCTAGTGCCAATCTTCTGCTTTTTCCTCATAACCTTGCACATTATTTTTATCCAAACAATCCTCCAATTCCCTCCTGAATGCCACAATGAACCTGCCTCCATCTCATTTCCAGGCAGTGCATTCCATATCCTAAACACCTGCTCAATGAAAATGTTTTTCATCACTTCACCCTTGCTTCTTTTGCAAATCACTTTAAATCCACGTCCTCTTGTGCTTTTTCCCTTTATGAGCAGGAACCGTTTCTCCCTATCTCCCCTATCCAGCCTACTCATGATTTTGTAAACCTCCACTAGTCCTGCTTTTAGCCTTCTTCTCGCCAAGGAGAACAGTCCGAACTTCTTCAGTCTACCCTCAATTGAAATTTTTCATCCCTGGGACCATTCTTGTAAACTGCTTCCGCATTTTCTCCAATGCATGCACGTTCTTTCTTTAAAATGGAGCCTATAAATGAATACAATTCGCCAGCTGAGGTCTAACAAGTGTCTTATCGAAGTTCAACATCACCTTTTTGCTCCTGTACTCTATGCCCCTATTAATAAAGCTGACATGTGACTTCAGACCCACAACGTGGATGAGTCAACTGTTCTCAGGACAGTTTATTATCTGCTCTCTCCAATTGTCCTGCCACTTTCAATGAACTGTGCACATATGCACTCTGATCCTTCGTCTCCTGCACTCCCCTTTAGAATTGCATCCATATTTTGTATTGTCTTTCAATGTTTTTCTTCCGAAAATGCACAATTTTACACTCTGCTTTGAAACTTATTTGCCTATATCACGGAATCATTGACTCATAGAATCCCTACAGCGTGGAAACAGGCCATTCGGCACAACAAGTCCACACCATCAGTCCGAACAGCATTCCACCAGATCCATCCCCCACCCTCCCCTGCATTTCCCATGTCCAATCCACCAAACTTACACACCCCTAGACACTATGGGCAATTTAGCTTGGCAAATCCCCTAAACTGTATATCTTTGGATTGTGGGAGGAAACCGGAGCACCAGAGGAAACCCATGCAGACATGGGGAGAATGTGCAAACTCCATGCAGACAGTCACCCAAGGGTGGAATCGAACCCTGGTCTAACCATTGAGCCACTGTGCCACCCCGTCTGCCCACTGTCAACTTGTCTATGCATGTCTGGAGTCCTATACTGTCTGCATCACAATTTACAACTCTTCCAAGTTTTATGTTCATCTGCAAACTTTGAAATTGACCCCCTGCACATCATGATCTAGATCACTAATCTATATCAGAAAAATCAAAGATCCTAATACTGATCCCTGAGGAACTTCACGACAAATCTTCCTCCAGCCTGAAAAATATCCACTGACTGTTAGTGTTTCCTATCACTTAACCAATTTTGCAACCATGTTGCTACTGACCCTTTTATTCCACGACCAATAAATTTTCTCTCGAGTCTGTGTGCGGCCAATCCAACACTTGTACACTATTTTGAAACCTTTTTTTTCAACTGAGCTCTCTCTTCTGTCACCATCGCCTGAGTAGCATCTCAGTTTTCGGTTAAGAGAGATGCAAACAATTCACTTAACACCTCAGCCATGTACCCTCATCCAGGTGTAAATCCCATTTTTGGTCCCTAATCAGCCATACCTCTCCTTTTACCACCCATTTACTATTCATATGCCCTTGGAAGGCTTTCAGGCACCTCTATCCTGCCTTCTTTCATAATTTCTCTTGGCTTATATATTTTCCACCTCTACTCTCAAATTTCAATATACCTCTTGACTCTCAATTTTATTTTCCACCTGACACTTGCCATAAGCACACTTTTTCTTCTTCATCTTAATTTCTACCTTCTTTGTCATCCAGGGAACTCTATTTGTTTGGTCTCCCTTTCCTATTTGAAGGAATATACATTATCTGTACCCAAACCATCTCTCGTTTAAACATAGCCCATTGCTCAGTTACTGTTTTTCCTGCTAATCCCTCGTTCCAACCTATACTGGCCAGCTCTGTTCTTGTACTGCTGAAATCTGCTCTCTGCTAACTGATTTTCCTCACTCTTGATTGTTGCATGTCATTTTCCAAAATCATCCTGAACCTTATGAGACAATGATCACAATGACTCCTAAATGCTCCCAGCCCGACACTTAATCTACTTGGTCCGTGGTGCAAAAGTGGATCATTCTTTGTTGGATTGGAAACATACAGTGATAGGAAGCTCTCCTACATGCAATCAAGGAACACTTGCTCTTCACTGCCCTGCACACAAATATCCCAATCGGTGTTTGGGTAATTGAAGTCTCCCATTATAATTGCACAACTATGTTGGCACGTCTCTCTAATTTCCCTGCAGATTTGTTATCCTATATTCTTTCCACTAGCTGATTATCTACACCAAGCAATGTAATTGTACCCTTTGGTCCTTAGTTCTCACGAAATTGATTGTGTGCTTGGATCCTCTTAGACATCCGCTTTCTCCAGCGATCCAAGGAACTCCTTAACCAATACTGCCACCCCTACTCCTTTCATTTTCTTTAAATATCTTCTGAATATTACCTAGCTAGGAATACTTGACACAAATTTAACAATTTCATCTCGGTTTGATTACTTTTTTTTTCTGCTTGCATTTTGTAAGTGCCCTCAAAGATTTGGTATTTCGAAGGATAAAAATATCTTTGTAAATCTATTCCAACTCAAGGTCCAAAAGAAGAAATCTCACTGTACATAAAACAATCGCTTCCATTTCATGAGCAGTTCCGACACAGAACATTGTTTATAACAACACGTAAGCTTTCAATCTTGTTCAAGATTTTCTGCTGATAAAAAAAACTTAAGCAATGAAGTAAAACAATTTTAATTCTGCAACCATTACACAAATCTGAAGTGCTACATAAAAACACCAATTTTTAGAAGCAATTGAACAAATGCCAATGTACATTTGTATGCAAATCACGTGAAGGGAAACAGGGACTCAACTGAACTGCATGATGTCTATTTAGCATTTAATTTTCCAGCAATTTGCTTCAATTGATGAATAGCGTTCAAAATAAATACAGAATTTCTTTCGGTATTATTGCAGCCTCTACATTACTGCAAAGATGAAACTATCAACTCAACATCACCATAGAAGCTGCTGTAGCTAACTTTAGATGTCTGCCAAGTTGAATACAATGCTTTCACACAGGACTAAAATGAGGCAATTGTATCTATGTCATTCAGCAAGGTTCAGTCGCTGGAAATGCTTGTTAAGGTGTAGTCACAGTTAAAGCAGAACTGTACACTCAGGACTATTCCCTACATTCATTATAAAATTTCACATCAGTTTTGGGCAAGCAGTGGAAAAACAGTGTTGGATGAACTGCAGTTTCCTCATGCAGACATTGGTCGAACAAAACAGTCATAATTAGCACAGATCACAAACTCCACGCTCAGTTTATCTATTTCATCCTCGTCCTAGGTTAGACATCTCAATATTTTCAGTCTCTTCATCCGATGTACCAGTGATTGAGTTTCCAATCTCACGTTGACTCCAAATGCAATGCCAACCTACTGTCAACCCCATATCATGTGCCCCTACCACTGAAAAGCTCATTTCTTCCACCAGCAGGCTCCATTCAATGAACGGCTACCTGGCTGGCCACCTACCTTCTCCGAACTTTGAATCATGCAAAACTCTGCTGCCAACATCCAATCCCACAGGAAGGCTCACTCATTCATCGCCATTATTCAAAGTCACTGTTCTAACACCACATTAAACATTCTCATTCTACCCAAAACTCTGCATGTCTCAGATTCTGGCCGCCTTTGCATCAACCCAGAAACATCCCTACCAAAACACACACGCGATTATCTAGCTTATACAACACTGAAATTTCCTCCCTTAACCTACTGACCTCCAGTCTTATTGGCCTTTTGGTCATCCCTCCTAATCTTACCCCTCAGCGCCTGGATGACCAATTTTTGTCTGCGCGCGCTAGCAATGATAGCTTACTATCCAGAGATGATATATGAATATCAATTTATATCCTTAAATTCAATGTAACAAGGGCATTTGCTCAGCACTTTTTAAGCTGAAATGTAACATACTGAATAAAAGTCATACCTCAAATTAATTAAAGTCAACCTCCAAACCCTCCTTGTATTTGCTAATTTCCTCTTGCTGGGGCCTTCATTTGGAGGCTGTGAGCAGTGCCAACACAAAGTACATTGGGTAGGATCAACAATGCTGCTAATCAGAGGCATTTAGCACTCCAAACTAAGCTAACCGTTGAGAACTGAAAACTGACTTTATCGTTGCCAGCAAGGCAAAAATATTAACAGATAAAACCTTACAGCAGAACCCATGTATAACTTAGATGTTCAACATGGTAACTAGCCGCATTTATCAAAGTAACAAAATGCATTATAGCGTCGCACCACACAGAAGCAGAGCAGGATTGAAAAGACATATTCTAATGATTAGCATCATCCTCCAGGTTCCAACACGTAAGATGTATTGTCCGGAAGCATGTTCTTCTCTTCCGAGGCAGTTTCTCTCACTTTCATGTGGTGAAACTAGCAAATAAAGTAAATGAATAGTATCCATAATGTCTCCATCTTATTCTAAGACACTTGAGCCTATTATTGAGCCATTGCCATTATCAACGTTAGAAGAATATCCCGAAAGAATTCAACATTGATCATGCAGATAAAAGTATATGATTATGCAACCACAATGTGTATTATTCATTGAAGCCAGTTGGGATTGGGGGATAGAGGCAGGAGACAATTGATACTGTTGGATTGCACAATCGTGTTGTCAATGTTTGGCTTGCAAAAGCAATGGCTAGTCCTTTCACAACCAAAACCTCAAGCCAAGATTCATATTCCATACACACACCATATACTTCCACTTACAGACTCAACTATTTCTATGTTCTCTCTGACAAGTTTCCAACTTGAACATTAAATGGAACATTTCACTCTTCAAAAGCTGTGCTGGCTGGATCCTTTGGTGTCAGGATCATGTTCACACATCCCTGTGTTCACTGACTACACAAATGAAAAGTGGACTAATGTCTACGTTCCTCTCAACTGCCTTGGGACGTTGTCCTGCACGAGCAATGCTAAATGAATGCAAGCTGCCATTGATAGATTCACGAACCATACTTGTAAATGTTTTGGACTGCAAACGTTTACAGTCAGGGTTTGCATACACAGGTGAACATGTTCTGGAAAATGCACTTTCATCTTTGGCTTGATGCAAGAACATTGTTTCTGCATAATTTCAAAAAATCTACTGCACCTTTAAGAAACATTGTACTGTCGCCTTTATGAATTACTATAAGCATAGATTCTACATTGACAAGCAAAACTAACTGTCATCATTTCACTTTTCACAAATAAAAAATTTAGCAAGAAACATTTTGATTTCGGTGCAGTACAATTTAATTTTTTTTAGCTGCAAACAATATTTTTTAGTAATAAAGCTGCGCTGTGCAATGATGGCTTGTACAAATTTCATCAGCAACTGGACAAACTACAAGGGTAACCTTTTAAATATTCTAATTTGACAATTTTTAAACCGAGCATGTTGATGCTTATATGGCAAACTTGAACATATTGGCCCATACCTTCTAATCAGCCTTGGAGCCTCTTTCAACTCGAGCCAGATAAAAAAATTTACATACCTGTATTCCTCTGATTGTCTGGGTAATATTCCAACATGGGATCCTTCCAAACTCAGTTAATGCAGCATTTCTCAGAGGGAGTGGGGAGGGAATCTGCGCAGAAGCTAGAAGAGGGTCAGGGACTGGGATGGGTGGGAAATCGGAGGGCTTCAGTGAGTGGAGCGCATGCACTGGGAGATCAGAGGGTCAGGGAGCAGAGTGGAAGAACAGAAGATTAGGGTGTAGAATTGGAGATCAGAGGGTCAGGTGGGTGGTGCAGGGGCACTTGTTTGGGGAACTGGAAGGTTGCGGTGGGGTATAGGGTTGGACTGGCAGGTCAGCAGAGTCAGGTGAGTGATCAGGAGGGTTGGACGCTGTAGAGTCAGCAGTCTAGGAGAGAAGCCAGTGGTGGGAATCTCAAGATACAGTCCAAAAAGTTGGGGTAATCAGAAGATTTTGTTTCAATTGTATCATTACCCCGGAATTAGATATGGTTTTAATATAACATGTTCTGAATAATCATACGTGTAGACCAAAATTCTCCCAAGCCTTCAGCTGTAACTTAGAACAAGAGGCATTTAGGGAGGTCAACAGATCAGTGCATCAGGATGCCTGAGGGTATCTCTGACTACCTGGAGATCAGAAAATCTGGGTCACTGAATTTACTGAAATCTTTCCAGAGGAGTATGCCTGTCTGATAGTAAAACCTAATCCAGCAATTAATCAAACTTGCACCTCTGCGATGACAGCTTTCTTAGAATGGTACCATTAACAAAGACAGACACGCTTCCCGATTGTCCTGTACCTGATACAAATCTTCAAGGTTTGCAATCGGTCTCGATTAAAGCTACAAAGTGGGAACTACAATTGCTGTGTTATTTCATTACTCCTAGGTGGCAAACAGCAGACGTAATAGAAAGAGTACATTGATTATTAACAAAAACAATTAAGAGGGACACTATCCAATTTCAAGTTGCAGTGGTGTTTCTTTCTTACATTTATTACATACTGATATGAGCAATGGGCCAGAAAGATAATAGCATGACCATAAAACACGTCAACACTAATACTTTCAAATTCGGGGTTAAGAAACGTATTGAGTTGTAAATCTCCGGAACTTGTTGGTTTACATCATCTCATTTTGCTTCACACAAATATCTCCCCTTAACCATGCTATTATTCATAACCAGTTAGATTTTTGCTTAATCTGTCAATTAAACACAAAGTTAGTTAAGCCTAATTAAAAGCATAAGCATGTTTTTAGCAACACAATAATAATCAATCCATTCTCAATCAACCCTTTTGGCCCAGAAAGTGAACAACTTAAATGGTGAAATGGCATTCCTTTAGCAAGTAAGCTAGTAAACTGTTCTTAGAGATTCTGAATGTCAGGTTATTTTTCTGATTTGTCTTTTTTTCTCTCTAATCTTTCTTTCTAATTCATTGTTTCTCTTCCTATACTCAACCTGACTCAAACTCACCCTCCTCCTTTGTTTCATTCTGAAACACTTACTGGCCACAGGTTGCAAGTTGTTTCACATAATAATGCCAAACTTCATTCAGATGCTACTTTTCAGCCAAGTCTGGACCACTAGGTAGGACCAGATCATTTGTACATTGAGATTTGGGAGCATTATAACTGGCTAGTCTTTATCACGATCGCCTTGGATACATGGTCATTAAATCAAACGAAATTCAAGTTGACAAGGTGTAGAGCTGGATGAACACAGCAGGCCAAGCAGCATCAGAGGAGCAGGAAGGCTGACGTTTCGGGCCTAGACCCTTGTTCAGAAATGGGGGAGGGGAAGGGGATTCTGGTGGGAGGAGGGGGTAGGTGGGAGGAAGGACACAGCAAGCCCCACCCCCATCTCCTATCCACTAACCTCATCCCGCCTCCTCGACCTGTCTGTCCTCCCTGGACCGACCTATTCCCTCCCTAACTCCCCACCTACATTCACCTTTATTTGCTCCAACCCCGCCTCTTTGACCTGTCTGTCTCCTCTCCACTTATCTTCTCCTCTATCTATCTTCTATCCGCCTCCCCCCCCTCCCTATTTATTTCAGAATCCCCTTCCCCTCCCCCATTTCCGAAGAACGGTCTAGGCCCGAAACGTCAGCCTTCCTGCTCCTGTGATGCGGCTTGGCCTCCTGTGTTCATCCAGCTCTACACCTTGTTATCTCAGATTCTCCAGCATCTGCAGTTCCTACTATCTCTGAAATTCAAGTTAGGCCAGTTAAAACAGAAGTTACTTTTTCTACTCACACACAAGGTGTGCTGGAAATCAGGAATGTTTTCCCCAAAAAAATTGTAAGCAATAGTCAATTGGAACTTTCAAAACAGTGATAGATTTTCATTTGCTGTTGTTATTGAGGGATGCAGTGAAAAGATGGAATAATGGACTACTTCAGTCTGAGCTAAGTGAGTGTGAGAATAGACACAAGGAACCATTTGGGCCAAAGCTTTACCTATGTTCCTTGGAAAAGGGACTTCATTGAGAAACAGCTTGTGCCTTTGCTATTAACAAAATAAAAATGTGTTGCACGTGACGTGTTTAATAGCTGCCACAAATTGCTCACATAAGCACTTGCAGCAGAGTTAGAGGTCACATGACTACTGCACGTCAGCCAGTGATCAAGTGTACAATAGCATTTCTCTAAACACCTTTCACCTTTGCAGTTCTACTATTGTATCACCAAGTGATGTGGTTGTAAATGTGCTCATTTTAATAATAAACACTGTACAGCACCACGTCACCATCTTGTACAGTAGCACCAATTGGCAACATTGATAAATCGATGCTCCTTCTCTTCCTCCTCACACGGATTACCTCAGGGCAGTTTTAAACCATTGAAAACTTTTCAGAAAGTTTTGTCACATGGGAGATATTAGTTTCACTTTACATTCCTGTCCACTGAAAATGCATCTTCTGTACAAAATGTACATCTTGCCACAGCTGCTGGGGAATTTAAACTAAAGCTATTAAATACAGCTGAAATAAAAAAAGGACAGTTTCAGGAATAGTAACCATGAAACTGCTGAATTGCCACACAGACCCAGCTGATTCATTAATAGCTTATCGGGAAGGATATTTGCTGTCCTTAGACAGACTGTCTGACCCATGTGTGACTCAAGGCTCACAAGGATGTATTTTGCTCTCAACTGCCTTCTCCAAATGCCTCACAAGCCACTCAGTTGTGTTCAAGGTAGCAGTGTGCCATCACCTCAAGGGCAATTAAAGACAGGTAATAAATTCTGGCCTTGCTAGCAATGTCCATGCTCCAGACAAACTAAATTGCAAAAATGCATATTAATAAGTTACATCACCACTATTCAGACAAGTACTGCCTAACTTTAGTGGCAAACAATTTTGTTTAGAAGTACGTCTGTCTTCGGATTTGGGTGCTACAGGGAAGAATGAAATTCTGCTCATTCTTAGTTTCCTTGACCATCGTATTGCACAGCATTCTTTGAATTATTGCTAATAAAACTGGAGTAACTTGCTAAACCACTTGCTAAACTAAAGGTAGTGAAAAGTTACTCACTTTGGTATTGGGCTGGAATCAAACATGGGTTCAAACGAGCAAGGATAACCAGTCTCCAATCCTAAAAGAACCAGGTGCACGTTTTGCAGATTCTTTTCCCCCCTCCCCCCATAAACTGAATTCAAATTTTCAACCTGCCGTAAAAGGATTATCAGATTCCCAGTTTTCTTTGCTCAGGTTCAGTAGCATAACCACAAGAGTGCAGTATCCACACTAAGAAAAAGCTATTGATCACAGATTTTAGAGTTTTGTCTTCTAAATTCTAGAACTTGTTCAACTTCATAGAATGATGGAAACTTACAGCACAGAAAGAGGATATTTAACCCAGCCTAACAAATCCAGCCAATAAGTAGCCATTCAGCCCAATACCATCTTCAAACTTTTGACCCATAATCCTGTCAGATTACAGCACTTCAAATGTATGTCCAGGTATTTTTAAATGTTGAGGGTTTCTATCCATACCACTTTTTTAGATCACAAATTCTAGTCAAAATTCCTTTGAAACCCCTCTATATGTCCTATTCTCTTGACTATGGACTCCTTAAACAAGGAATGGGACCTTTCAATCCACTCTAAATCATAAATTGAATTTTACAGTACAGGAGGCGGCCATGCAACCCAGCATGTCTGTACTGGCTCCCAAACGAGCTACTAAGCTAATACTACTCTCCAGCTCTATCTCCATAGCCCTCTAAATTCATCATTTTCAAATATATATCCAGCTCTCTTTTGAAACCCTCTATGGAATCCGCCTCCAACACTCTCCCAGGAAGCACATTCCAAATCCTAATAACGGAGTAAAGAAATTGCTCCTCATTTCACCCCGAGCTCTCTTGCTGGCAACTCTGAAGTAGTGACCCCTAGTTACTGACGTACCCACTAGTGGAAATAGATTATCTTTCTTCACCCTGTCAAAGTTCTTCATAATTCTGAACATTTCAACAGGGTCATTTCCTAACCTTCTGTGTTAAAATCTAAAATTCTTCATTCCTGGTATCTTTCTAGTTAATCTCCTTTAAAGTCTTTCCAGGGCTTTAACATCCTTCCTTAAATAAGGTGCCCAGAATTGAACACAATACTCCAAATGTGGTCTGAACAATGATTTGGAGAGGCATAGCATCACTTCCTTACCTTTATGCTCTGTGCCTCTATTTGTAAACCCAAGGATCCTATAAGCCTTCTAAACAACTGTTTCAACTTGCCTGGCCACTTGCAGAGAATCGTGTATGTGAACTCCCAAGGTCCCTCTGCTCTTGCATTCCTTTCAAAGTTGTACTATTTTGCCTGTATTATCTTTCCATGTTTCTTTTACCAAATGTGTTACCTCATTTCGCTGCATTGAATTTCACCGAACAGGTGTCTGCCCATATGCCTAACTTGCCAATGTCCCTCTGAAGTTGCTCAGCGTTACAATTCACTATTCTCTCCAGCTTAGCCTCATCTGTAAATTTAGAGATATATCCTTTAACACCCATCTCCAAATTGTTTACATAGAATCAAAAAGAGCAAGGGCCCCAACACCAATCCCTGGCAACATCACTTTCAACTGATATCCATTCTAAGAAATGTCCTGTGTTTCCCATCCTTTAGCCCCTTCTAATCCATGTTGCCAAGGGCCCTTCAATCGCAAACATTTCTAATTTGCTGACCAACCTGCCATGTGCCACTGTATCAAATGCTTTCTGAAAGTCCAAATATACAACACCTACAACACTACTTTCATCTAATTTCTACGTCACCTCAAAGAATTCAATTAAATTTGTCAGACAGGATCTGCCCTTGACAAAGCCATGATGACTGTCAAGCATTAATTTATTTTTCTCTAAGTGTGTACTAACCTTATCCTGTATTATGGCCTCTATCAGTTTTCCCATGACTGATGTCCCCTTGATGTAAATCTCTGTTTTTATCAGGTATAACATCCTCTAACTGTCGCTCCCCCTCACCTTCCACAATGTCCTCAGTGCCAATATAATAATCTGAGACAATCCAATCTTTGCTCCTAAAACTCCCCTCAGTCCAGGCAACATCCTCTTAAATCTCCTCTGCACCCTCTCTCCAGTGTAATCACATCTCTCCAACTGTGTAGCGACCAGAACAGCACGAAGTACTCCAACTGTGGCCTATTTAGCATTTTACAGAGTTATAGCACAAATTCCCATCTCAAATTCCATACTTCGCCTAATTTAGGCAACTAGGTTTCCCTTACGCCTTCTTGACCACATTACATACGTACCCACCCAACTTCAAAGATTTATGAACATGCAGACCAAAGTTCCTTTGTTGCTCCACCCTTGAGTATTCTACCATTCATTGTACATCACCTTCTTTTGCTGACCTTCTCCAAAAGCAATGCCTTACACTTCTCCCGACTGAACTCCATTTGCTATTAATTGCTGAACTCTGACACTATACAGTTATTTGCCCCATTAACAATGACATGGGCAATTTTTGAATTAAATGTAAACTTCTTGATCAGACACCACGTTTAAATTCAAATCATGGATATATACCCCTAAAGCAAGGAAGATAGTACTGAGCTCTGCAGACTTCCAATAGAAATTGGCTTCCAGCAATTATAATCCTTTGTTTCCTGGCCCATTAGTCCGACACTACTTTCCCTTCATGAATTCATGGCAACAGTTTTTGATTAAACCATGCATTTCCACACAAAGATTTATTCTGTCACTTTTTCTTTTCCAAACGATCTTCCAGCCACCCAGGTTCAAATCTAGACTGTAATTATTCCATTCTCACTTTCTGAACAGTGGTTACACATTAATGGTTCTCCAGTCTTCTGACACCACACTTTTAGCCAAAACAGATTGGAAAATTATGGTCAGAATCTCCAACTGTCCTTTGTTCAAGGAAGTAAACAACAGAGGATACATTTCATCCAGACTAAAAGGTTTATCCACTTTCAAAAGTGTGATACTCATTGGGTGCTCGCTCTTTTATTATATTAATTTCATGTAATATTTCACACTCCTCCTCCATCTCTCCTGTGAAAACAGACAAATGGTATTTATTTTTAAGAACCATGCCACTATCTTCCACCCACACAAATTACTTTGTGGTCCTTAATAAAGCCTACACTTTGTTTAATTTTCCTGTTCTTTTAAGCATTGTTAATTACATCTATGGACGTTCCTTGATTTAATTTCCAATACTTTGTTCATGTTCACTTTCTAAATTTCCTTAATTTAACCCCTACACTGTTTATATGCCATTCGATTCTCAATGGCATTGAGCCAATGATATTTCTTAAACTTCTATTTCCCTCAGATTTGCCTCTGTGTTTGTTTTTACATCACTATATCTTTTTCTGATGGAAGGGAGTGGCTGCAATACATTTCCAGAAGTGTCATTGCCTCTTTTTGTTCTTCAATTCAACCAATTTGATTTTACTTGATGAGATTAGTCATAATCACTATCCCAAATATCCTCACAGATCTAACTGTTACTTTAATCAACATTGCTATATCTTTCCTTTATTTACCCACTTGCCATCTCATCTGAAAACCCTGTAACCAGGAATTCTGAGCTCCCATTCGTACTGTTAGCCCTGCTTCTGAAATAGCTATAATAGCATATTCCTTGCATCAATTGAGCTTGGTTGATGGAATGAACTTCTGTAATATGAGGGGAAGATACAGAAATAATTGAGTATGCAGCTTTTTGAGAGGTAATTAGGATGGAGTAATGTGAGGACATGAAAGAATTTCATACTGTGTCTTAAATATTATTTAATGGAAACAAAGTTATAAATTACTGCCTGATTTCCCTAGGTCAAGTTCCACATACCCTCCTTTCGAACACTCACGCATGCCGTCCTTCATCATTATTGCTAGACCAGATGTCTAAATCAACACATTACCAAATGAAATGAGTCACACATTTTAAACTCAAAAAAATCCATCAGTGTAGCTTCATACATCTAAGCAGTAATACATTGAACAATTTGCAAGACTAAAGCTTTTTTATACCACTGGAAATGAAATGTTCAGCTTTTAACAATATGAGTCATTGCGTATAGGTAAGAGGATGAAAGTAGTGAAGAAAACATCCTCGAACATCTTGACCTTTTGCTTTGTTCACATCATTTTTTTGTAAAATTGAAAAACACTTTCTGCAAAATTATGCATAAGAATGCTGACCTTGTCAGCAACACCCACATCCAGGCAAAGGATTTTTTTAAAAAATTGTACCTACTTCAACGACAGAAGATCGCACATTTTCTCCATCGACTCAGCAGTCAATCTTCCAAACTATCTATTCCTTTAAGTAACAGTTAATTACATTAACAAAAAGGATATGACCAAGAAATAGCACACCCAACTGCATATATTTGAAGTAAAAGTTGGCACATCAATCCTCATGGACATCTGTCACTAAAATCGAGACCATTTTTCAGCTTTCGCTTCACCTTCACCTTGTCCACAAAACCAAACGTCCACAAGGTTTCCCAAACAATATCCCTGAACACTAATGATATTTGAATTTAACACTCATCGTTATTCAAAGAAGATTTACTAGATTGAAACTTGCAATTATACTTGGGAATGGATACTAGTCTTCACCGGAGTTTGGAAGAGCTAGAGGTATCTTGATTAAATGACAAAAGATCTTGAACAGTCTTTGACAAGGTACCCTTGGAAAGATAGTAGAGCTAGAGAATATAATTTTAAAATTATAGGTCAGCCTTTCAGGCAAATAAGGCATTTCTTTTCCTGACGATTGTGCAACTCTGAACACTCTGGAGGCAGGGTCATTGAATGTTTTTAAGACAGAAGTGGATAGATTTTTGTTAGGCAAGGAATCAACGGTCATCAGGATTAGGTGGGGATCAGCCACGATCTTACTGATTTGTATAGGAAACTTGAAACAGCTGAAAGGCCTATTTCTATTTCTCATTTATACATCTTAATCTACTCCATGCCCCCTCCAAATACCCCCAGCCCTTTCAAAACTCCATTTCTAAAACTTTCTTTCTTTCCCTTGGGATTGCCCAATGTGCCAGACGCAGATCCCGCCCCACCCACCCAACCTCACTAAGGCTATAACTTAATGACAAATTTTACAAATATCAGACTTCCTCTGACATAACACCTCGGTTTGGTGAAACAGGGTTTTGAAAGTCCATTTAAAAAATGGCAAGTTTGACAGCTTTTGAGATTAGTACGATTAGTAGAGTCAGATTTTTGTTGACCAGAATGAACAAAATGGGCCAAATAGCTTCATCCTGTGCTCCAAAACTTTACAAATCCGGTTTTCCAAAGAAGAAAACATCATAATGAAGTGAGTGTTACAAAATCTCCTGTCAGCCTTTGCTGTTATCTTTTAAACTGCAATTTAAATGGCCCTGTTTGATTAAAAAAATGGTTTTATCAGCTAAATATCTAAACCTTAACTGACCTAATTTTCTATTCCTTTTGCATTGATCTTTCTTTCACACAGCAGGCTATTGTTTGGAAAGTTGTCCCAACAATGCTTGGCTGAATTTTTAGGTAATAATGGATTGCTGCACAGTACATATTCTGGCCATCTGAGAACAAAGGACAATTCAAGAATTGTGGTGGCTGACTGTCTTTGATATAGTTTATACCAGCAAAGTATAAACTAACAGCATTCAAGTTATTACAAAACTATTTTCCCTCCCAGCAGAATGTACTTTTCCCCTCTGATTCAACGATATGTAGTCTTTCATCAGATAACGAGATATTTATTTTCCCATGGAATGTAATTAGTTTTTCCCATTGATATTGATCCCATTGGGATCAGAGGAGTGCATATATTGTACACTTGATGAATGGCTATGGAGGATACACTCAAACAATAGAGGTTCTATGGGTGATCTGAAAAGGCATGGACGACAAGGGAGGGAACATAGCAGAGGTTACATAGGGTGAAATGGATGTTCTAAAAGGGCGTGAGC
Source organism: Ginglymostoma cirratum (assembly GCA_024137785.1). Lineage (NCBI taxonomy): Eukaryota > Metazoa > Chordata > Chondrichthyes > Orectolobiformes > Ginglymostomatidae > Ginglymostoma > Ginglymostoma cirratum. Next base: position 19,313,469 of record JAHRHZ010000144.1, read on the forward strand.
TGGTAATGTGGTGAGTGTGGACTGAGAGAATTGAGACCAAGATTTAGGGAGGCTTTAAACACAGCTGGGAATTGGAATAATGTGTTAGGGAACCAAGGTGGGTTTTCTAACTGGCCCACTTCTGCACCAACAAATTTCACATTGTGATGATACTATGGCTTTAAGATGTGCAATTTATCCTGACATTTTTGTACAAAGAAAGGTTGAGACAAAGTTGCCAAGCAGCCTGCTCAAAGCCAATAAGGTAAACAGCTTGTGAGGTCTTGGGGTTTTTTTTTTAAAATGTTGGAACAAGCTCCCACAGAGGCCTCCACAAAACTATCCACTTTGTCTAAGCTTTCAGTCATCCCTTCTGATCACTTTTTCATGGCTTAATGGCAAATATTCTACTGGTGCAGGATGAAATCCTGAACCAAAAGACTAAGAGGTGAAGTTATTGATAGTTGCATAGAGCTCTAAAATACTTTAAAGTTCTTCTTAAAATAACTATATCTAGTATAGTTGACAAACTAAAGTTTAACTGGTGTGCTCAAAATCAAAATAAGTCATTTACAATTACACACAGCAGATAGGAATGTAATTAATCCACAGTTTTAATTCAATTACCTGTAGTTAAATTAGTAAAACCAATAGAATACTGAACTATATTTCCAAATCACTAGGTACAGCTTGATAGTTTTGATGTCAAAATAGTATTATTCTCTGTTCTGGCCAAACCACTCAAACTGCTTTTGGTTTTCATCACTGAAGTGCAAGTGTTTGAACTCCAGAAACAATAAAGAAAAGAAACAGAGGGATCAAGTCTCTTATGTCAAAGCAGTGAACTAGAATTTTAAAAAGATAGGAAGTTCAGACGCCTTAGTCACATGGAAGCTAAGCTGCAAATTGACAAATATTTGTCCACCAACTGTGTCAAAAATCCAGTTATAGTTGCGATGCAATGTCCAGCACTGGCACCATGTTATATTCTGGAGCCTTGTTACCAACCGCTGTGGTCAAGATCAAATGCTGCCACCAATCCTCTTTCTTACAGCAGCTGTTCAGTAATCTATGGTGGAGGATGCACCATGAACTGATCTCAGCAGAGAAGGTTCTTGTCTTTCATAACACCATATCCTTTCTTATAGCAACACAATACAAGCTACATTAGATCTTAGCTATATTAACTATTACCAAAAGGAGGTAGATAATTGCATGAACAGGAGCAAATTACTGCAAATGCTGGAATCTGTACTAAAAAACAAACAATGCTAGAGATCTCAGCAGGTCAGGTAGCACTCTCAGAGTCACCTAAACTTGAAACGTTAGCTTGTTTTCTCTGCATGGATGCTGCCTAACCCACTGTGATCTCCAGCAGATAAAATGCATTCCTCCGTTAGGTGACTCTGCCAGTTTCCAGCTGAATTTCCACTCAGAGGCTACAGACATCAGATTGGACAGAAGTCAAACACTGGCACTTTCAGAACCATAACTTTAGACAATAAATCCTATTCTAATATTTGAGCTCATAATTTAGACAAATACCATTATAATGATTAATTAGCTGATCAGAACTATAACCATTCACATTTGGGAAAGGTCAGAAGCTCTGCTGAAGGAGACCCCGTCTTGACAGTACAAATAGAGATAATAACATGCAATCTTAAACTTGCATATCAAAGAAGTGACCTCAAAATGCAATCAACTACACTGGTTAAGTGTTGTTAATGTGGAAAGAGCAAAGTTAATACCAACTGGTACAAAAGACTACCAGGTCAGTGTAGCAAGTGCTATGATCCCAGACCAGAACATTAACTTCATGGTTATGATCCCAGAAACGACCACCAAATAATGTTATGATCTTGTTAGGGACCAATAATCTTTTTATTTTAAAATCAGGCAAAAAAACATGAGATCCAGAGACCTACTAGGAGAATGAAGCCACAAGATTTCACAGTTTTAAACCAGTAGTTATATGTTGCAATCCAAGTTCAAATAGTGATATAATCTAAGATACATGTACATCTTCCTTCTAACACACAGAACATACTATCAAACATCATGTACATCATCTATGATCAAGACAGATTCCATGAGCTTCTCCCCAGATATTAATGAGAGTGCTTATTAAATCTCACTAAATTTCAAAATTACAATTCTTCATTTTTTGCTGACTTGGCCTTGCAACTCCCTCTCAAAAACCATTCTTCACATGCTGCCTGAATGATGATGATTCTTCTAGCCAGTGATGTTTTTTCCTGGGTCTACACTCCCATGGATTCTGAAACTGCTGCTGACATATTTGTGCCTAACTACACAGACTCAGCATCCTTCAGTTTCCTTTGCAGCAATATAACTTAGCTCATTTCTGTATGGAGCTTGCTCGTCTCTTGCCAATACTGCTGAGCCCCAGTTACACAGAGCTACTCAACTGCTCAAAGACTTCCCTAAGTATTCCAACTGCACAAAACGTATTAGTTCAGCTGCCTTCCTGCAGTATAGCTAAAGGTCTGCAGTGTCTGGAGTCTGTCCCTCCTGCTTTCACTTTTTCCACTGGCAGCTAAAGTGCTGCCAACAGCCTCAGCTTCTGAGCCCTCATTAGTCAGAGTTATTCAATTGGAGGCCATCCCAGAGCCCTTGACATACAGAATCTGTATAATTAATCCATCTTTGGCTGCAGTGTCTAACATGCAAAGTCTGTCCGTCTCTCCTTCACCATCTGTGATTCCAAAAAGCTCTTCAGTGATCCCTGAATGGTCCTAATTCACCTAGCAACAAACCCCAACCCAAATCACCAATCAAAATTAAATGCTGCCATATAGCAACTCTGGAACTGAGTATACTGCAAATGCTACATTTCACAAAAAATGTCAGCTTACTCAGTACAGTAGGAGTCTTAAGTGGAGGATTTCATCACACAAAGGTGGTTGCTTATTCTTTAAAGTGTCCAGAAAAGCACATGAAGTCTGGTGAGCTATATTAATGAACAACTTTATCATACATTAATAACTCAACAAAGCTCAGGTGATTCAGAGTTTGAATCAGCAAATGCCATGCATGGCTGTCTAATGGCCCATTGTTTCAGGGAAGCTACACAACAGGTGCTTTGCAAGTTGACTGCATAATGGCCAGTAGCCCAAACATACGAGGAAAAGAAATTGTGAACAGAAAAGCATTACATTTAATTTTTTTCAGGGTTGTTTTAAAATAACGCATAAAATGACTTCCCTTAAAATGAAGGCTAGTCTGATAAATTAATTGCATGTAAATTTAGGATGACAAACTATTATCAGAAACTCTGAGCAGATAAAATAGAAGGGGTTTACTCAAATGAAGGAAATCTAAAAGCTCACGTTACTAGTTGTTGACTGTGTAAAAAGATTTTGAGAAAAGTACACACACTAAACATGACGGCAAGAAAATTCTTTTACTGCTTCAACAGTATGATAGCAGTCAAAGAGACAAGAACCATTAAAGATACAAACAGAGATATAAAAGTGAATACAATATAGTTAGCGATCTGATAAATTAGATCTCGCCATTGCTTATGAGAATAAGTGAGCAACATGTCCTTCTGAAGTATCAATAAACCAGATAGCAACAAAGGTTTGTAGATGAGCAAGATGAAAATCCTAACAAGCTCAAAAGGGTGAAATGAACAACTTGAGGAATAAGTGGCATTTAACCTACCATGTCAAAATTGACAAGATGAGCTGCAAATTACTTGAGGGTCTATCGACCAGATCTGTTTTAATTTTGTTGGCGTGGATTCTAGACTAAAATGGTAAAAGGACTACTTTAAAGCAAGAAAAGGAGTTGCTGCTTTTGAAAATCAGTCACAATGGAATACTCTCCACATTATGTCGTTACAGCTGTATTCATCCAGACAAAGTTCAACACAATAGGACACAGCAGCCATCTTGGTTAGAACTCTGTCCATCATTTTCAACATTCACTCCCCCCACCAATGATGTACACACTGCTGCACCATCAAGGTGCACTGCAATAACTCACCAAGGTTGCTCTAACAGCACCTTTGAAATCCTTGACCCCTACCACCTCGGAAGACAAGGCAGCAAGCACGAGGAAACACTACAGATCCCCTCCAAGCCACACCCAATGTGACTTTGAACTACATCTCCAATCCCTGACTACTGGTGACTCCTGAAAAAGCCCAACAGCACTTGAGTATACCTACCCCCATAAACAGTAGCTCAAGGAGGCAGCTCATCACCACCTCAATGACAAGTAGGTATGCATAATAAATGCTGGCCCAGCCAGCAACACCCACATCCCATGAATTAATCAACTGAAGAAAACTTTAGAAGACATCAAAAGAAAAACTTGATAAAATAGAAGCCTTGGGAAAATGTGGTAGAAAACAGGAGAGTGCAGTGGTGTATCTCCAACATATAGTGTAGCAACTCACCAAAGTTTCGTTGACAATATATTCAAGGCTGCAACCTCTACACATACATGGTAATACCATTAACACCACCTGCAATTTTCCATCCAAATCACATACATACATAGGCAAATTAGGAGTAGGACTAGGTCACTCAGCCTCTTGAGCCTGCTCGATCACCAATAAGATCATGGCCGATCTGATCACTTCACATTTTTACTTTCCCTAATAAGATTTCATCCCCTTTATCAGATACTATTTTTACTTGGAACTATATTGTCATTCATCAAGTGTCATTAGGTCAAAATGCTAGAACACCCTGACCAGCATCGTGTGTTCTTACACTTCGGACCACAGTGATTCAAAAACAAAAATAAAAAGCAGTACATTATATGGGATCAAGTGCCCATTGTGTCATGCCAGAAGACCACAGTTAAGCTTCTGTCTCAGTTCCATTTTTTCATCCACTCCTTATCGTTCTCAATTTGACAGAGACCAAAATCTCTCTCTCAGCCTTGAATGTCATCAGTGGGACAGCCTACTGCCCTGAGTGGAGAATTTGAACAGTAGAAAATTTGTATCCATCTAAATTTAAAAAAAGGATTGCATTAATTCAGTCTTAAATGATTAGCCCCTTACCCTGTGCCTCCTGCTCGAGACTTTGTGGTAAGACAAAACAGGCACCCAATGTCTACTCCGTCAGGACCCTTCAGAATCGTTAAGGTTTCAATTCAATCACTTCCTATTTTTCTAAATTCCACAGGGTAAAGGCCCAATTTAGCCAGTCTTTCATCACAGGACAACCTTCTCTCACCAGCATTCATCTAGTGAAACTTCACTGTATTGTCACAACTTAACCAAGCAATAATAACCATACCTCACTGTTCTATCAGTCATCATAAAATTCATAAAATCCCCAGTGAGACCACTGAGGTGATCAATTTGCTGACTCACTGTTATTCAGGACATAAGTAATTCACAACGGATTTCATCAATAACTGAAAATAACAATTGTGTCACACAACTTTAACAAATGACTTATCTACTATTACGTAACTTATATTATGCTTGTCTAAATCTCCCAAATGCACACATACTTGCTCACGGTTAAGACAGAGATTGACACAGATAAAATTATAGACAACGAAAACAAAATTCAAAAACTGGAAGTCCAGAGCTCAAGGGTGGGTTACATTGTCTCTCAGTTCTTGGATGTTTCAAGCAGCTTGTATCACAGGTTTTTAACAAATACATCTTAACCAATCCAAGGGCTGTTGTTAGGCAGTCTTTCCTTCAACTCGATGGCTTATTGTCTCAAAGCATCCTGTTCACTGCTTTGAAAAACAATATTGTTTTGCACAGCTAAAATTATGCACCACTGTATTTTTCAAGTTGTAAGACTCACCTGTGTTTTTTTAATTCCTGTAATATAGCAGTTTAACTTCCACTTTGGTTTGTAGTTAAAAAAAGGAACTGTGTGTGGTCCCTGTGATGATGCTGTGGCTTTATGGGGTATATTTTGTCCCGGTTTCTTTTAAGGGAGAGATTGAACAAGAGGCACTGAGCAGTCTGTGGTAATGTAAACAGCTTGTGAGGCCTTGCGTTTTTTGTTTAAAAAAGTCAAAAGAGAAGAAGCAGCCTAGATGGGTGTGGCCAGCTCTCTCAGACCAGGATTTCTAGGTATTTCAATTTCTTAGGTTCATCTTTCAGCAGAAAGCTGCTGGAGGCCTGAAGTAGTAGAAGGTG
>JAHRHZ010000144.1:19319998-19362661 GCA_024137785.1 Ginglymostoma cirratum
GAGGGTCTAGACCCGAAACGTCAGCTTTCCTGCTCCTCTGATGCTGCTTGGCCTGCTGTGTTCATCCAGCTCTACACCTTGTTATCTCAGATTCTCCAGCTCTTACTATCTCTGAAGTAGTAGAAGCTACTTTTTGCCCCTCACTCAGTTACAGTGAGAAGCTGGAGTTTCTCTTTCTACTGCAGGCGCTACATGTGAGAAGATCTGATTTCTGAATTTGCCTTTTTGCCCAAGGGGTGCGTTTATAGGATGTTATTATTTTAGAACAGTTCGTTGGTGATAGTTACCGTATCTATTATTCCAGTAAGTTTTCCAAAGAGTTAAGTTATTCTAAATTCCTCTTTCGTTGGTTGTATTTTAACTGCAGTGTTTGAATAAATTGTTTTGTTTAATGTCAAGAAGTTTGACCTGTCGAATTGCATCTGGAACACAGCACTTTAAATTTTTCTTATTTTAAAGGCAAATGTGATGTCTAGGCTACCTTCTTAAAATATTTTGAGGGGGTCTCGTCCAGTCCATAGCATCCTTTGCAGTGATATCTCCACTACAATTATAGATTTCCTTGGGTATGGAAACCAAAACTGTGCACAGTACTCTAGGTGCCAAAGCCCTATACAATTGTAGCTCGACTTCTCTTTTAAGAAACAAACTTGATTCTCCTTGCAGTGAAGGTTGACATGATATTGTCTTCCTTATTACTTGCTATTCTTGTGTGTTAAGTCTGTTCTTAGTTCGAGAACGGCCAAATTTCCCTGAAAATCAAAATTTGAAGGTTCGTGTCTTTTAAAATATATTCTTTTGTTTGATTCTCATTGCCAAAGTGAATAACTTATCACAAGTTTTTTTGGCCACCGTTTGCTGGTTTTAAAACTCTGCCAATCCTCAGGATTGCTACTATTTTGCAACACTATATGATTCTTCCTCTGACATTATCCTCAACATCCCCGGTAAGCTGCAGATGGATCTTGCTCACTCAAGTTTTATGATTTAAATGGAAGTATTGCACATTTAAAAATGTTTATCACCAGTTCTTTTAATATGTTTGCACATAAACATTAGCCAGCTCTCCTCTCATAGCTATGTACTTGACTCGAAGTTTATGATTCTCGTTTGGACTCACCAGCACGTTATCATGCACACGGATAGCTAATAAATGCTAGCTTTGCAACTGACTTGTACATCCCATGAACGCAAAAGAAAAATTAGAATTGTGGAAGAGAAGGGTGGGCTAAATAACTGCCCTGGAAATCAGCACTACCATTTGATTTCAATGATTTGAGTTCAGAAACAGTGCAAAATATTTAAATTTTCTGGTGATATCACATTAAGAGGGATAGTCTATTCTGAACAGGCAGCTCAGGAAATCAGAGCAATTCATTATATTTGATGAATAATGTTGAAATAGTTCAAAATCGATCTGAAATATATCTAGATCTCCCTCAAATTTAATGTTCAAACATCCAACCACTACAGAGAAAAAAAAATCTACATATTAACTAGTATGATCAAAATAGGGAAAAAGCATACACAGAAAAACAACAGAGCACAAATTGTAGCAAGCCATCCTTAAACTTCTGTGACCTCACCACATTTCAGGTACTGCATCCAATACTTATCACCGAGACATGAATAATTAAGTAAGAAAAAGCTCAAGAAATTTGTGCTTTTTGGCACCAAAAAGTATGCTATACCTTGAAAGCTAAAACTTCAGAGAACAACAACTAGCTAAGGATAAATTTAGGACCGATTTCAGGTGTGCTTTTTCACTGAAGTCAAAGATCATAGGTCATTCGACTGGAAACGTTGACTCTGCTTTCTCTCCATAGATGCTGCCAGACTGGCTGCAATTTCTATTTTCATGACCTATTTCCAGCTTTTTGATTTTTATTCAGATATCCATCACCTGAAATACTTGACTTTTGTATTAAAAATCTGCTTGAACCAAGCTTTTGCTTTTTTAAACTAACCATTTTGATTCTTAGGCCACGATAATTGCCTTTACATACAGCCTAACCATGGAGCTTCATCTTAATTACTGGCCTATCGTGATTTCTTCTGATATTTGGCTAGATTATTAAATACCCTTTTTCAAAAAAAAGTTCAAAGAAATAATTCACGAAATGTTTTAATTAATGTATTTACGTGTCCAAATACGACACACGCCTTTTTATGGCTACTGTCACAGTATTTGCCCTCATTTTAAGTTAATGACATTCTGATGTTTGTATTTTGACTGCTGTGGCTCACCTTCAGTGTTTGTCCTGTGGGAACCAATAAAACACTGTTGACGTATGTTCCACAGGGAGAAGTGGTGAGGTCTGGCAAATGAGAAACAGGAGACCTGGCAACTGACCTCGACATGAAATTCACTACAGATATTTGCAAGCTGAGTTATGTTCCATATGGAATTCTCTCCTTTCTGTACAGGGAGAAATAATTTCCTTGGCACTCGTAAACAACCACAATGATTGGAATATAATCTGTTGGATTTTTGCCACCTATTTTTAAGTGAAGTCTGCCTGCTTTCCGCAAGCTCAAGTGTTTAATTTTGATTTTCAACTTTCCCCATGACAGACGATAACAGCCAAACATTGCTTGATGCCAAGCAAATAGCTTCCTCGAATGTGCATTTCTTTGGTCTTCACAGCAGATCGTAGGCAGGGCCAAAGAGAGGAATTATGGGCCCTGGTTTTTTTCCTGTTTCCAGGCCCCTTATCTCCTCTCCCTTTGCCCCTGTTAGCCCTGAACAGCTTCAGTTAGCATCTTGGCAATCTATTTCAGATCCAATAGAATAATGCAGCAAAGTGAGATGCCATTTAGCCCATTAGGTCTGTGGCAGTCAGTCCTACATGGGCCCACTCCTCTGTTGCCTACCCATTTTTTCCTCTAATTTTTTTCCTCTAAATATTTATCTAATTTCCTTTGGAATATTAGTTTGAATCTTTACCCATCACAATTTCAGAGAGAGATTGCATTCCAGTACTAACCACTGTTTATGTAAAGTGTTTTCCTCGTGTCATCTTTCGTTCTTTTCCTAATCACTTTGAATGAAGCTGAATCTGGGTTATCTGATTATCAGTAAAGCATCAGAAACAGTTTCTATTTATTCTACTTAAGTCTTTCATAATTTTGTGCACCTCCGTCAAATCCCCTTAGGCATCTTAGTTCACAGGAGAGCAATCTCAGCTTCTCTGTAATGCCTCTTCTATGGAGGCATCCTAATATACATCTTCTGATCCCTCTACAAAGCCTTCACATCCCTTGTATCCAGAAATGGAAACCATTGCCACTGTAAAGCTAGACTGTTTAATCTAGGCTCAGCAAAACTTCTTTGCTTTTGTACTGTACACATCCATTTTAAAATCCCAGCAAAAGCTCAATTTTCAGTTTGATTTACTTCAAAAATCACAGCTCTGAACACAATTGAACATAACCTGCTGGCTCAAATTGTGCAAACAACTCTGCCTTTTTCATCCCCATGCAATACCAGAACCTTCTTGTTTGAGAGCTCCTGCTGAGGTTTCCTCAAGAGCTACTTTATAATTTTTGGAGGTTACTTACTTTGATTTTCAGAGGTTCCTTTTTCATTGTCATTAACTCAATTATTAAGTAGTGCAGTCATGTGGAAATAATACTTTCTGCATTTGCATTTATCTATAGGGTATCTGAACTCCTACAGAAGTAGAATGAGAGGAATTCATCAATAAGCCAGACTATCAATCAACCATTAGACTTAAAACATGACACACAAGTATAAATTTCCCAGAAACTAACTTATTCAAATTGACACAACAGGCTTAAGTAAGCAAAATTGCACTTTCCAAAATAACCTACAGATGCTTCTACACGCAAAATTGAAAGCACTCACCCTAAATACACCTTCCACAGACTTGTCAAGTCACAGTTATTGTGTTTCCATCGCATATACATAAAGCTACAAAACCATGTAGCCACTATCCTATTTACTGCATCTCAGACCTCATTGATTAAATTTATATTTGGCATTGTCAGGATTGATAATAGCAGCATCCACAATATTTCTCTCAAAATAGCACCTCCTGATCATATGCAGACTTAAACTAGAGATTTCACACAAATTCATCATCTCAGTGATTTCAAATTTCCATCGTTGACAGACTTAAAAAAGTGTTCTCTCATTTCCAGTCTCCTTCCTCCACAACCCCACCTAACCTTTTTGTCCCCTTCTTCCTCCTCACCTTGCAGTTTGAGTCTCCTTCTTCATCCCAGTCCCTGCAGCCTCCCCCTTCACCATCCCACCTCTTGCAGCCTCCTTTATTCTTCCCTCCCTCAAGCCGCAGCCTGCTCCTCCACCCCACCCCAACCATCGCAGGCAGCCGGCTGCTGCTGAATTATGAAAGTATTAGGTGGCTTGTGCTGTTATTGAATGCTGTTCATATCTACAGAGCATAATGTGGACAAATAGGACATTGTCAATTCTTGATAGCCAATGTATTCTAATATTTCTATCAAAATGTCCCAGAAAGCAAGGCAAAGAATTACTGAAGTACAAAGGGACATGACACATACAGGGGTCAATCAAACTACCTCAGTCAGCAACTGGTTGTCATCACATTATGAATATGCAGTGTCAGATTTATAGTTCCATCGAGACATCCAAGTTTGGATGAGACTTTCCACAAGGCCCCACTATGTACTGAATTAAAGCTTTTGTCACGTCAGCAAAGGCACAGTCAAGTCCCTTACGTTGTCCATGGCATCTGGTCTTGGGCTTGTTGAAGGGTGAAAATCAAGGTGCCAGTGTCTCTGCCTTTCCCAAACCCACTCATTTTCTAGAAATACATGACCTGGTATGTGGATCATGAGTTTAGTGGGCAGAAATCTTTTGCACAAGTCTTACCAGCTATCTGAAGCAGTTAGATTCCTTTGGAATACAATACTTAACCCAAATAAGAATGCAAAGCACATGTATTTTTACATGAAACAAGATTTGTAATTTATTGCTTACTGCATCTTAAATAAAATTTCCTAACTGATACCATTCACTATGTCAAGATGAAAATAGAGATCGAAAACATCATTAAGAATCTACATGACATAAGCTGGCTTCAAACACAAGATAATAAACTAGTTTTTCAATCAACCAAAATCATTGAATTCTTGAGAAATTACCTGCTGCGATACACATAGTTAAACAGATTCAAATTTGGTATTTTTTTTTAAAAAAATGATTCTTCTAATTTTGCCATTAAACAGCAAGTGAGTGATGACACTTCTTCTATGAAGCATTTCTTTCTTTGAAAAGAATCCAGCTTAGCATGCACACATTCCAGTGGCTCTGCTGTGACACACTGCCTTTTGGAAGATAATTTTGCCTTAACTGTGCCAGCATGATGCTGCTGTATCCTCGTTATCTCCACCCTTTCAAGTGAGATGCGATCACACTGTTGGCACGGACAACTATGAGATATAGGGCATCAGCTGGAGGAAGAATCCAGCAGGTCAGAAAATTGTGCTGGCTTGTAGGTCATACTTGGTGGATAATCTCAGTCTGTGGTATGGAATCCAAACTGCCAGAACTGAAGAAATCATTATCCATGCAATTGCAATGAGAATTTCATTCCCTTAACACTCATGCCATGGGCTAGTGAGCATTCTACCCAGGACTTAATATCTACTTGAGTCCAAAAGTGCTAAGGTTGGAACTATCACCAGAGTTAATTCCTGAATGATACTCAAATCATGACAGGCCTAAGACCCCAGACTGTTATCTGCATGTTTTGGACCCATTATCCCGTAAATTTTGCTCCAAATTACCTAGACAGACACACTTCATAAATCAAGACACACATTTCTGTTCAAAATCCAGGTTTAATCTGATGTCAGTCACTGCAGCAGCATTTCACACTCAGATCAACATAAGACACACTGTAAGTTTTAAGAATGCATCTGCAGAGCCTTTGTTTTTCCAATTGCTGATGATCAGTTTAGAAGGTTGTGCTGCAGCCAATGGGGTCTTGTGGTACAGTGGATTTGTTAACCTGTCTCTGAGCCAGGAGCTTCAGGTTCAAGTCCCAACCCAGGACTTGATGGCCAAGCAAGATGCTTGAATTGCACGGCCAAACAGGCTGTGCACCAATGAACAACCTTCTGACGTATGCTAATTGCAGGCAGCAAGTGTGGGAAAGATTCTCGGTCAGGCATGTGGTGGACCAAATGTTGTAGCCTCCACCATCACTATCCATAATTCTAGAGTACAATGCACAAGCAAAGAAGGGGATAGTGCTACAGTAACTTGGACTCCCTGAATGAATGTTAACACGTCACCGTAACAGTAACTATAGGCCACAATATTGCCTAAGCAAACCAATGCTTGGCATTGATGAATAAACCATATATCTTAAAAACGATTTATTATACAGCTGCATGCAAGCATTCAAAAGAAGGCTAAAAATCAAGGGTGTAAAAACAGTGAGTTGAACAATAGCAGATTATGAGCTAATTAACAAAAGGAAGTATTTGATTGATGACAGCATAGTTGAGCTAATTTAGACCTTAAGACAAACGATTGTGACAAGGCAAACATGGAACTACATCTATAATTCTTAGCATCAGTTTGCAGCCTTTCATTGAATGTATATGTTGGATATACTAATTTAAAAACTTGGCCCATCATGGGTGATGTCTCAAATCATAATAATTAACAGTTCTATATTAGGGACTAGATTACAGACACTCAGTTAGCTCTGCTATTTTAGATTAACCACAACTGTACTAAAGAAAGTGGTTTACCTTACCAAAAAGCAATGCAAATGCAAAGAATATTTTAGGCAATACTGAAAGCTTCACTTTAAATCCATTTACTAGCATACTTTTAATAGAACTTTCATTTCATCCAATCAATCCTCAAAAATAATGGTTTCTGGAATTCTGGAGTTAAAATGCATGGCTTTAAGATTGGGTAAAGGGTAGAATGGGTTTCAGTTCTAGGGCCATGGGCACCTGTACTGGGGTAGAATCATAGAATTCCTACAGTGTGGAAAGAGGCCATTACGTCCAATAAATCTGCACCAGCCCTCCGAACAGCATCCTACCTGGACTCAGCACCTCACCCAGTCCCTGTAACTTTGTATTTTCCATGGCTAATCCACCTTGTCTGCATATATCTGGACACTACAGGGCAATTTAGCATGGCCAATCCACCTAACCAGCACATCTTTGGTCTGTGGGAGGAAACCGGAACACCCAGTGGAAACCGACACGGAAAGAAAGAACAGCAAACTCCGCACTGACAGTCACTCAAGGCTGGAATCAAACCCTGGTTGCTAACGTTGAGGCAGCAGTGCTAACCACTGAGCCACCGTGCTGCCCAGAAGGCAGCTGTTCCGGTGGGACATGTCTCACCTGAACCATGTTGGGACCAGAGTCCTGACAAATTGAATAGCAAGGGCCAAGGAAACTGCTTTAAACTAAAGGTGGGAGGAGGGGACTTTGGGAGAGGGGATATGTAGGTCCACAAAGCAATAAGTAGTGGCATTGCACAACAACTATTTAGGTCATGATATCCACAGTGGGGCAGAAAGGGACAGTGTACAAACACTGGGAAAAAAAAAATAGATGGAGTCAAATGGAATGGTAAAAAGGCAAAATTAATGGCTTTTAAATGCATGTACTTGTTAGAATAATAAATGAATTAAGGACATAGAGAGGTTAATGGGTATGATATTATGATCATTACAGAGACATGATTATAAGGAGATCAAAGCTTGGATCTAAATATTCAGGGTTTGTGACTTTTCAAAAGAACAGGCAGGAAGAAAGAGGTAATGGGGTAATTTTGTTAGTAGGAGGATGGAATAAGTACAACTGCAAGAAAATGATCTTGGATAGGAAGATATAGAATCCATACAGGTTGAGATGGCATTGATTGGAGTATCTTTAGGCTCACTACCAGTAGCTATACTTTAGGACAAAGAATACATCAGGAGATAATGAGACTATGCAACAAAAAACAGTACATCAATTATTATTGGTGACTTTAATCTTTACCTGACGAAGGGGCTGTGCCTGTGATTTCACATAAACTTGTTGGACTATGACCTGGTGTCGTGTGACTTCTGATTTTGTCCACCCAGTCCAGCACTGGTACCTTCACATCATTACTTTAATCTTCACATAGAATTAAATAGAGAAAGACTACAAGACGTTACAGCACCAGAGGAGTTAAAGATCCTTTGGTTAAAGGATTACAAAAAGCTTGCATATAAATTCAGCAGGTAATAGGGACATCAAATCGAATGTTGGTCTTTATTTCAAAGGAAATGGAGTATAAATATACTTGTTAAAACTATACAGTGCACTAGTCAGGCCACACCTAGAATACTGTGAACTTCTGGACGTCTTTTCTAAGGAAGGATATACTGGCATTGGAGGCTGTCCAAGAAAAGGTTCAGTAGGTGGATCCTGGTCGTGGTGGGTTTTTTAATTAAAAAGGAGAGGTTGCGTTAGTAGTGCTTGTACTTAGAGTTTGGAAACATGACAGGTAACCTTGTGGAAACATAGATTCTTGGGGATAGGTACTGACAGGTTTGTTTTTTACTTTATGGGAGAGTCTAGGACCAGAGAACATTATCGCAGAATAAAGATTCACCTATTTAAGACAGCGATGAGGAGAAATTTCTTCTTTCTGAGGGTTGCGAATCTACAGAATTTTTGATTGATGAAAAGCTACAGAGGCTGCGCCATTAAGTACATTCAAGGCCAAGATAGACAGATGTTTATTCAGTAAGGGAATTATGGATGATGAGGAAAAGGCAGGATAATGGAGTTGAGTATTATCTGATCAGTCATGATCACTTTGACTGGCAGACCAGACTAAATGGGCCAAATGGCCTACTTTTGTCCCCATGTCTTATGGTCAAATTCTCTACTTAAAGCTCAAAACCCATTGCTCTAACCGCCAAAATCACTTTTTTAACTAAATGATATACAAAAACATGACAGATCTTCAAGAGATTAAATTTTTAGATTATTTATTCTAGTCTTTGTTGGATAGATACCCTTGTGAACACTTTCCAAATCCCTTATGTATTGTTGGTTTGAAAATGAATTCATCTGTCAAATGATGTAAATTCAATTTCATAATGTTGAACTCACAGTCAATTACACTTATAAACACTGTACCCAATGACACCCAATGTTGGAATATGCACAATTTGATTTCCCTGCCTGGATATGAATGGAAACAAATTAAGAGGTGTGCTTATTTGTTAAAACATTAACCCAGCTGCAGAGTCTAATAACCACTGCAAAAACTTTATCAGCCAAGCCATCAATTATGGTTGCTGTAGCACTGCACTGTACTCGACCAGCTGAACTAAGCAAAAGTATATTTCACCAAATAGAAAAAAAAACGAAAAAGAAGTGCCAATGCTGGAAATCTGAAACAAAAACAGAAATTACTGCAAAATCTCAGCAGGTCTGGCAGCATCTGTCATGAGAAATCAAAGTTAACATTTTAGGTCCAGTGACCCTTCTTCAGAACTCAAAACAGTGGTATTCTGAAGAAGGGTCGCTTGACCTGAAATGTTGCCTCTGATTTGTCACCACAGATGCTGCCAGATCTGCTGAGATTTTGCAGCAATTTCTGGTTTTGTTTCACCAAATATAGATCTCTTCCAAGCAACTACCAAATAAGATGTCAGAGCTGTTTCACTTTAACTTGCTTTCCAGTAAGTTGAAAATGTGTTTCTTTTAAGCATACTCTGCCATTAAATCACTTCTAGACAAAATCTATGACTTGGGTTTATGTCACCAAGATTCTGTCTAACTAAAAATACTACTCCTACAAACACACAAGTATCACTAGTTAGTAAGAGTTCAAGTAGATTGCCACAATAAATAAAACAGATAGCAACCAGATCACAGCTACTTGAAAGTGATGAATACTCACCTGTTAACAGTAAAAGGTGAAATTCAAATAATTACAGATTTATTTTCACAAGAGCAAGTTTTCAGAACAATGTAAAGCACAGAAAAATTTCCTGCATGTGATCACAACTACTATTAGCACCAGTAATTGGTCATTCTGGATCTTGTATCTAAAACTTCTTATGCACATTCTCATGTTTCCAATGAGCATCAAATCCAGTTATGACTAATACTGCATGAGACACATCACAATTTGGTGCTGAGTTTTAAATGGCAGACATCAGAAAAATTCACACTTCCATTGTGACAAAAAAAATTGTGGTTTTCCTCACCCTAGGTTGCTCTGATGCACCGCCAAGTGGCCAAAGAGTAACAATGGAAATGATTAATCTGTTTTATTTTGAGCCGTGCTGGTATTTAACAACATTAGAACAGATATTTTAAACAAAAGGCTTAGCTTTGACAATTTTGTTATCAAAATACTATGAAGAAATTTTCAACAGCCTGTGCTCACTGTACACAACAAATATATATTCTGAGTACTGCAATTCAAAACTTGCTCAATTCATCAAGAGTTGTTAAACAGCACCTTCCAAAACAATGGGCATGACCATCTAGAAGGACAAGGAGAGCAAGAGAGGCACTTGCAGGTTGCCCTTCAAACCACTCGGTTACCCTCAGTGTTACTGGGTCAGAATCCTGGTACAGCATTGTGTGGGTACATACACCACCATAGAGGAAAGCAATCTAGTACTGTAATTGGTCTCATAATTCAAACGCCCACGTAATGTTCTGGGTTCAGATTTCATAATAACAGATGGTAGAATTCGATTCCAATTTTTTAAAAATCTGGAATTAGAAGTCTAACAATGACTTTTAATCATGAAATGATTCTCAAAACCCATCTGGTTCATTAATACCCTTTAGGGAAGGAAAGCTGCTATCTTTGCTTGGTCTAGTCGACGTACGACCGCAGATATGAGATTAACGGATAGCTGTCATCAGAAATGGCTTAGCATGCCATTTTGATGTTTCGATCATTAGAAAGTTTCAAACGAGAACTAACCATCTGGCATCCACTGAGATATCAGAATCGACAAAACCAAATACAGCCCTGAGACCCTCCAAATTCCTCCTTACCAACATCTGGCCACTAGTGCCAAAACTGGGACAGCTGTCTCACGGATTAATCATATTCATAGAATCATACCTTACAGACAATGTCCTAAATAACACCATCACCATTCCTGGGTATACCCTGTCCCACTGGCAGGTCCAAACCAGAGGTCCTGGCAAAGTGGCATTCAATCAGGAGGGAACTGTCCTAGGAGTCCATAACATTGACTCCAGATCCCATTAAGTCTCATGCCACCAAATCAAACATGGGCAAGAAAACCTGTTGTTGGCTACCATGTACCCCAAGCCTTCCACGTTAGCTGAAGAATCAGTACTCCTCCATGTTGATCAGTACTTCGAGGAAGCACTAGTGGTGGCAAGAGTGCAGAATAGCCATTGCTAAGTGTTGATCAGCAGCAACATTATGGACCAAGTTTGTTCAGTCCTAAAGGACTGATCCGTTAGAGTGGGTCTGCAGAAGGTGGCAAGAGAGTGAAAGGGGGATCATGTTTGACCTCATCCTCACCAAACTGCCTGTTGCAGATGCATCTCTAAGAATGATTATTGCATGATCTTTATGGGTACAAAGTCCCACCTTCACAATGATAATAGCTTATATAAATGTTGTGTGGCACCAGCACTGTGATAAAATAGCAGCTCCAGAGTGGCCAATGAGGCAACATGCGCCGTCAGCTGTAGCAGGATTTGTACTCAAACACAGCCTGTAACCTCATGGCCTAGCATATCCTACCAATCCACCACAACCATCAAATTGGGCATCAACCCTGGTTCAATTAAGAGTGCAAGAGGGCAGTCGGAAGCAGCACTAGATGTACTTAAAAGTTAACAACATACTGAAGCAACAATACAGGACTACTTGCAATAAGAAACAGCAAGTGATAATATAGAGATAAACAATTCCATAAGCAACTCATCAAGTCTAAGCACTACAGTCCTACGACAGCCAGACATGAATACCATAAACAGTTAAATAGCTGATTAGAAGAGGAGGCTCCGCAAGTATTCCTATCCTCAATGCTGTGGAATCCTAACACATCAGTGCAAGAGGCAAAGCTGAAACAATTGCAGCAATCTTCAGCAGGATGTGCCAAGTGAATGACCCATCTCCATCTCCTCCAGCGATCTGCAACATTACAAATGCCAGTATTCAGCCAATTCAAATTCACTCCATGAGCTTGAGGCACTAGATACTGCAAAGCCTAGGGACCTGACAACATTCCAGCAATCATACTGAAGAAGTGTGCTCCAGAACTTGCTGTTCCCCTAGCCAAACTGTTCCAGTACAATTACAACACTGACATCTAGCCAAAAATGTGAAAACTTGCCTAGAATGTCCTGTGTGCAGTCTGCAAAAAGCACTGCAAATCAAACTTTGACAATGGACTGGAGTAGGAATTGTCTATCATCAGTAAAATGATGGAAGGTGTCATCAAGTGTTTTTAAAAAATTGCTTCGTAATAACCTGCTCAATGATCAATTTGTGTTCTGCCAGACCCAATCAGCTCCTGATCTCATTTCAACCTTTGTTTAAACATGGCCAAATGAGCTGCATTCCAGAGTTGAGAGCGACTGCCCAAGACATCAAGGTTGCAATTGACCAAGTGTGGCATCAAGGAGCCCGAGCAAACTAAAGTCAATAGGAATCAGTGCATATCCCTTGCCTGTCATACTTAGGCCAAAGAAACACAATCGTAGACTTTGGAGATCAGTTATCTCAACTCCAGGACATCTTCACAACAGTTCCTCTGGAGAATGCCCTCAGACTATCCATCTTCAGTTGCTTCACTGATGACCTTTCATCCATCGTAAGGTCAGAAGTGGAGGTGTTCACTGAAGTTCAGCATTAGTGTGAAGTCAAGTCAATCACAGAAACCCTACAATGCAGAAAGAGGCCATTTCACCCACTGAGTCTGCACTGACCTTCTGAAGAGCATTCCACCCTGACCCACCCCACACCCTAACCCAGTATGGCACCTTTACCATGGCTAATCCACAAACACTCCCCACTTGCTTTGACTGCTGCTTCAACAATATTCAAGCAGCTTGATACCATTCAGGACAAAAGCAGCTCATCACAATGACAAACATTCACTCCCACCACCAGCCGTGTACACGATCCGCAAGATGTACTGCTGAAATTCATGCGCGCACCTTCAAATCCACAAGCACTATCATTTAGAAGAAGAATGGCAGCTGCTACACAGGAACACTGTTACCTGCAAGCTCTCCTTCCAAACCACTCACCATCTTAACTTGGAAATATATTACCATTCCTTGTGTCACAGGGTCAAAATGGCACAGGGGGTCTACAGCACATGGACCGCAGCAATTCAAGGAGACGTCTGGTCATGGGCTACAAATGCTGGTCCAGCAAATGACACCCATAGCCTATGGATGACTAGTAAAAAAAAAAAGTTTGTTTCAAATGTGCCTTCTCCAAACTTGACATCATTTTGCTTTTTTGTTTGTTATCAGTCTTCACTACTCCAGTATTTTCCAGACTCTTGACTCAATGCTCACATTCGACATCTTACTGATGTCTAGTCATTAACCATATGACCTCAGAAATTCAATTACCTTCTACCAATTCAGTGCCCTCATACTCTCAAACTATTTACGAATATATGAAGGAAGAGGGGTAGGGGCATTCAGCCCCTCCAGCCTGCTCCCCCATTCAATAAGAGCACACAAATCCACATTTCTGACTACCCCAAAAACCTTTCACATCCTTCCTTAACAAGAATTTATTCACCTCTGCCATAACAATGTTCAATGACTCTACTTCAGTTCTCTCTTCAGGAACAGAGCTCCAAAGATTCCCAAACCTCAGAGAAAAAGTCTTATTAGTTTTAAATAGGTAATGCTTGATTTTTAAACTGGGGCCTTTATTTCTTGTTTTTCCCATAACAGGAAACATCACCTCCATATTGACTGTGTCAAGACTCCATCAGTTTCTTATGTTGCAGTCAATCTAGTCACCTGGCAATGTCATCAACAACCCATTAGCCTAAAAAAAATTTCCTTTGTTCAAAATAATGGAATTGGCAGTACATAAATGTTTTTAAAAAGTGTCCATATTGACTACAATTTTGGCAGCTCCACTGCATACACCGTACCACAGATAGTGGAAAATCCTCACATGGCTCCCATTTGGGAGATGATCCCAGGTGATCTCAACCAGAGCAACAAGTAGGAACATTAATATGGATAAATGCAAAGTATTGCATTTTGGTAAAATGAACCAGGGCAGGACTTGTATAGCTAACGATAAGGCCCAAAGTAGGGCTGTCAAACAGAGAGATCTAGGGGTTTGGGTGCATAGTTCCTTGAAAGTGGCATCACAGCAAGACAAGGTGCTTAAGAGGGTGTTTAGCACGCTTGCCTACATTGCTCTGATGCCTGAGTGGGCCGTCACGTTGAGGTTGTGCAGAATGTTGATGAGGCCACTTTTGGAGAACACTGTATAGTTCTGGTCACCCAGAAGGATATTGTTAAACTGTACAGGATTCAGAAAAGACTTACCAAGATGTTGCCAGTTCTGGAGGCTTTCAATTATAAGGGGAGGCTAGATAGGCCGGGACTGTTTTCAGTGGTGCATAGGAAATTGAGGGTTGACCTTGTAGAGGTTCATAAAATCGTGAGGGGTATAGATAAGGTGAATAGTAAAAGTCTTTTTTTTCCTAGAGCTGGAGAGTTCTAAACAAGGGGGCATATTTTTAAGGCCGGAGGAGAAAGGTTTGAAAGGGACCGGAGGGGCAACTTTTTCACAGAGGGTGGTTCATATGTGGAATGAACTGCCAAAGAAAGTGGTAGATGCAAATACAGTTACAACATTTAAAAGGCACTTGGACAGGTACGTGAATAGGAAAGGTTTAGAGAAATACAGGTCAAAGGCAGGCAAGTGGGACTAGCTTAGTTTGGGAAACTTGGATGAGTTGGACTGAAAGGCCTGTTTCTGTGCTCTACAACCAGGCTTCATAATCCTGGTTGCTCTCCAATGACTTCCAGAAGAAGTGAATTGGTGTGGCGGTTAGACAGGTCAGGTCAGGTTTAAAAACAATACCCAATTCCCCAGTCAGAAAGTATACTGCCAATTACAGTCTAGACAAATTAAAATACACTGTTGTATGGCCAACAGATGCAAAATGCAGGATAACAACAACAAAGCAGGTCACCTGAGACTTGGAACTAACTTTACCAGGCATTTTTCTTCAGCTATTGCCATGCATCAATCTACCGACATGGGAAACGTCCACAAAAAAAGGTTGGGAAGATAAAACAAAAAGGCAACTATTGTACAAACTGCAAAGGCCTGCTATTGCGTTAAAGGCTATAACAAAATGGTATTTACAAACCATTTAGTCGGATTCTTGTGATTTATGGCATAGCTGGAACTCTTCCAGTCAATTACTCCCAGGGGTCCTATTGTATGTCATCGCAATGATCGTCCGCACATTGGCCTTTTAAACAGATAACAACAACAACTGGGCCGAGCTTTCCTATCGCATTTTCAACAGTTGGAACGCCTCCAAAAGTCTAGTGCTAGATATCTGGTGCCCCCTTGAGCCAAGCCATTCATAAATTCAGAACAAAAGCCCTTTTTTTATTTCTCTTCAAGCATGTAACAAACCCAAATCATTTCACATCTTGTGGGCAATAGTTTCCCGCGATCCAAGTGCTGCGCACCTGAATCTGCACAGAATGGGTTAATGCATGATCAAATCCAGGAATGCTTTCACTTCAAATCGCTTCTGATTTTCTTTTTTGGAAACTGAAACTGGTTTGCATCCAAGTACTCAAGCCTCAGTCGTGAAATATACGAGGAATAGATGCCTCTTAGACCATGTAGAGACGAATAAAGGAACAGGATCAGGCCACTGAACCGACTGGCTTTGTGTGCACTGGTTACGATGTAAAATGAATGTCAATTAAGAGAGGAATTGGAAGACCCAGCTCCCAGCACCATCTGGCAGACAGGTGGGTTGTGCTGCAGCTCTTCCCTTGGAGACCATTAGCACCGCCGACCACCCACGCCCCCCCACCCCACAGGGAGGGGTTTAGGGAGGTGTGGGGGGGGGGGGTGCAGAGACGCAGGCGCACTCTTGTCTCCGGGACCATCCCTCTTGTTTAATCCTCTAATGCTAAAGCCCACTGCAGCATACACATCAATCCCTTTTCTCGCTGCCATCAACAGCAGTACCGCTAGCTGAGGCTGGGAGGCGGCTCACGCTGCATTGTGCAGCCGCTGGAATATTCTGTCAACTGCTGATAATACCAGTGCCTGCCATTATCAGCGTGAGAGCACAACGCCAGTGTTATAACTGCGCTGATGCAAACACATCTCAAATACCACTGCCCAAATCAGTGGGATAATGTGTGGTTCTTTTTCTTCTTAACATAATTCTCTCTTCGCAGTCCTGCTCTTGCAAAAACGGTACGCCCGTTCCAATCGATTCTTACATTACCACGTAAATGATCACCGCGCCGATTCTGATCTACAACTGAATCGAGCGGGGAGGGGGAAGATCTTAATTTATAAATCAATAACGGGAAGCTGGAAACAGAACAAAAGAGAGAGACCATTCAATCAGGCTTCTTCCCCCCACCCCCACCCCTTTCCTATAATCATCTGCAGACAACCGGCAGCTTAACAGAAGGGAGACGCACAATTTTCCTGAATTTCCCACGCAGACAAAGACACGTTGGATCCCGCATTGTCTTCAGCAAATATTTTCCGATTTTATCTCCTTTTGTCTCTCCCCCAAACCCCTATCTCTGCACAGCCCCTCAGTAACATATAAGGGGGAGGTGGGTGTGTATGGGTGGGGATACAGAGATTTCCCTTCCCGTTGTTTGCCAAGAATGGATGACAGCGCTGAAAAAAGACAGAATGAAAGCAGGGAGAAGAGGGCAGTTTAACATATGGGGAGCGGGGGGTGGGGGGGGGAGGTTTAAGCAAAAATAAAAGAAACAAAACGCACTGGAGGGGATAACAAGCAGACGAGAAGCAGCAGGTTATTTTTAAGAGTCCAAATAGCGTTTTGGAGCCCACAAAGCTTCTCCATCCATCGTGGACCACAGCCTAGGGGGAGGGGACAAAAAAAGCAAAGTGCTCCTTTCTGACAGCGTCTGCTTCCCTCTCTCCCTCTCTCACACACACATAAACTCAGCTATAAATGGTTTCTGGAAGCAGGCAGGCCCACTCCAGCTATTTAAAAAAAAGGAAAGGCTTTTTTTTCCGCCCAAGCGTGTTGTATTCTTTGTCTGCAGTTCAGATGACACCTACCTGCAGAGCTTCAAGCCGCTGCTTGCTCGAGGTTGCTGTCGCCGGCTCGGAGCCTGCAGACTGAAAGTCAGACAGCGAGCGTGAGGGGCGGGGCGGAGTGCGCGCACACGGCGCGCGCGCGCCTTCGCCGGAGCCCCGCCCAGCCACCACCCGCAGAGCGAGGCGCGCCTCCGAAGGTTCGAGCGTAAGCGGGGAAAGGAGATGCGCGCGCTGTTTGCTTCAGTCCCCGTCTGCTGCTGATGCTGATGTTGCGCGGTTCACTGGACCCTTTCAGATGCAACTTTTCCGGTCAGTTTCCACGAAGTAGATGCGAAGCGGCAGTTTTTGTTTTCCAGAAAATGCAAAGCAAATTTCTCAGGAAGGAGGTCATTCACTCCCGCGCCACCAGAAGTGACCGAGCTTCGACAACGAAAGCAGCCATTGACTTTGCACAGATTTGCATACAATGAGATGGGAAAGGATCTCTTTGGATTTCTTTGGGTAAACATGTATCGTGCAAGCAACAGTGCCCCTCAGCAGAGATTCTCGACGCCTTTGCTTCGGTCTAACTCCAGCCTGAAATGTGCACGTCGCTAAAATAACTAGGAGAGTGGGAGTAACGTGTAATGTTTGGAAAGGTGTTTTCAGCCAGCTTGCACCGTTAAACAATGCTTGAGCGTATATGATTCTTTTAATCAGGATAGAAAAGTGAAAAACACGCGAGGCAGGGACCCAGAAGAGAGCATTAACAGGAGCCACAGTCTTTGCAAAACTGCAGTACTGTAGGGACATTAGCTGGGAGATGAGCATAGGTGTTAGTGATAAGGGACATGCATCATAAGATCAGAACTAATGTTTGCTGATGATTGTACAGTGCTCAGTACTGTTCAGGACTTTCCAAATGCTGAACTAGACCCTGTCCACATGCAGCAATAGCTAAACAATGTTCAGGCTTCGGCTGGGAAGCAGCAAGTATTCTTCATGCCAAGCAATGTCCTTCTCTGACAAGAGAGAATCAAACCATCTGCCCATCACTGAATCCTCCCCCATCAACGTCCTGGGGGCTAAAATGACTGAACCATAAATACTATGGCTACAAGACCAAGTCAGAAGCTGGAAATTCTGTGGTGAGCTTTACACATCCTGCCTCCCCAAAGCCGGTCCACCATCTACAAGGTACAAGTCAACAGTATGATGGGATACTCTCCTCTTGCCGGGATGAGGACAATTCCAACAATGTTCAAGAAGCTCAACGAACAGTCCAGACCTGAAACGTCAGCTTTCCTGCTACTCTGATGCTGCCTGGCCTGCTGTGTTCATCCAGCTCCACAGAATACAATCTACAGCAGCTACTGCAGTAACTCACTAGGCCTCCTTTGCTACTGCCTGACAAACTTCTGACCTTTATCATTAAGGTCAGGACAGCAGATGCCTGAGATCAGCACTACCTGCAGGTTCTCATCAAGACACACACCATACTGATTTGGAATTATATCACCATTCCTTGACTGGTCACTTGGTCGAAAACAAAAACTGCAATTGCTTTCCTAACAACACTGTGGTCCAAGGACATAGCTTGCCATCTTTTCCCAAGGACAGTTAGCAATGGATAACAAATATTAGACATGTCAGTAATGTTCACATCTTTGGAAATAATTTTTAAATGAGACTGTGTAGTTAACAGGGTAGAAACTGCTGTCTGCAGTTGACAGTATGAGTTTCAAAGGCCATGTTGTCTGCCCATTGCTAGGTTTAAGAACATGTCCACATGACTGGGTGAAACTTGAATTAGCAGGGTGAAGATAAACTTGTAGTGATCCTGGTGATTACTAATGAGATGGGTAGGATTAAGAGTGAAGAGATTCATTTTTGTAGGAAAAGCAAGGAGAGACAATATAAAATAAGGGCCATAATGCTAAAGGGCACGCAGAAGTAGAGGCACCTCAGGAGAACCTGCACACACATCATGGAAGGTAGCAAGGCAGGTTAAATGGTGATTAATGTGTATAGGTTCCTGGGATTTATAAGTAGCAGAACAGAGTACAAAAGCAATGGAGTTATGATGAACCTTTAAAAGTGCTGTTCCAGTCTCAACACAGGTCCAAGTCCTGTCGTCACAGTTAAGAGATGATTTGAATGCACTATAGATAATGCAAAAAAGAATGGTTTGAAGGATTGATGAACTTCAGCCATGTGGTAAATTTGGAGCTCTTCTTGGTAACGAGAAGATTGTAAATAGGTTTAATGGAGGTTTTTTAAATTTCTGAGGGCTCTGGAAAGCGTAGATAGCCAGAAACGGTTTCCATTGATGTAGGGGTTGAGAACCAGAGGGCATAAGGTAATTGGCAAAAGAAGCAATGGGAGACGTGATGAAAAGCTTGCAGGCAATAGGATTAGAATCTGGAATGTTCTGCCTGAGAGTATGGAAGAGGCAAATTCAATTAAGGACTTGAAAAGGTGATTAAATAATTATCCGAAGCAAAAAGAAAATGTAGGGCGCTACGGAAAAGGTAAGAGCATGAAATTACACAAAATTGCTCTCCTACAGCTGGAATGGAATCGATGGGCAGGAACAGCCTGCAACTGTGCCGTTCTGTGCTTTGATGAGAACAGCAACATTTTTTTCCTTAGAGACAATGAGAGACAATAGGCTATGGGACACAGTTTCAAAATGAAATGAAGAGAAATGTAATCTCTGTAGGGAGTCATGAATATTTAGGATTCTCAATCGGGGACAGTTGTGAAGTTAAGGCACTGAATATATTCAGAGCTGAGACACGTAAATCCTTGAACGATAGAGGAATCAAGAGTTATGAGAAACAGTAGGAAAGTGGAGGCCAAATTAAATCAACCATGTTCTTATTGAATGGCAGAACAGACTCAAGAGGGAATATGACTATTATTTCTCACATTATTTGTTCCTTGGCTTTTGATGCCATTTGAAATCAAATTCTTTTAAATTGAATAGTAGTCTTCATAACTTTTTCCATCTAAAATCCACCTGTAGGAATGATTCCTTCTCATTGTTTCTCTTTTTGCCATCTCCCTTATTATGACAAGCGTACTGAGAGTTTATTTATCCACTTCAAGTTTATTTATTCGCTTCCTCCTTCACAGTGATCATACAATTTTGTTTGTTTCTCCTATGCTAATTAATCAATCCAAATGTTTCAGTCTTTTAAAAGTAATTTACATCAACCATTTCTGCAAACCATTGATACAATAATGTGATACCAAAATATTTTCTTTTACTGTAAGAGCATGCACTGAAAACTTTATGTAGGTCAAAATGTGATATTTTGTACACATGCTTCCCAAATAGGCCACAAGATGTTATGATTAGTGAAATGGTCAAACAATAAACTGACACCATTATAATTTTCATGTTACATAAGAGAACAATGGATTGTGTCCATCTAGGACCTGGCTTAGCCTCAGGAACTTATCCCCAGAAAAGTGTTTTGCAGCCAATGAAATAAAGTAAGGGATAAAAGGTACTGCAGATGCTGGAGAATCCGAGATAACAAGCATGGGGCTGGATGAACACAGCAGGTCAAGCAGCATCATAGGAGCAGGAAAACTTGACGTTTCGGGCCTAATCCCTTCATCAGAAATGGGGGAGGGGAAGAGGGTTCTGAAATAAATAGGGAGAGAGGGGGAGGCGGATAGAGGATGGATAGAGGAGAGGATAGGTGGAGAGGAGGCAGACAAGTCGAAGAGGCGGGGATGGAGCCAGTAAAGGTGAGTGTAGGTAGGGGGGTAGGGAGGAGATAGGTCAGTCCAGGGAGGACGGACAGGTCGAGGGGGCGGGATGATGTTAGTAGATAGGAGATGGGGCTGCTCCTATGATGCTGCTTGACCTGCTGTGTTCATCCAGCCCCATGCTTGTTATCTCGAAATAAAGTAAGGGTAGGCTCCATTGTATTATGGAGGATCACATAACAGCAAGATCCCGTAAACAGCTGGGAGATAATAACTGGATAATCTGTTTGTGACATTGAGAACAAAGTAAATGTGTACTGTGACACTGCGAGAACCTCCCAGCTTTTCTTCAAATAATGAACCAGAGTGTCAGTCAGCTGGACAGCTGATTTCCAATGTAAAGAGACGCTGACAGCATGGGTTCAATATCCAGAGCAGCTGAAGTAACCATGAAGGACTCTCCTTTCCCCTGCCTGAGGTGTGGTGACCCTCAGGTCAAACCACCAGCCATCTCTCTCTCTCTCTCTCTCTCTCTATTGAGAGCCGCTGTATGGTCTTGTAGAGGTTATAGCAACTGTACCTTTTTAAACATTCACCTGAGTAGAAAACTGATGCACTGATTGAACTTTCCTTCCATTAAACTTCTCTGACCGTGCACCATTTCCTCTCTATGCACTTCAGTAGCCTCTATTTTCATTACAATAGGAGGTGTTGGCAGTCTGAGATCTGGTTGTAGGCTATCAGAAAGAAGCACCTTATAATGATACAGTAAAGCTCCTGCAGACTGTTGGCCTCCCCACCATTTTCAAAGTCTCTTTTTTAATCTAATGCATTTTGTTTTTTTTTCACGTCAGTCAATATAAAGAGGGAATAAAGAACATTTTATCTCAGACTAATTTGAGAGCACATTTACACTGTAAACTTGTCCCATACAACTATTATTACCTTATTATTGAAACATCTTGCTCCATCCTGACTCTGCATTTGCTAATAAGATGCTGAAATCTGTAACTTTGTTCAGTTCTGTTGAGAGGTCACCAACATAAAACAAGAAGTTAGTATGTACCTCTTTCTGTCTGCTTTTCCTTGCCTCTGCTCTGATCACCCTCCAGCTCCTCTGCTTGTAGCTGTCATTTGTGCCTGCCAGCCGGAGAGCTTCTTGCTTAATGTCTATTTTCTAGGTCAAGGAGGGCAGGTCACATGGACCAGTTTTTATCATTATCCAAGAAAATTATATCTGATACGCATTCTTAAGAATTATTTTCAAACATTGTTAAAAATGATTCCTAATTCTAGAGAGCTTTCAAACACAATAAAAGCTTTCCTTGCCACCTTTCTCCAGTTTTAGCATTCTTAATTCAGCCATGTCAGTTTGTCTTCACTGGCAACTATGGTTTATCGGTTCAAAAAGCTGACTGTTGTCACGTAATTTGTACAATTTTGTAGTATCGTTGATGAAACAATGGTACAGTGGTTGACCCTAGGTAACTTTGTCAAGAGCCATTAACATTCCTGCGATTTTTGAATCTCATTACATATAATCCAAATAGAAATGAAATTCTTTTGTCAGAACTCTTCTTCTTGTGGCTTTTGTATGAGCTTTTTTTTTAAACACTTGTTACATTATCAACAGGGTGTTGCCTTGTTAAACACGGTACTCAAACCACCTTCTTTATGTTGTACTTTGAGGTTTTAACTGTTCTTTGATGGCAGTTGACCCTTTGATGTCTAAGTTTATATAAAATGTCTCAGCCAGGTAAACAATAGAATTAAATATGGGAAAAACTAATGTCTGAAATTGAATCATATTTAAATGGGAGATGACACAAGCTACAAAGTTTAAAGAGAGTGGCAGTTACAGCATTGGATCACCCCAGCAGCTCAGAGCCCAGAGCAGGATGGTCAGCAGGCCCAGAGCAGAGTGGATGGCCAGTGGTCGATTGGCTAGAGAGCAGCGGGACAGCCAGCGGTTGACGGGCCAGGACTGGAGTGGAGTGGAGCAGGATGTCCAGCTGTTGGCATGCTGATCTGGAGTGGGACAGGCAGTGACGGGCAGGCCCAGTGTGGAGCAGAGCAGAATGGCCAGCTGTTGGCGTGCCGATCTGGAGTGGGACAGGCAACAACGGGCGGGCCCAGAGTGGAGCACAGCAGGATGTCCAGCTGTTGGCGCGCCAATCTGGAGTGGGACAGGCAGCGATGGGCGGAGTTAGTGTGGAGCAGGGACAGCCAGCAGGTTGGGAGCCTAGACCAAGGCAGCCTGTCACAGATGGTAGTCAACAGCCTGCAAGCCTGGTTAAGAGTATGCCCAGCCTGGTAGAGACCCCCAGTGTGGAGTGACTGCAGGCTATAGAAGGACTGTAATGTTTATCTTTAAACTTTATTTCTCTCTTTTTGTACCGAATCTATTTTAATACCTAAGATTTGTAACTAGGTACTTTGTACCTAAGATAGTGCCATGTGTGGCTGCATTGTACATGTTTCACTGTACTCCTGTACTGGTTACAAGTGGCAATAAAACCAAATTCTAATTGTTCTCTTTCTGTTTAAATGCTCTCCTTCACTATGTTAAAAATCTCATTTAGATTATGTTGGCAATCAGTCAAAAAAATCTGCTAAATAAAAACCAAGAGAACTGCGGATGCTGTAAATCAGGAACAAAGACAGAAGTTGCTGGAAAAGCTCAGCAGGTCTGGCAGCATCTGTGAAGAAAAAAAATCAGAGTTAACGTCTCGGGTCCGGTGACCCTTCTTCCGAACTGATGGTAGCTGGGAAAATGCCAGTTTATATGCAGAAAATTGGGAGGGGGCGGGGGGTAAGGAGTAAACGATAGGTGGGGATTGAGCCTAAAGCGAGAGAAGAACAGTTGGATAGACAAAGGGGTTGATGACGATCTGGCTGGGAGGGTGAATAGTTGTTAATGGGGACTGTTAGGGACTAACAATAGGTAGTGTGTAATGGCAGGCGCTGTGATAACAAGGCCTTGTGTGTGGGGTAGGGGACTAGGACATAGGAGAGTTTAGGCCCTAAAATTATTGAACATGATATTGAGTCTGGAGAGCTGCAGGATCCCTAAGAGAAAAATGAGGTGTTGTTCTTCAAGCTTGCGTTCAGCGTGAGACAGCAAGCCTGAGACAGAAATGTTGGCCAAGGAACAAGGTGGTGTGTTAAAGTGGCAGGCAACTGGAAGCTCAGGGTCGTTATTGCCAACAGAACATAGATGTTCTGCGATATGGTCACACAATCTATGCTTTGTTTTCCCCAATATAGAGGAGACCACAGTGCAATAGACCAAATTCTGGGAAGTGCAGGTGAAGTGTTGCTTCACCTTGAAGGTATGTTTGGGCCTTTGGATCTGACTCCCACAGCTAAGTGGACTATACATCCTCGCACCCTGCTTCCTGTAAAAACTCCATTCCATTCGCCCAGTACCTCCATCTTTGTCGCATATGTTCAGATGAGGTCAACTTTGACAAGGGAGCCTCCAAAATGCCCACCCTCTTCCTCAACTGAGGATTCCCCAGCATTATTGTCGACAGGGCCCTCAACTGAGTCCAATCCACCTCCCTTACTTCTGCCCTTATCCCACCTCATCCCTTCCGCAACAGCGATAGGGTTCCCCTTATCCTTACCTACCATCCCACCAGCATCCACATCCAGAAGACCATCAGCTGCCACTTCTGCCATCCCCAGCAAGATGCCACTACAAGATACATATTCCCCTCCCCTCCCCTCCCTTGTCCGCCTTCCACAGGGACCATTCCCTCTGGGACACCCTAGTCCACATTTCTTCACTCCCAACAACCCCCACAAACCCATAGCACCTTCCCCTGTAAGCAGTGAAGGTGCAACACCTGCCCATTTACCTCCTCCCTCCCCAGTATCCAAGGGCCCAAACATACCTTCCAGGTGAAGCAGCACTTCACCTGCACTTCCCAGAATCTAGTCTACTGCATTCGCTGCTCACAATGTGGTCTCCTCTACATTGGGGAAACGAAGCGTAGATTGGGTGACCGTTTCACAGAACATCTACGTTCTGCTCACAAAAAAGACCCAGAGCTTCCAGTTGCCTGCCACTTTAACGCAACACCCGTTCCCAGGCCATCATCTCTGTGTCAGGCTTGCTGCAGTGTTCCAGCGAAGCTCAACACAAGTTGGAAGAACAACACCTCATTTTTCCACTTGAAGACCCTGCAGCCCTCCGGACTCAGTACTGAGTTCAATAATTTTAGGGCCTAAACTCTACCATGTCCTAACCCCCTACCCCGCACACCAGGCCTTGTTACCACATAGCTTGCCATTACACGCTACCCCATTAACAGCCATTCACCCTCCTAGCCAGATCTTTATCAACTCCTTTGTCTATCCAGCTATTCTTCTCTCTCTTTGGGCTCTATCCCCTCTTATTGTTTACTCCCTACCCCTTCCCCCTTCCTATCTTCTGCATGTAAACCAATTTATTTTTAACTACCATCAGTTCTGAGGAAGGGTCACCCATCCCAAAATGTTAACTCTAATTTTTCTTCACAGATGCTGCTAGATTTGCCAAGCTTTTTCCAACAACTTCTGTTTTTGTTTGTCACATCTTGTTTCTCCAGTTTTAACAATTTTAATTCAGACATGTCAGTAGCCTTCAGTGGCTATTTCTGATGTAACAGTTCAAACAGCTAATTGTTTTGACACCTTCTATATCAAATCAACAACATTTAAGGTCCTGAGAGGAAAGGGAGGTTAGAGATGAACATTAATTTGTATGGACGGTGAGATTAAGGGTTTTGCTTCCCACATCTTCCAAGAACAGGAGTGATGATGAGAAAGAGAGGAATAACATGTGAAGAAAGAACTTTTAGCAACAACAGCTCATATTAAACTGAAGTAAGATAGTCAGCTGTTTAAAGGGAAAGTAGGTGAGGCAACTGAAGATGTATTTCATGAATAAGATAAAACTTGGGATGGCATGAAACAAGATAAGCGGAAAACTCACAAATAATGTGGGTTCAGGGCAAGGGCAGGGAAACATGAACGTGGTTTGGAAATTCAGTTCTCGGGTATGAGTTTCAAACATTTAACAAAAGAAAGGATAAAGATTGAAGAGAATGAGTCTGACATGTTTAGTCTGTCTTCTTTGATAGAAATGTGACAAGTGGATATGGAATTGAGAGCATTATACTGAAGATCCTACTGAAAAATTGAATCAGAAATGATACCTGAGTGTTATTGTTTGAAAACCAAAGTGGTAATGAAGAAATGGAGACTGCCTCAAATGCTAACCAGTGACAAATGGTCCATCATGTGAGTTCCACCTTAGTATTACAATGAAATGTCATGAGTGCCTCACAAAGTGCTAATGTCCTAGCTGTTAAGAAAACATGGGCTAAAATTTTCAAATGTTTTTATTGGTTAGGATTACAAAAAGACATATAAAGAACCCGGGAGATCCCAACTCTCAATTAAAACTGTGTCTTTAATTCTAACATCAGCTTTTCAAGAACCATGTTGCACGGTCTCAGTAGATTATTTTATACCTCCACCTAAAACTGGAATCAGAAGCAGTATCTTTTGACGATTATAGATGTTTCCACAAGATTTTGTGAAACGTTGCCTTTTGGAAAAAGTACTGCAAAAATGGTAGTGGAAAAGTTAATTCAAATTTGCACAAGATATGATTACCCAAAGAAATGCAATCAGATCAAGGATCAAATTATATGTCACAAATATTGAAAGAAATTGTGACTATTTTGGGAATTAAACAGTTTACGATCCTCTGCTTGTCACCCACAATGTTTAGGTACATTGGAAAGATGACATCAAAGGTTTTAGACCATGATTATTGCTTATTGTCAAATATATGTGATGACTGGAATAAAGGAATTCTTCCATTTTCATTAGGGATGGTTCTAATGAGGATGTATGCCTTTTGAATTAACATGTTGACATGAGGTGCAAAGACCACTTAAATTTATTAAGGAAGAGTTGATAAACCAAAGCTCAGAAATGATTCTTTTAATCTATGTTTCAAATTTCAAAACTGGCAAAAGCTTGTGAATTGTCTAAAAATAATTTGGAGAATGCTGAACAAAAAAAAAATTTTTAAAAGTTTAAACTGATTAAAAAGTTGAAATTCCAGGAGATAAGATATTAGTATTGCCACCTGTCTCTGGGGAACCATATAAACATTGGACCTTGTCAAATGTCAAACCAGAACGAAACTCAGTTATGTAAATTGTTTAGCGAGCACTCCAGATGGGAGAAGGAATCAGCAAGTGTGTCATGTTAATGTGTTGAAGATATATTATGAAAGGGACGAGAGGACAAAAGTGAACAAAGTAGGGAGTGAAACAGAATCATAAGAGCAGCTGGAGAATGAATAAAAAATGGAACATTCAAAACTTAATCTCCAACTATCAAATTGGAATATATGGAGGTACTTAGAAGGTTAGAGAGCATCATGTTTTATCCTCCAGAAAAATAAAGACGTGACTTCCAAAGGCTACTACCAATTTGTGGGAACAAGCCAGGAAAAACAGTTTTGGCTGTTCATGGTGTGAATGTGGAGAATGTGTTGCCTATAACATAGTGCCCATCAGTCGTCGATGTAGAGAAGTTAGCTCAGATAAGGGAAGCGATTAAGTTAATGATCAATAATGATATTATTCAACCGAGTCATAGTAGTTGGAATTTACCAATTGTGACGGTGTCAAAACTGAGCAGGTCACAGGGATTCTGTATTTATTATCACAAACTCAACATGGTAATGAAAGTGGACTCATCTTACACCTAGACTGAAGGACTGTATTAATTGAATTGGACAGGCATGATTTGTCATAAAAATTGACTTCCTATAGGAATATTGGCAAATGTCATTAACTGATAGAACTAAAGAAATATCAACTTTTGTAACACCAGGTAGACCTCAAAACATGCAGTTTAAAATGAAAATTATATGAACAACATTTCAATGATTAACCAATAAAGTAATAAAAGGTTATGGAACTATGTCACTTTAAGTTGAATCTGGCAAGAAAACTTGTATCATTTGACTGAACAATTTGATCAACTACAAACAGTCAATTTGGCTATCAGTTTGGCTAAGAGTGAAGTTGTCAGGTCACATTTTGGAACAAGGCCAAATAACACCTAGAGAAGTGAAAGTACTGACCACTTTTGATTTTCCTATTCCTAGGACAAAATGGGAAATTTGACATTATTATGGTAGAGTGAACTGGATTACAGGTATGTTTCAAATTTCAGTACTGTCATTGCACATTTAACAATCCTACTTAAAAAAAAAGTTTGAATGAATACAAGATGGTCAAAAGTGGTTTTAAAAATTTGAAGGTTGTGCCGACATCTGCAGTGATTTTAGCTGTACTGAAATATGAGAAACTAGATAGCAACATTGGTGTGGAGACTGTTTTACTGCAGGATGACAAGATGGTGATTGAACAATTATTTTTCAAAGAAACAGATTGCACATCCAAAAAAAAAAATTAACTGTTAAGAAAGACACGTTGGACTGAATCTTAATGCTAAGTGAGAATTGTGTTGAGTGTTTTGGAGGATTTCTAGTCACATGCCTAGTGATTTTTTTACCCGTCTTATCAGACATACCTCATTAATTATCTACCACGCCCCTTTGGGATCGCACATATCCAATGCCTGCCCCATCTCAGCATGCGCTGTTCCTAAAACAACTCACGACTTGGTGGATATCGTGAAATTGGCCAGTGCCCCTCACTCCTGTGTCATTTCTAAAAACCTGGTTGTTCACCTGTACAACAGTTGTCTGTACAGAATTGCCCTGCACGTTTTCAGTCGTTTGACCTGGACATGACGGACAGGGAGAAATTGGCGCCCTGTTTTGAGGGCAGATTTCTAGAGGTCCAGCTGAATGAAGTGGTGCACAGGCAGGAATTCCTCTTTCCACACCCCCCTCAAGACAGCAGTGAAGGCCATGATCCCAGTCCATGCCAGCCTGCGCTAAGGCTTACACCTGGGTCAAAGCAGTCTCAGCCATCTAGAGGAATGTATCTCACTGTAAGAAGAAAGTCTGTATCCTTCTCCACTCCCTAGTGTTAGTGACGCAATCTACTGTCTGCCGCCTCACACTTGCTCTATCTCTGCTGGACTCACATCCCGCCCAAGGCTTGTGCTTGTTCACTCACACTACTGCCTTACAACGTTTCCCTCAATCTGCCTCACCCAGCCCAACATCACTAACCCTACATGCCCTCTGCGCTGTCTGCTTCCTCGCTTAGGCACCAACCCAACAGCTCCAACAGTGTTAGCTGTGTCGCCTGGTTTTGCCTTCCATAATACCTCGCTGCCTCTCATTCAAGATGAAAATACACACAGTAAGGCACAAAAGGTCAAGACGGATGGTGCGTTGCCTGTCATTCAGCTTCTCACCCCTTATGTGAAGAGGATCCTAACCTTGACCACCCCGAGCAGGAATTGGACTGATATCGGAGGCTGTCCATGATTGACTTTGCCTGAGGGAATGTTATTCCTTTGTCTAGACTGAGGAGTGCTGACAACTACCAAACGTCCTAGCTTTGTGACTGTATTAAACGGCACAGCAGACAGCAGTCGTGTATGCTTCAAATCTCTGGTTGAGAGGGCAAAGTGCAAAAAGTCAAGGCAGTCCAAGGCAGGGATTCTGTGAGCATCCTGGTAGGGTCAGAGAGAATGAGTGCTATGAGAGCAAATTAAGGCCCCAAAGATGTAGCCTGGTCACATTCATGAAGCTAGGTTCATGTGCCTTAATGCACAGTGTCTGTGCAGCAGCATGACAAAAAATAGTCTTCATTGCAGCCCGAGGTGCAGCATGGAAGTGCAGAAGCATCCTGTACCATTAGAGTTGTGTGGTTCAGAATTATAAGAGGAAGAAAAGTGTTAAAATGATGCAGTAATACTGATGCTAAGAGGCTGTGACCAATGCATGCATTTGTTGTAGTCAAGGAAGCAGTCACTCTTGATATGTTGCTGAAGTCCAAAAGAAGGTTTCCATTGCAGGCATTCCTCAAACTTCAGAGTTTGCCCTATAACAATTAATGTATTGTTTTTAATCAAAAACCTATACAATGTATTCTAGGTATATGTATGAAACTTACAACCAAGCTCTTGATATGTACTCATTTTGATATTGTAAATGCTATTATTTGAATCTTAGTTCGAATACTTACCTGATGTCTCCCAGCTCCAGGGGATGGTCAGAAATGCTGTCCTTGGAGAAAGTGCGTACCTTGCAGCATTTCATAAAAATATGCATTATTTGTTTCACACAATAATGGTGATAGGTCACTACTGATTTTTTTATGGAAATGAGTTTTTATTTTATTTCATGTACAATTTTTCTGGGTTGCTACGAAATACAACTAGCAACTTAATCCTTTATTGAACAATCTCTGTGAGGGGTGGGAGAGCAACCAGTTCCAAATTTCATCCAAATATGCTGTGGCGCAATCAAAATATAGCACAAAAGCATCTTATCGATAATTCTGTCTTAAGTCATCCCCATGTGCAGTGCAGATTCTCAATTCCCAACATGCAGTGAGATCTCTCCATGGTTTTTCATAAACAATTTCATTAAATAGTGATGAAAAACAGCTTAAGCTTGCATCAGCAAGAGCATGGTGCCCTCATTGATTCTCAAAACATTACACTATCATTAAGAGATAGTAGGAACTGCCGATGCTGGAGTCTGAGATCAGAAGGTATAGAGCTGGATGAACACAGCAGGCCAGGCAACATCAGAGGAGCAGGAAATCTGACATTTCGGGTCTGGACCCTTCTTCAGAAATGTGAGAGGGGAAGGGGGCTCTGAAATAAATAGAGAGGTGGGGAGGCAGTGATAGAAGGTGGATAGAGGAGCAGATAGGTGGAAAGAAGATGGACCGGTCAAGGAGGCAGGGATGAAGCTAGTAAAGGTGAGTGTAGGTAGGGAGTTGAGATGGAGGTTGGTCAGTGAGGAGGAAGGGGTGGGTAGGTGGGAGGGAAGACAGACAAGTCAAGGAGGCGGGGACAAGATGGGCTGATCTTGGGATGACATCAGGGGTGGGGAGAGTTTGAAGCTTGTGAAGTCTACATTGAGACCATTGGGCTGCAGGGTTCCCAAGCGGAATATGAGGTGCTGTTCCTCCAGCCTTTGGGTGGCATCATTGTGGCACTGGAGGAGGTCCAGGATGGACATGTCGTCCAAGGAGTGGGAGGGGGAATTGAAGTGGTTCGCGACTGGGAGGTGTTGTCGTTTGTCACGAACTGAGCGTAGGTGCTCCACAAAGCGGTGTCCGAGCCTCCGCTTAGTTTCCCTGATGTAGAGGAGGCCACATCAGGAACAGTGGATACAATATACCACATTAGCAGATGTGCAGGTGAGCATCTGTTTAATATGGAAGGTTTTCTTGGGGCCTGCGATGGGGGTGAGGGGGAAGGTGTAGGGGCAGGTGTAGCACTTCCTGCGGTTGCAGGGAAAAGTGCCAGGGGTGGTGGGGCTGGAGGGGAGTGTGGAGTGGATGAGGGAGTCACGGAGAGAGTGGTCCCTCCGGAAGGCAGATAAGTGTGGGGTCAGGTTGCAGGTGGCAGAAGTGGTGGAGAATGATCCATTGAATCCGGAGGTTGATGGGGTGATATGTGAGGACAACGTGAATTCTGTCTTTGTTATTACGGGGAGGCGGTGTGAAGGCTGAGGTGAGGGAAACGCACAAGATGTGGCCGAGGGCATTTTCGACCACTGTGGAGGGGAAATTGCGGTCCTTGAAAAACGAGGACATCTGGAATGTCCAGGAATGGAATGCCTCATCTTGGGAGCAGATGTGGCAGAGGCGAAGGAATTAGGAATAGGGGATGGCATTCTTGCAGGAAGGTGGGTGAGACGAGGTGTATTCTAGGTAGCTGTGGGAGTCGGTGGGCTTGAAATAGATATCAGTTTCCAGGTGGTTAGCAGAGATGGAGACAGAGAGGTCCAGGAAGGAGAGAGAGGTATCAGAGATGGTCCAGGTGAACTTAAGGTTGGGGTGGAAGGTGTTAGTAAAGTGGATGAACTGTTTGAGCTCCTCGTGGGAGCACGAGGCAGCGCTGATACAGTCATTGATATAATGGAGGAAGAGGTGGGGGATAGTGCCAGTGTAGCTGTGGAAGACGGACTGTTTCACGTTTCTGCCCCTCTGATCCTGCCTGCCCTGCTGTGTTCATCTAGCTCTACACCATGCTAACATTAACTTAGTTTGGATTGTTGATACTACCCAATGCGTTATCCTATTACTGTACCAGTAAAAACCTGAAATGCTTAATACGGTTAACACAGAACGTTTCAAAAAGCATTTCAGAAAAAAATTCCCCACAAGCCAATGAAGGATATATTAGGATGGGTAACTACAAATCATTAAATAAGTAATTTTAAGAATGGCCTTAAAGGAGAGGACATCGAAATATGTTCGATGAGAGCTGGAAACACTGTTGACAATGATCGTTCTCTTCTGCCTCTGAACCAATTTTGACTTTGATTTGCCACTTTGCCTTCGATCCCATTGGTTTTTTGTTTTGTGATTAGTCCATCGTGTGGAGCCCCAATGAAAGCTCTGCCAATATCCATGTAAACTACATCCAACACATTACGCATATTGACCCTCCTTGTTAGCTCCTCAAACGAAATTAAATTGTATTACCCAGACAAAGCAGTGGCTGGACAAGTTTGAGTTTACCATTAATCTGAGTCTTTCTAAATGAGAATATGTCATGTCCTTTGAATTGTTCCAATAATTTTC
The DNA here is from genome assembly GCA_024137785.1 of Ginglymostoma cirratum. Lineage (NCBI taxonomy): Eukaryota > Metazoa > Chordata > Chondrichthyes > Orectolobiformes > Ginglymostomatidae > Ginglymostoma > Ginglymostoma cirratum. The sequence continues at coordinate 19,352,774 of JAHRHZ010000144.1, forward strand.
CTACCATTAAAAGTTAAACATACTCCGTCTTTATCTCTTTTTGCTTTTCCTCGAAGAATCAGAAATAAATTCAATGGAGCAGTGAGGAGTAGAGGATATTTAGGATAAAAGCAGAAAATACTGGCAAAACTCAGCAGGTCTGGCTGATTGGTTGATTTATTGTCATATGTACCGAAATACTGTGAAAAACTTCGTTACGAGTCGTACAGGCAGATCACAGTTCCCCTCTCCCAAGACAGCAATGGTAACTGGAGTACAGACACTGGAGGAACAGACCTGGACTCATTACGTTGATGTTACCAAGCAGCAAAAGAATGGACAGTGAGACCAAAATACCCTTTAAGCTGAGAAGGTACTTCTAAAGAGGAATATCTTTGCGGCTTCGGGATGTCTGTACAACATGATGAAAGCAAAGGAAAGCAATTGGACCTCAGTACAGACCATGTGGGAAATGCTGTGAGGTCACATGTCTGTGCTGGAAGGCTGAATGTTGCTTTTCTGCTCCCGTCTGCCTGTCGTATTGGCTTCTTACCCCAGGCTGTCCAAAAGATTTCTCTGGCAGCAACAGCTAGGCCAATTGTGGAGGGGAATGAAGGGTCTGTTAGCATTGGAGGAAGGGCTTACTAAAAGAGGGAAAGAGGTTTCAGATGTATGGCATGACCAAGGAGACAAGAGGGGCTAAGTGCTGTATGTATAGGGTTGTGATAGAAATGTGAGTGAATAATGTGCGTCCAGGTGATGTTGGTGGAACAGGGGCCCATTACTGTGTGCACAGGGGAGTGAAAAAGAGACAGGAGAAGGTTTGGTTACTGTGTGTGTAGGGAAGTGAAGAGGAGACAGGAGAAGGTTTGGTTACTGTGTGTGTAGGGAAGCGAAGAGGAGACAGGAGATGGTTTGGTTACTGTGTGTGTAGGGAAGCGAAGAGGAGACAGGAGAGGGGCTGGTTACTGTGTGTATGGGGAAGTGAAGATGAGACAGGAGAGGGGCTGGTTACTGTGTGTATGGGGAAGTGAAGATGAGACAGGAGAGGGGCTGGTTACTGTGTGTATGGGGAAGTGAAGATGAGACAGGAGAGGGGCTGGTTAATGTGTGTGTAGTGAAGTGAAGATGAGACAGGAGAAGGGCTGATTACTATGTGTTTGGGGCAGGTTATTGTGTGTGTGGGCATGGGGTGATCATGGTGGAACATGGACTGATTATTGTGTGCGTGTTCGAAGAGAAGATCTTCACTGAATCTTCTGTCACTGGGTGATATGAAGATTAAGGCTGAGGCCGGGATAAGATTTTTTCTAATTCATTGACTGGATGAGAGCATCAGTGGCCAGGCGTCATTTATTGCCCATCCCCCTAATTACCCAGAGGGAAGTTATGAATCAACCACATTGCTATAGGTCTGGAGTCACAAGTAGGCCAGACCAGGTAAGGACAGCAGTTTCCTTCCCTAAAGGACTTTAGTGAACCAGATAGATGTTTTCCCGACAATCGACAGTGGATTCATGGTCATCATTAGATTCTTAATTCCAGATATTTTATTGAATTCAAATTCCACCATCTGCCGTGGCGAGATTCAAACCCGGGTCCCCAGAACATTATCTGGGTCTCTGGATTAACAGTCCGGCAATAATACCACTAGGCCGTTTCCTCCCCTAGGACATAAAATAACATTATTACAAGTGTTTTAAAAATGCAAGTGTTTGTGTTTATATGATAGAAATGTTGATCTATCAAACATGAACTTTAATGATTATTTCTGAATGTTACCATGCTGCGTTTTTGCTGTTTAGTTTTTGCTGGCCTCTTGGATCATGCTAATTTCCAGCACTGATAGGATGGTATCATGTTCCAAAATATTTTGGGATGTGTTGCCATTGAGAATGGTTGCAGTAGGGAGCATTTTATATTTTGAGAGAAAATTAGATAAACATTTAAACAGGGCATGGTTCAGGGCAATGGAAAGAGAGCAGAGGAATGGGATTACTCCAGCAAAAATATCTGTACAGATACAATTGTCGAAAGGGTGCAGTAAACCTCTTTGATTTGAAAATGCAAAGCGAACATGATGAGGGGCATTAAAACGTGACACACAAATACATACAAAAGCTTTTTCTTGTTATTTTTGATTTGGTTTGTAAAATGTTTTGAAAACATGCACAAAACCAAAAGCTGAGTCAACCTTGTTGATGATGTTATTTGCTGGCATTAATTCAACTCCCTGATGCTGAAAATTCTTAAAGTCAGGAATCTAGCAATGTCTTGAGGACTCATTGTTTAATTCAAATGATATTTGGAAATATTTGATGAAACAGATATGGAAAAAAAATCAATTAAAACCCATTCGTTTGTAGGCCATTTGAATGTTTAAAGAAGTTACTTCTATGATAACATTTTATTTTCCATAAACTGCAATGAACCAGTGTCAGATCAGTGTATGTATAATCTCATCTCCACAAAGAGGAATGCAACCCAATTACAGTTGCCTATGAGCTCCTTAGGCTTTCAATTTCTTCACTAATATTGCCTGTTACTGTTAATTCCTGATGAGAAAGAACATACGGAATAATGCTCACGACCACTTGTGTAATTGTTATGTTTGGTTAATTGTAACAAAATGTTTAATATTGTACAAGGAGATAAGATTACGGACAAGGAGAAAGGGAAGCATCAAAGTCAAAGTTTGGTTGCCATATATTGGCAAGATTTTTTAGAAATAATTTTCAGAGTACTTATTGTTCTAAATTTAAATATGGCTTCAAATCCATATATGTCTTAACGTATTGAGGTTGGTTGGCTCGCCGAGCTAGCTTGTCATTTCACAGACATTGCGTTACCGTGCTTGGTAACATCTTCAGTGCAGCCTCTGATGAAGCGTCGGTGTGTTCTCCCGCCTGGTTTTTAAACTCTGGGGTCCGTTGAGATGGATTGCCTCACTTTCTTTGTAGTGGAATGTATATGGGGTCGAGTTCAATGTGTTTATTAATAGCATGCTTCGTGGAGTGCCGTGCTTCTAGGAATTCTCGTGCCTGTCTCTGCCGAGCCTGTCCCCGGATCTTGGTGTTGTCCCAGTTGAAGTTGTGGTTCTCCTTGTCCATGTGGATTGAGACGAGTGAGTATTGGTCGTGTCTTTTTGTAGCCAGTTGGTGCTCATGTATTCTTGTTGTTAGTTTCCTTCCTGTTTGTCCGATGTAGTGTTTCTCGCAGTCTCCGCAGGGGATCTTGTAGATGACATTGGTCCTGTCCATGGCGGGGAGTGGGTCCTTAGTTCGGGTGAGCAGTTGTCGTAGGGTTGACATGGGCTTGTGTGTCACTCTGATGCCCAGCGGTCGTAGGAGTCTTGTGGTGAGTTCTGACGTGTTCCTGATGTAGGGTAGTGTGATAAGTGTGTCAGGGCGTGTAGAATCTTTCTGATGCTGTTCATGTAGGCATCTTCTGACCCAGTTCTTCGGATATCCATTATCCTTGAACACTTGGAAGAGGTATTCCTCCTCCTCTTGGTGTAGTTCCGTGTTGCTGCAGTGTGTTGTTGCCCTTTTAAATAGTGTTTGCACACAGCTTCGTTTGTGTGTGCTGGGATAGTTACTTATGAAGTTCAATACCTGGTCCGTGTGTGTGGCTTTTCGGTGTACTTTCATTTGCAGTTCCCCGTTTGTCTTGCGCTCTACCATGACGTCCAGGAGTGGGACCTGTTTGTTCTTCTGCTCCTCTCTGGTGAATCCTATTCTGATGAGGGTGTTGTTTATAAGTTTGTGTGTCTGTTCTAATTTAATCCGCTTAATGATGACAAAGGTCTCGTCTATGTAGCGTATCCACAGCTTTGGTTGGATTTGTGCAAGGGCAGTCCTTTCCAGTCTTTGCATCACTGCTACTGCTATGAGTGCAAAGATAGGTGATCCCATGGGTGTTCCTTTGATTTGCTTGTATGTTTGGCCTACGACAACTGCTCACCCGAACTAAAGACCCACTCCCCGCCATGGACAGGACCAATGTCATCTACAAAATCCCCTGCAGAGACTGCGAGAGACACTACATCAGACAAACAGGAAGGAAACTATCAACAACAGTGCATGAGCACCAACTGGCTACAAAAAGACACGACCAATACTCACTCATCTCAATCCACATGGACGAGGAGGACCACGACTTTGACTGGGACAACACCAAGATCCTGGACCAGGCTCGGCAGAGACAGGCATGAGAATTCCTGGAAGCATGGCATTCCACGAAGCAGGCTATTAATAAACATATTGAACTCGACCCCATATACATTCCACCACAAAGGAAAACCGGAAGTGAGGCAATCCATCTCAACAGACCCCAGAGTTTAAAAACCAGGCAGGAAAATACACCGACACTTCATCGTAGGCTGCACCAAGGATGTTACCCAGCACAGTAACGAAACGTCTGCGAAACAGCAAACCAGCTCGGCGAACCAACTAACCTCAACACCCACAAACCGAGCTACAGATCTACTCCAAAACCTCAGCGGTGTCTTAACGTAATATTTCACTTCTCCTCCCCATCCACACAGCCCTCATCCCTCCCTCCCATTATCTCCATCACCTTTACCCCCTACATTCCACCTTTCGCTCTTCCATATTCCCTCACCTCTTTTCTACATTTCCCTCAATTCGCCTTTACTTCCCCAACTGTCTGCCCCATCTCCCATTCTTACTAATGACCTCACCAACCAATCTCACATCCCTATTCAACCACAGCCAATCCCACACCCCCCACCCCATTCTCCCCACAGCCCTACCCAACCTCTGATTTAATTACCAATTGATTTTATCAACAAGCACGTAGACATATTGTACAGCAACATTTACATTTACGTGTGATCTTTAGCACAAAAATTTCAAGCACATTTCTGTAATCAGTGTAAAAAGGCATAATTTGTTGTTGAGCTAAAGAAGTGTAAATTATAATTACAACTAAAATCTTGGTCAAATGGATAGGTTTTAAGGAGGGTCTTAACAAAATGAAGCTATGTGGCAGGAGTATTCCAAAGCCTAATAACCAGACAACTATAAACATGGCTACCAACAATGCAAGAAAGAGGCTAGGAATACAAAGGTAAAGTTTCCACAGTCCTACTAGACCACAGAACTGCTCTCTCAATAGGGAGAAATGACTTGTGGTCAGGTGAAGGGAGAGGTTGAGAAGGAAAGTTCCATGATAATCTCAGCTGATGTGGGAATAGAAACCAAGGATTACTCAAAATATGGGGAAAATTAGTGTATGATTGTAGGCTTGGAACTGATTACAGATATGTAAAGAACAAAGAACAAAGAACAATGCAGCGCAAGAACAGACCCTTCAGCCCTCCAAGCTGGTGCCAACGCATTCTGCCCCTCGAATATTAAAACTTTCTTCACTTAAAGGATTCCTGTCCCTCAATTCCCTTCCGATTCATGAATTCGTCCAGGAACTTCTTGAATGAAGCTACTGTGTCTGTTTCCACCACCTCCCCTGGTAGGACTCACCACTCTTTGTGTGAAAAACATGCCTTGCACATCTCCTTTAAACTCCACCACCCCCAGCCCCCCCCCACCCCACTCATACCTTGAACCTGTGTCCCCTAGTAGTTGATGCCTCCACCCTGGGTAAAAGCTTCATACTTTCCACTCTATCCATGTCATTCACCATCTTTTAAACTCCTATCAGAGCGTGAGGTGTATCGTGGAAATCCATACCAGGTGATAAGCAGGAGGAAGAGCATCCAACCAGAGAGTGCTGAGACATGGCTCATTTGCATTCTGGGAGTGGACTTTGCAATCACCGTGGGTGTGAAGGATATTATGGAAGAACCTGCTGTTGAAGCATCCAGTTGGCTCCCCTTCCAACCCCACCTCCTCCCTTCCATTCCACTTTCTAACCCTTCCTTCCAGTTACCAACTGGATGCATCCCTCCTGTCAACCAACCAGGTTGTACCTACTACCAGTGTCCACCTATCACCACCATTCTGCCTCCACCCCTCCCCGCCTCTTTATCTGCAGCTCCCCCTACCCCCACATCCAGTCCTGAAAAGGGATATTACCCGAAACATTGACTTCTCTTTTCCTCCAGATGCTACCTGGCCTGCTGTGTTCTTCCAGCCTCCTGCTTGTCTACCTGGATTTGAGCATCTGCAGTTCTTTTTTTGTCTCTATCCAAATTGTACTCCACTCCTCTTACACAATGTGCGAAGCCGAGCACATTTCCAGTGCCCGGGAGCTGCATGTGTGCAAGAAGTGTCTCCAGCTGCAGGTCCTGGAATCCTGAGGTTTGGAGCTGGAGCAGCGTCAGGGACACTGTGGAGCATTCACAAGGCAGAGAGTGTCATAAATAGTATGGGTAGAGAGATGGTCACACCACAGATTCAGACTCCACAGGCAGGAAGGTTATGGGTGACCATCAGGCAGAGTAGGAGGCCAAAGCCGACAGTGCACCAATCTCTTGTGGTTATTCCCCTGCAAAAGAGACATACCGTTTTGGATACTGTTAAGGGGAATGGCCTCTCAGGGGATAACAGCAACAGCTAAATTCATGGCACCATGGTTGGCTCTGCTGCAGAGGGAGGGCAAAATATACATTAGAGATGCTATAGGGGATTCAGTCATAAGGGGAATAGATAGACATTTCTGTGGCTGCAAATGAGAGTCCAGGATGGTGTATTGCCTCCCTCGTGCTGGGTCTTGGATGCCTCAGAGCGGTTGCAGGGCATTCTGTAGTGGGAGGGCAAACAGACAGTGGTCCTCGTACACATTGGTAAAAAGAATAGGGGATGAGGTCCTAAAAGCAGAATATAGAGAACTAGGAAGAAAGTTGAAATGTAGGTCCTCAAAGGTAGTTATCTCAGGATCACTACCAGTGCCACAAGCTAGTCAGAGTAGAAACAGCAGGGTATATAGGATGAACACATGGCTGAAAAGATAGTGTGATGGAGGATTTCAGATTCATGGGGCATTGGGACTGGTTCTGTGGGAGGTGAGATCTGTACAAACTGGATGAATTACACCTGGGCAGGACTGGAACTGATTTCCTTGGAAGGGTACTTGGCAGAGTAGTTGGAGAGAGTTTAAACTAGTGTGGCAGGGGGATGGGAACCAGAGGACTAGGGCAGTAGGTGCAGAAATTGAGGGAAAGGTAGAAACTAGGGCAAACATGACTAAGAACAGACAGGGAAATGCTGTTGAAAAGAGCAGGGGAGATGGTCTGAGATACGTGTGTTTCAATGCAACAAGTATAATAAGCAAGGTACATGAGCTCAGAGCGTTGGTTAGTACTTGGATCTATGACTTTATTGTTTTTACAGGGACTTGGCTGACAGTGTGACAGGATTAGCAGCTGAATGTCTCAGGATTTAGATATTTTAGGTGTGATAGAAAGGGATGTAAAAGGTTTGGGGGAGCTGCATTACTGGTAAACGAGTATCTCACAGCAGTACTGAGGGGGGCCACATTAGAGGACTCATGCAGCAAGGTAGTATGGGTAGGGCTCATGGTTAGGAAAGGTGAATTCACAATGCTGGGGGTATACTGCAGGCTGCCAGCGGGAGATAGAAGAAGGAATAGGTAAACAGATTTTAGAGAGATGTAATAACAGCAGGGTTATCATTGTGGATGATTTTAACTTTCCCTATATTGACTGGGACTCACTTTGTGACAGGGGCTTGGATGGAGCAGAATTTGTAAGGACCATTCAGGAAGGATTCTTGACATAGTATTTAATCAGCCCAATTGGGGAAAGGGCTAGACTGGACCTGGTTTTGGGAAATGAGCCCGGCCAGGGGAGCGAAGTTTCAGTGGGTGTGCATTTTGGGAGTAGTGACCATAATACCATGAGTTTTAAGTCACTCACGGAGAGGGGATAACAGCAGTTCTCAGGTGAAGGTGTTAAACTGGGGGATGGGGAACTACAACAATATTCGGCAGGAACTGGATAGTATTGGTAGGAGGTGACTGTTTGAGGGTAAAACCGCATCAGACATGTGGGAATATTTCAAACAGCAGTTGATAAGAGTTCAGGAGCAGCACGTTCCTGTGAGAATGAAGGGTAGGTATGGCAAGTTACATCAACCTTGGATGACCAGGGGTGTTATGACCTTGGTCAGAAAGAGAAAGGAAGCGTATGTAAGGTATAGGAGGATGGAACTGATAAAGCCTTTGAAGTATATAAGGAAAGCAGGAAAATACTTACGTGAGGAATTAGAAGGGCTGAAACGAGTCATGAAAAGTTGTTAGCAAACAGGATAAAGGACAATCCCAAGGCTTTTTATACATATATAAAAAGCAAGAGGGTAGCCAGGGAAAGGGTTGGCCCACTCAAGGACAAAGGAGGGAATGTATATTTGGAGCCAGAAGAGGTAGGTGAAGTCTTAAATGAATACTTTGTATCAGTTTTCACCAAAGAAAAGGATTTACTGGAGGATTACCTCAAGGAAGGGAGTGTCGAGTTTCTAAGCTGACTTGATATTAAAAAGGAAGAGGTGATGTATGTCTTAAAAAGTATTAGGATAAAGTCCCCAAGTCCTGATGGGATCTATTCCAGAATATTGAGGGAGGCAAGAGAACAAATTGCTGGAGCATTGACAGACATCTTTGTATCCTCTTTGGCCACATGTAAGGTCCCAGAGGACTGGACAAAAGCTTATGTTCTCCCATTGTTTAAAAAGGGTAACAGGGATAATCCGGAAATTACAGGCCTGTGAGCCTCATGTCAGTGGTAGGGAAATTATTGGAAAAGATTCTCATGGACAAGTTCTATAAGCATTTCGAAGCAAATTGACTGATTAGCAAGAAACAGCATGGTTTTGTGTGGGGGAGGTCATGCCTTACTAACAGGATGGAGTTTTCTAAGGAGGTGATGAAGATGATTGATGAGGGAAAAGTGGTTGATGTTGTCAACATGGGTGTCAGCAAAACCTTTGACAAGGTCCCTCATTGCAGACTGGTTCAAAAGTTGAAGTCACATGGTATCAGGAGTGAGCTGGCAAGATGGATACAGAACTGGCTTAGTCAGAGGAGACAGAGGGTAGTGGTGGAAGGATGCTTTTTGAAATGGAGTTGTGACTAGTGGTGTTCCACTGGGATCAGTGCTGGGAACTCTGCTGTTCGTAATCTACAAAAATGATTTTGAGGAAAATGTAGCTGGCCTACTTAGTAAATTTGCAGATGATACAAAGATTAGTGGAGTTGCAGATTGTGAGGAGGATTGTCAGGGGATGCAGCAGGATGTAGGTAAGTTGGAGGCACAGGCAGAAAAAAGGCAGATGGAGTTTAACCCAGAAAAATGTGACGTGACACATTCTGGAAGGTCAAGCACAGCTGAAAATTACACAGAGAATGGAAGAACCCTTAGGAGTATTGATATGCAAACGCATCTGTGTGTACAGGTCCACAGATCACTGAATGTGGCAGCGCAGGCAGGTAAGTTAGTTTTTAAAAAAGGCTTATGGTATGCTTGCCTTCATTCAAAGGGGTATTGAGTATAAGGATAGAAAAGCTGTGCTGCAGCTTTATAGAATTTTAGTTAGGCCACACTTGGAACATTGCGTACAGTTCTGATCACCACACTACCAGAAGGATGTGGATGCTTTGGAGAGAGTACAGAAAAGGTTTACCAGGATGTTGCCTGGTATGTGGGATTTTGGGTATAAGGAAAGGTTGGATAGACTGGGTTTGTTTTCATTGGAATAGACAGGAGTAAGGCATTTCAGGGATTTCAATTTAAGGATAAGAATTTTAAATGTGTTTAAAATTATTAATTAGTTCAGTCATTAGCTATATCTTTTATGTATTACGTTTTACTGCCAAAATCCTCAGTCTTCCAAAAAGCTGTTGATAACTTCACACTCATTTACAACAACGCTAACTATGTTTCAGAGATAACAAGCATGGGGCTGGATGAAC
>JAHRHZ010000144.1:19363061-19400132 GCA_024137785.1 Ginglymostoma cirratum
GATGCTGCTTGACCTGCTGTGTTCATCCAGCCCCATGCTTGTTATCTCGGATTCTCCAGCATCTGCAGTACCTTTTTAACTATGTTTCAGAGTTCAGTTCAGCAGCTGGGACCAATCCTTCTGGGAATAATCTAATATTGATCTTAATTTTTAAAACAGGTTCTGTTCCTTCTAAATCTTTAAATTTGTCATTGTGGCAGTTAGTCTAGGTGAAACCACTTATACTTAGAGCACCTCTGCTGACTCAATCTACACAAACTTCAACACTTTAACTTTACACTCTCAAATATGATTGTCAATTACTGTTACCACCTGGCCTCATGAATGCTTTGAATTCCTGGAGAAGACCCCTTTGTTTTATTTTCTGGTTATGAGAGTTTTTCTTTATATTCACCTACTTCAGTTAAATGTAAGTTCATTTGACTACAGACAGCCGCTATTTAGTGTTAAAAGAGTCCACCAACAGAGTTCCTGCTCACAAGCAATCCAATTGATGTCATTCAGCTATCTTCTGCAGAGACCAAATAAATCATTTGAGGTTGAATAAGAAAAAGCTCCTTTGATATAGTGGTGTTCATGACCTTAAACAACCAAAGAAATGCTTTTTGACATGAATTAATGTTGGAATGTAAGAAATGACTATGGTCGATTTACATGCAGCAAGCTCCCAGAATGGCAACTCAATAATGCCCAAATAACTTGTGTTGTATGTTAATTTTGATTCAGAGGGAGCAGTACTACCAACTGATTCACAAGTGCCCATCGTTAACCATTCCATCACCTCCTATCATATTACTTGGTTTATCTTTAACATACCAGGATCATTCTATGCCTCAGAACACAAACGTCTGTGTCGAGTGTTTCTGGCTTGAGCACCTTCAGTTCCAGTCTTTTGAGCTGGAGGTCAGGCTGCAGACGTTGCATTGCATCAGAGAAGGGAAAAGTTAACTGGGTAATTTGTTCCAGGTTGCAGTCCCACCCCTCATGATAGAGTCTTCCAATTTGGTCCGGGAGGAGTGGGTGTGACTGCAAGTAAGACAGGTAAAGGGATCATAAAGAGAAATGTAGAGCATTCACAGATCTTACAATTGTCCAACAGTTTAGAGATTCTTGCAGCCGGTATGGACAAAACCAAGAGCAAAAAGGTGGATGAGTGAATTGACCATGGTGCTGCAGTACAAGAAGCTATTCAAGATTTTGGGTAGGGGAGGGGATGAAAGTAAATAGTAAGGTAGTAGTGACTGGGGAGAGTATGGTCATGGGGATAGACAACAGTTCACTGCAGTCAGGATTAAGAGTCCAGACGATTGTTTTGCACACCCAGTGCCAGAGTTCAGAATATCTGCTCTCAGCTGCAGAGGAACTTGCAGCAGGAGGGGAAGGTTCCAGCTGTCGTGATTCAGGTAGGTATCAACAACATAGGGAGGTCAATGTAAGAGGTTTAGCTAAGAATGTATGACCAGTTGGGCTCTAGATTAAAAACTAAACCACAGAGATAAGCATCTCAGGTTTCAGTTACAAGGTTAAGTTAGAAAGTTTCGTATTGTTCTCCTTGGATCACAAGAAGTGAAATGGAAAATTGACAGCCGAAAAGAATATTATGATAGATTTAAGTAAAGTAGACAAGGAAAATCTCTTCACATTAGCTGATGACGCAAGGACAAGGGAATTCAAATGTAATGTTTTGGTAAGAATGTGGGGAAAACCTTATCCACACAACAAGTAGTAATAACGTGGAAGTTACTGCCCATGAGGGTTGCAGCGGCAGAAACGATTAATGACTTAAAATGGAAATTGGATGACACTTGGAGGAGATACATTTGCGGGGTTACATGGTTTTAACTGTAATGTAGAACTGAGATTCCTCTGTGGGGGGTCAGCATGGAATCCAACAGTGGACCAAGGGAACCTAAAAATAAGAAGTAGGTATTCACCCAAGTCAGCCATGGCTGATTTTATTGTAACCTCAAATCCGCTTTCCCGCCTATCCCTGATAACCTTTCACCACCTTACTTAACAAGAATCTATCTACTTCTCTCTTTAAAGTATTCAAGTATTCTGATTTCAGTCCCTCTACAGGATGAGAGCTTCAAAAGTTCACAATCCACTGAGGGAAAATAAATTGCCACATCTCTGCTTTAAAGGAGTGACTCCTGATCTTTAAACAGTGACCCCGAGTTCTAGATCTACCACTAAAGGAACCGTCCTCTCCACGTCTGCAATGTCAAGAATCTTGAATGCCTAGATCTAGAATCTTGTATGCTTCAGCCAAGTTGTCTCTTTGTTTTCTAAACCCCAGTGGATACAAGCCTGGGGGTGTCTGACGTTTCCTCATAAGACAACATGTCCATTCCAGGTATTAGTCTCATAGCCTTCTCTGAAGTGCTTGCAAAGTATTTACATTATTCCTTTATTAAGGAGATCAGTATTGTACACAGTACTCCAGACGTGATCTCACCAGTGCCCTGTATAAGTGAAACATAACATCCTTATTTTTAATTTAAATAGAATTAGCATAATAAAGTATAGCATTCCATTAGCCTTCTAAATTACTTGACGTTTCATTCTGATGTTTTGTGACTCATGCATGAAACAGATACCACCGTACCTTGGAATTCTGCTGTCATTCTCTTTTAAGTAAACTCTGATTTTTTTATTCTTCTTACTTAGGTGAACAACTTTACACCAAAGTAAAGAACTCCACATTTTCCCAGATTATACTCCATCTGCCAGATTTTTGCCCGCACCTTCACTTACCTATATCTGTCTGTAGGCAGATATCGTCTTCAGAACAGACTTTCCTACCTACCTTTGTGCCATCTGCAAATTTAGCTTCCGTATTTTTTCTTCTCTCATGGAAATAATTGATAAAATCTATAAAAAGTTAAGGTCCCAACATCAAACCCTGCAAGATTCTGACAGCCACACACTGCCAATCAGAAAAAAAGACTCATTTGTGGGCACTAGATAACAAGCATGGGGCTGGATGAACACAGCAGGTCAAGCAGCATCATAGGAGCAGGAAGACTTGACGTTTCGGGCCTAGACCCTTCATCAGAAATTTATGGGTACTGTCTGTTTCCTGCCAGTCAGCCAGCCAATTTTCTATATGTACCACTTTATCACTCCTTACACAATGAGATCGTACTTTACATGATAGCCTTTTGTATGGAACCTTATTAAATGCCTTCTGCAAGTCCATATACAGGCTCATCTTTATCTGCAGTATATATATCACTTCCTCAAAGAATACTAATACATGATTTCCTTTCACAAAATATATGCCAATTCTTGTTTCTTTAAGTATGCAACACAACAGGGAGATGGAGTAATAGTAAAGGGTAAGCTCTGTATGTTGGTATCTGCCCAGCCAGAAATGGACTCCTCTATCTGCCACTGCGTTAAGTTGCACCTCTGCATGGCCATGCTGCAGCCCATTAGCACTGCACACACAGCATTGTTTGCTGCTCTGCCAATTGATAAAGCTGTGGTGCCACGCCTGGCTGGAGTTCCAATGATGGCTGATCCCACTCGATACATGTTCAGACCACATAATGATAGCAGCATGCCTGATGATTGTGAGTGAAGAAAGAACACGGGGAGTGGAAATGTGTAGAGTAAAGTATTTTGAGAAGATTTTCTGACTTGCTGAAAGCTGGTGAGTTTTTAAGAAATTATGAGCTCTGTTAGTACAGGCATTTATTTCTTAGTGAAATTTTGCGTTTGAGTTTGTCCTTGTAGAGTTGGGGATGTTATTATTGACTGGCAAAGATCTAATGTGGACCAGCAGCACAGAGGACTTACTTGAACCAGTGACTGGTACTTCTACCCAGTAACCAAGGAGCACCATCTCTCAGGTGGAAGAATGGAAGCCCCTTACCTAGATCATATCTCTCTTGTTCTTAGAGAAACCAATTGCAGTGGGCTAACAAAGTGTTACCTCTCCCCAAACTTCTGAATGGAGGAGGATTTTTATAAAACTCAGCATTCATTAACTTTTCTGAATATAAATGAATGATTTGTTAACAGTTCATTCTTATAACAGTACTCACCATTTTCGTTCTAACTCTTCCGTACAAATGTGACCCCTTTCTTTTATGTAGACTGAGGTTGATATCATAAAAAATGCTGCTGTTCTAAAGTCACACCATGTCATTTTCTAGATAACAAGCGTGGGGCTGGATGAACACAGCAGGTCAAGCAGCATCATAGGAGCAGGAAAACTTGACGTTTCGGGCCTAGACCCTTATTCAGAATATCTCCCATGTCATTTTCTGTCAACTCTTGTCAAACATGGCTAACATTTTTTCCTTTCTCAGCGGCTTCGGTCCCCTCCCTGGAGTGTCAGCAGCGGTGGGTTCCTTTGTGAAATGTTGGTGCCAGGAGAGGGTGGCAGCAGCAACGTTAAGTCAGAGCGAGGTACGGCTTCGGTGTGGTGGGCCCAGCGATGAGTTTGAGCCCAGATCGGGACCAGAGAGCTTCAGCAGAGGCTGCATTGCCCGAAGTCGGCCCAGCGCAGACTGACGATGGCAATGTCATCAAAGGAGGCAAGATGGTGCCAAGGAGTGGTGACACGGTTCTGGCGGCAGCAGCTTGGCTCCAGGCCATGGCTGGGCCTGGGCACCTGATGGCGGAGGCATTGGCCTTCCAGCTGCAGTGGCTTGCGGGGTCTCGCGGCACCTGAGTGCTTGCAGACTGAGGGATAGACTTTACGACTTTGTTTTTACTGACCGGGAGGACTCATGGCGGAGGTGGGAGGGGGTGTGATCTGAACATTTCCATTTCTTTTAGATGTTTCTTTTGTTGCTACTTCAGTTTGTAATCCTGTCTTTTGTACACTGTAGAGTGGCGACTTTGTACACTTTTCACTGCACTTCTGTATTCCTACACTCGAGTATACCTGGCAACAAAAATCTAAATCTTAAAAAAAAGTCTAAATCTGACAAAACAACTTATGAGATAGTAGGAACTGCCAATGCTGGAGAATCTGAGATAACACAGTGTAGAGCTGGATGAACACAGCAAGCCTTCAGAACCCTTTTTCTGAAGAAGGGTCTCGATCCGAAACATCAGCTTTCCTGCCCCTCTGATGCTGCTTGGCCTGCTGCGTTCATCCAGCTCTACACCGTGTTAAAACAACTAATGAATTGCCTTTCAGGAGTAACACTTGTTCAGTTAAATCAGGGTGAATTGTCAGCTGGTGAGCTATTTAGAAGATTTGAATTCATTAATTTTACATGTATTTCCACTGGGGTAGTGAGATTTTTTTGGTTTTAAAAAAGATCTATGAAGATTACTTGTGGCTATCCTTTTAACAGACCGAAACAAACCAAAACAACATCCACCAATGAAGGAAGAAATCCTAAAGGA
Source organism: Ginglymostoma cirratum (assembly GCA_024137785.1). Classification (NCBI taxonomy): domain Eukaryota; kingdom Metazoa; phylum Chordata; class Chondrichthyes; order Orectolobiformes; family Ginglymostomatidae; genus Ginglymostoma; species Ginglymostoma cirratum. The sequence goes on from JAHRHZ010000144.1 coordinate 19,368,432, forward strand.
CATTCTGACTGTGGTGAAAGACCAGATGAAATAATAGAAGCAATCTTAACAATTTAGATTGAAGATTTATGTACAACTGAGAAAAATATTCTAACGCCATCCTGATGTGGGTTTGATCTATGCTGAAGCTAGAATACCCAGCAGCCTCTCAATTGACTAAAAAAATTGAAAGGATGAAGCAAAGTGGCTGAACAGGCACTTAAAAATCAATAGAGATAGTAGGAACTGCCGATGCTGGAGAATCTGAGATAAAACGTTGTGGAGCTGGATGAACACAGCAGGCCGAGCAGCATCAGAGGAGCAGGAAAGCTGACGTTTGCAATCTGACCCCACTACTAAAGACATTTTTCCCTCCCCACCCTATCTGCTTTCCGGAGGGACCACTCTCTCCGTGAGTCCCTTGTCCGCTCCACACTCCCTTCCAGCCCTACCAACCCTGGCACTTTTCCCTGCAACCGAAGCAATTGCTGCACCTGCCCCGACACCTCCCCCCTCACCCCGATCCCAGGCCCCAAGAAGACCTTCCACGTCAAACAGACGTTCACCTGCACATCTGCTAATGTGGTATACTGTATCCGCTGTTCCCGTTGTGGCCTCCTCTACATCGGGGAAACCAAGCTGAGGCTTGGGGACCGCTTTGCGGAACACCTACGCTCAGTTCGCAATGAACAACTACACCTCCCAGTCGCAAACCATTTCAACTCGCCCCCCCCCCAACTCCTCGGACGACATATCCATCCTGGGCCTCCTGCATTACCACGATGATGCCACCCGAAAGCTGCAGGAACAGCATCTCATATTTCGCTTGGGAACCCTGCAGCCCAACGGTATCAATATGGACTTCACAAGCTTCAAAATCTCCCCTCCCCCGACGACATCCCAAAACCAGCCCAGCTAGTCCTTAACTATTCCTCCGACCTCAAGCCCCACCCCTATCTCTTACCCACTAACCTCATCCCGCCTCCTTGACCTGACCGTCCTCGCTGGACTGACCTATCCCCCACCTAAATCTCCACCTACATTCACCTTCACTGGTTCTAACCCTGCCTCTTTGACCTGTCTGTCTCCTCTCAACCTATCTTCTCCTTTATCCATCTTCTATCTGCCTCCCCCTCTCTCCCTATTTATTTCAGAATCCCCTTCCCCTCCCCCATTTCTGAAGAAGGGTCTCGACCCAAAACGTCAGCTTTCCTGCTCCTCTGATGCTGCTTGGCCTGCTGTGTTCATCCAGCTCCACAGTGTTTTAACTTAAAAATCAATGTCTCTATATATTCTGAATGAACAGTACAAACGCACTCACTATAGTTCTCCCATCCTTGGTCAACATTATCTTTTCAGTTCTAAGTAGGCTTCTTTAAGTGCTGGGCACGATATCTGCAATTACATGTGACTTCCTGGTCATCTGGGTGATTTTTAGGTGGAACAGTTCATAGAATTTCGTTGAACCTTTACATTACAGATAGAGGCCATTCTGCATTGACCCTCAAAGAGCATCCAAACCTGCCGTCCCTATAACCTCACATTTACCATGACTAATCCACCTAGCCTGCACATCACTGAACACTACAGACAATTTAGCATGGCCAATCCACCTAACCTTCACATCTTTGGACTGTGGGAGGAACCTGCAGCACCTGGCAGAAACACATGCATTCCCGAGGAATATGTGCAAACTCCGCACAGACAGCCACCCAAGACAGGAATCAAACCTGAGTCCCTGGTATGTGAGGCAGCATGTGCTAACCCTGAGACACAATGCCACTTTCTAGTTGGAGGAATAAACCTGACGTTCAGTGTCTTAAGCCTTTCCACAGAATTTGGCAGGTTGCAGTCAGCAGAAACTGGGGTCTCTCTCCACATTTGGGACATATATCTTAAAATGTCTGATAGCCAGGAATTAACTAAGGATTTCCTTCTCTACTATGGAGTAGCATTTCTGATGCTTGTTCAGGATTTGGAGAGGTGGCTGATTGGTCTCTCCATCCCAGATTCATTGTTCTGAAGGAGTGCAGCTCCTACCCCAATGTTACTCATATTGATGGCTACAATAAATCCTTGGTTAATATTCAAATCTTTCAGCACAGGCTTGCTTGTTAAAATGGCCTTCAGCCTTTTGGAAGCTGTCTGGCATTTCTCAGTCCATATTCCCTTTGCTTTTTGCCATTGTAGGTCTGTCAGCAGAGAGGTTGTTATGCTGAAGTTTAGGATGAACTTGTGCAGAGCTATACGTCCCCACGAACCTCATGATTACCTGTTTTGTGATGGGAATGGGGAATTGTGCTTCTACATTTGTGAACATGGTCAATACATGTCCTATATAGGTGCTTTGAGCTTTGGTGAGATTATAGTTTGCAAGGTTAGCCAGATTAGCCTGAGTCAGCTGACTGTGTTTTCTGGATGAGGTATTCTTATTGCTCCTCCAATTGTGCTTCCCAGCTGTCATTATGCACTAGGGGGCTGTTTAGGTACACTACATAATTAGACAAGCTTGTCACTACTTGGTTGTTCAGATTTGTAAAATCGGTTGGGGCACTTTGGAGTCTAAATGACGTGACATGACACTGTAATAACTTCTCTGCGTTTACGAAGGTGGTGATTTCCTTCATGCATGCAATTAAGGTGCCAGTACCCCTTGAGAAAATCTATCTTGCTAATGCAATCTCCCAGTCGGGGTATCAGGGAGAAGTTGGCTCTGGTCACTGCATTAACTTATCAGTAGTTGATGCAGAGCCTTACTGAGCTATCCAACTTTGGCAGGAGTGCAAATGGGAACTCCAGCTACTCCTGCTCGGTTACGTTCATTGGTGCTCTAGCATGTAGCTAATCTCCTCCGAAACCTAAGACAGCTTTCTTTGGCCTAGATGATTTCATTTTGGGAAGTGCGTCTCCCATATTCACATCATGTAGAGCTAGCATGGTCAGCCTAGCTTTCCAATGCATAAACCTTCAATTGCAGTGAGTCACCTTGTCAAATCCTCTACCTTTTGAGCACCTAAGCGAGTGAATAAGTAGTCTAGGTTTTTGAGTACCTCACTATTGGTTAACTGGGTGTAGAGGGTTAAGTGTGGCTTTATCCACATCTTCCTCCACTTTATCCCCATAGACTACCCATGTAGGTCAGTAGCAATGGAATAAACCATTACCTGCTTGTCCCCTTCTTGTCAGTGGTATTGCTTTATCATAACGTGATTCAGCCTTTCAGAGATAGTGGGAACTGCTGATGCTGGAGAATCTGAGACAACAAGGTGTAGAGCTGGATGAGTGCAGCAGGCCAAGCAGCATCAGAGGAGCAGGAAAGCTGACGTTTCGGGCCTAGACCCTTCTTCAGAAATGGGGGAGGGGAAGGGGATTCTAAAATAAATAGAGAGAGATAGGGAGGCGGATGGAAGATGGATAAAGGAGCAGATAGGTGGAGAGGAGACGGACAGGTCAAAGACGTGGGGATGGAGCCAGTAAAGGTGAGTGTAGATGGAGAGTTAGGGAGGGGGTAGGTCAGTGCAGGGAGGACAGACAGGTCAAGGAGGCAGGATGAGGCTGGTAGGTAGGAGGTGGGGGTGGGGCTTGAGATGGGAGGCGTGGATAGGTGGGAGGAAGGATGGACAGGTTAGGGAGGCGGGGATGAGCTGGGCTGGTTTGGGGATGCGGTCGGGGGAGGGGAGATTTTGAAGCTTGTGAAGTCCACATCGATACCGCTGGGCTGCAGTGTTCCCAAGCGAAATATGAAGTGCAGTTCCTGCAACCTTCGGGTGGCATCGTTGTGGCACTGGAGGAGGCCCAGGGTGGACATGTCATCCAAGGAGTGGTAGGGGGCGTTGAAATGGTTCACGACTGGGACGTGCAGTCGTTTGTCACGAACCAAGCGTAGGTGTTCCTCAAAGCGGTCTCCAAGCCTCAGCTTGGTTTCCCTGATGTAGAGGAGGCCACAATGGGAACAGCAGATATACAGTATATCACGTGCAGGTGAACACCTGTTTGATGTGGAAGGTCTTCTCGGGGCCTGGGATGGGGGTGAGGAGGGAGGTGTAGGGGCAGGTGTAGCACTTCCTGCGGTTGCAGGGAAAAGTGCCGGGTGTGGTGGAGCTGGTGGGGAGTGTGGAGCGGACAAGCGAGTCATGGAGAGAGTGGTCCCTCCGGAAGGCAGATAAGGGTGGGGAGGGAAAACTGTCTTTGGTGGTGGGGTCAAATTGCAGATGGCAGGAGTGCTGGAGGATGATGCTTTGGATCTGGAGGTTGGTGGGGTGCTACGTGAGGACGAGGGGGATTCTGTTTTGGTTGTTATTGCGGGGACAGGGGTGTGAGGGATGAGTTACAGGAAATGCGAGAGACACGGTCGTGGGCATTTTCGATCACTGTGAAGGGGAAGTTACGGTCCTTGAAAAACGAGGAGGTGTCAGAGAGCTGGCACTTGTCGCTTGTCCGCTCCACACCTTCTCTGAACCGCCTCCAATGCATTTACAAGCTTCTTTAAATAAGGTGAATAATACTGTACACAATTCTCCAGGTGTAGTTGCACCAGTGCCCAGTATAACAGAAGCAAACTCTCCTTACTTCTGCATCCAATTCCCTTTGCAGTTAATGATAACAATCTATTAGCTTTCCTAATTATTTGCTGTACCTGCTCACTGATCTTCTGTGATTCATACACAAGGACACTCAGATCCTCCTTCAGCTCAGAACTTGGTAATCTGTCAATAACGTTTCAATAAGATACTTTAAAAAGAATTCCAGCCAAGGTTTCACATTTTCCTACATTATACTCCATTTGCTACGTCAATGTCCGTTCACTTCATTTAGAATGGATTAAAATGTGACAACTGGAATGACAAATCTCTTTGGTTTTTCTCTCATACACCAGTAGTTGTCTTGGATGTGCCCTACTGTTTCGCTGTTGAAATGCAGGGGTTTCTTGCCTCACATTTCATTGCAGCACCATCCCTTCTCTTCTGAAGATGGTCACCATCATTTCCCTCTCCCCATGTGTGTTCACATTTCTATCCAGCTCAACATCTTTATCCTTACTAGTTAGTTGTTAGTGAGTAGGGGAAGGTTTATTCCAGAAAAGGCGTTTATAGATCAGCTCGTAGTCATCAAAAGTGTGTCTATCTATCTGGCCCCTCTTGTTGACATCTCATATGGTCTGAAGGACTACATCAGATATAATGGAATGAAGGAAGAGAAGGTGGATACTTCAACTGAGATTTAATTGGGTTTGAATTAGTTGTATAAATATGGGGCATCAGCAATCATTGAGGTTTGAGTTTTATGGAGTGAAGTTAGCTGAAATAAAGCTCTTACATTAAAGTGTGGACTTGAGTTCTGTTTAAAGATGGGTATATTTTGGAGTATGACATTGATATTAGAGGATGGATAAGTCAAACTATGAAGTTTCGGAGTGTGATTACCCACTCACGTTCTGAAAGTGAGCCTTAATGAAGTTATAATGTGGACCTGGGTTACCTCTTTACCAAAGAGGAAGCAAGGTTACTGTACAAAAACAAGATGATGAATTGAATACATATGGTTTGGACAGATTGTAAACTTTCATGGATAAAATTCATCCAAAAAATGATCTATTGACTGCTTATAAGAATGATCAGGCTTTGATAAATTTAGAAGGACAGAGGACAATACTATTGAAGAGTATGTAATGGAATTCAGTAGGTTGTATGCAAGACTGTAGATATTTCATTTGGAAATTCACTAATCTGTGCCGAAATTTAAGTTACTTAAGTGCCAAAGTATCAACTATGGATATATTTCCAGTTTAAACTCAAGCCTGAGAAAGGGCTACAATTAGTTTTGCTTTTTTGGAGCATTTGAATGAATGGCATGTTGGCAGAAAGGCAAAATCTCAGAAAGAATTTGGTGGGCCTTAAGATATGAGGTAAGGCCATCAGAAACCAATTTCAATTGGGAGATATAGTTTATTATAAGGGAAAAAGGCAAAAAGAATGGAGATGCCCAGGAGAGGGTACAGATGGAAAAATAATAATTGTGCAGCATGGGACTGTTCACGTACCCACTTTCAGATTGCTTTGCATGGATTACAGATTTGCAGAATCTGAAGGAGTTATAGGAAAAAGTGAAGAGCCAAGCACCATTTTAGCCAAATGTTGCACAGCTATGAGGATCAAACTGCTGCATTTGACAGTTTGCTTGATGATGAACAGGTCAGTTCAGATGGTCACATGAGGCCACTATACCAGAGGGTAACTGACAAAAGTGGGCAAGAAGGTCAAATATTTATTAGAAAGTGCTAGTTGATGAAAAAATGTGCCCATTATAAATAGAGCAGGGAAGGCCTTGGGAAAATAGGAAAGCTGAATGAATGTACAGGATGAAGGGCAGGAGGTAGGAGATTAGGCCCATTAATTAGGAACATGAACTACAGAGGTGGTACATGCAACGTAAGCTCAAACAGTGAGCCTGGGAGTGAACATGTCCCTAGAAAGAGATCATGAACTGTTAAAAAAAAATTATTAATAGAAGGTGGTGGGTGGAACTTTGGTAGTCCAGAAAGAGAGAACGCAAGGTAGAGGGCATAGTTCAATAAGGCTGAGAAGTATAATACAAACCATGAATACTTGCAGGAAGAGACCATATATTTGGAAGGTTTTAGTGGCCATGAACAGTATAGAAGGTAATTTAATAATAGATGTCTAAGAACAAGAACTACAAAGCTGGAGAGAATTTGGGATGTACATAGAGGTGCCAAATAGGGGACAACCAGCCAAATCACATGTACCAAAAAGTAGTCCCCTGAAGTTTCCATCATCACGAGATGCCAAGAATTTGAAACTTCTTGTTTTCAGTGATGTCTCTTATACAAATCTCTGTAACAGGTTCTCCAGTGCAGGAGGATGTATAATTTTTCATATGGGAAAGGGAGGTAAATGTTTCCCTTTAGCTTAGGAAGCTAAAATGTTCAGAAGGATAATAAAGATTTCCTTACTCTTGTTCTTGGTGGGATGACAGATATGGTACTTTTCTAAGTGAAAATTTTGGAAGGAATTCTAAAAAGGGATTCAGCAGCAATATCCATTGAGCACTACATCAATAATAAGTCATTACAGAATAATGTACTCAATGAAATGTGTGAATAAAAAAAGATTGAGAGTGGATATTCCAATTTTAATGTAGGTGGTGGAAAATGGAGAGATCACTAAATGAATAACAGCAGTAGGCTATCTGGTTGTTTTATAGAAAGTACAACAAGGTCTGAGAAACTGTCGGGGATACGGGAGAAAAGACAGTTGAAACTTTATTGTATGGATGAAAGGTGATTAACATATTCTTTAATTTTGTACCTGTGAGATAGATGATTCTGTAAAATAATCTCAGGAGACTCAGATTCAGGTTAACGATGGTTTATTTCACCAATGCATTGGAAGAGTAACAACTCGGAGAAACTTCATATTTCTGCCCTCATAAGGAAATCTCAAATATTTAAACTCTGTAAGTCACGTAGACAGTACATAAACTCATATTCCAAAATGGTATATTTTAGACATGTACCAAAATAGGAGGGAGTGCCTAACACCCCTGGTCTTATCTACTCCCCCTATCCTCCTAGAAGCTGTCCTACCTCCTTTCTAGAGTCTGTGCTATCTCCACAGCCTTGAGATCCCCATGGCTTTGTCTGGTGGGACTTTTACTTGGTGCGGTGTGGGGTCATCTGTACTTGAGCTTCAGCAAAACTCAAAGGTTATTACTAATTCAGTCACATTGCCCTTTTGTAGGATTATGTGTATCTGCCACATCAGCATGTCGATCTTGCCTTTGCGATTAATTTTGTTTTATATAACTCCATAACATTTCTTAAACAGGAATAAATAAATTGTTTATGAATCTTACTTGTTAAACTAACTAAATTCCCTATTTCTTTCTATTGCAATTGATTAACCCAGTTTAAGATTTTACTAAAATTACCCAAACAGATTGATCTGAGATTAACCCATGCCATACCGAATGTTTTCCCTTTCTAAAAAAAATGTTATAGTTGTATCTAAAAAGAAAAAGGGAATCTGTTGACATCTAATATGCTCTGAAGAATGCCTACCACCTTATAATATGTCAGTTAAGAGTTAATTGGATTTGAATTTGTTGGATGGGACCTAATAATAGAAGGGTGGGTTTGTTTTATGCAGTGTTGCTATCTAGCACAAAGCTCTCACAAAAAAGTGTTGATGAGAGTAATGTTTAAATCTAGTTAATCTTTTAGAGATTAACATAATCTTTGTTCCTCCAGAGGTGGTCTTATTGCAACATATATGGAGTTTTCAATGGAACATTATCTGTTGCAGTTTTTCATAAATGGCTTCTGTTTTAAGTACCCTCATCCACTGGTCAAAACCAAGTTGCTTAAGCCTTCCAATTTCCAGGCACCTCTGCTCAGGTCATTTCCTGAGGGGTTTTATTTGACAGTAGGCTTCCACAACTACCAGGTTCTCACTTAAAATAGCCCTTTCTACTGTCTCATTGTCAGTGGCACCTGCCTCAGGTAAGAGGGAGAAAATGTCATGAGCTTTCCCTGCAAGTTTGCTCCGCAGTTATAAAGACCAGTATTGAACTGGTTACTTTAACTGCTGTGCTAACCATTCAAAGAGATAAAGATGGTTCCCAACTCTGCATCATCAAATTTAAAGATGAAATGAGTAAAACAAGTCTCATCTAGTGGTATAACAAGGTGTGGAGCTGGATGAACACAGCAGGTCAAGCAGTATCAGAGGAGCAGGAAGGCTGACGTTTCGGGCCTAGACCTTGTTATCTCAGATTCTCCAGCATCTGCAGTTCCTGGTATCTCATCTAGTGGTAACAAGGTGTAGAGCTGGATGAACACAGCAGGCCAAGCAGGATTACCGGAGCAGGAAGGATGACGTTTCGGGCCTAGACCCTTCTTCAGAAATGAAGTCTAGTGGAGTCCTCAAGGGAGACAGTCAATTTCCATCCCTCAGTTTATGTTGTTTTAGTTTAAGCTCCCTATTCTTTGGCTGCAGCCTTAATAAATCTTCCTGTCAAAATCGAGGTTTAAATCCTGAGTGACCCACTTTTCTGAAAGTCATTAAATTATTCTAACTTCCATTCTCTGTTGGACTCTTTCTTCAATCTTTTCAATTTTTCTTTTAATTGCCTGAAATAAAGTTTGAGGCCTTTCTGATTTTACAGTTCTGGTGTAAATGGCTTAACTGGCCCTTGGAGCTATATGATATGGAGCTTGTTCATGATGGCAGCAATGTTTGTTTTCAGAGGCGAGAGCTCCCATTTTTTACTCCCATACCTTTCCTGCCTGGTCTATATACCATTATTAAAAAAAAATGTCCTAACTTTACTTCTGGTACCTCCAATGGCACCACGATGAATCTTATATACGAATAAATGAACAGCCAAATTAGCCCATCCTGCCCCTCAAACCTGCTCTACCATTCAATAACATAATGGTTGATATGGTTATAATCGCAAATTCGCATGGAGAGAACAATACAGTTCCGTATCTATGTTTCAAATGTGTTGCACTTCGAATCACCTGGATGATGAGGTTGAAGCTAGGAGCCTGCTTTATCTGGGAAATTCTTAATAGAATTTTTCAGGAGTATCACCAGCAGCTCACCAACCCACTTCCTCATACGGCAAATTATATACTGCAAGATAGAGATAGAGAGCTTAAAGAAGGGACCAAAACAAAACAATATAAAATGTTTAATTTTAGCAGCACACCCACAGCCATTCGGTGAGAAAGTACCCATAAGATCATAAACTGAAGATAAAGGAGAAGTAGTAGGCCATTCAGCCCATAGAGTCTGCGCCCCCATTCAAGGAGATGGGTGATCTGATAATCCCCAACTCCACTTTCCTGCCTTTTCCCATAACCCTCAATTCACTTATTGATCAACAATCTTTCTGTCTCAGTCTTGAATATACTTATGACCCAGATTCTACAGCCTTCTGTGGTAAAGAATTCCATAGATTCTCTACCCTTTGAGAGAAGAAATTCCTCCTCTCTCTGTGTGTGCAACCCCTTTTTCAGAGATTATGTCCTAGAAACTCCCACAGGGAGTAATAACCTTTCCTCATATATCCTGTCAAGTCCAATAAGAATTTTGTATGTTCCAGAGTGTGATAATAAGGCGAATGACACAGCATTTCTTCCTTGGCTCCATTTTCTGACTAAGACTCGCATTTTCAGGATATTGATGAGACACTGTAAAAATACACAAGTCCAAATTGCACCATCTAGTGGAATAAAAATAGCAGCATGAAACAAACAAAAACACCATCAGGACCGTAACAGAAATTCAGAGATTGCTCTTGCGTCTACATGCCATAAGAAGTGATAAGTTTTACAAAAATCACAGCTGTCATGAACATTCCCAAAGGACTACAGTAAAGGTCTCAGTTTAACACACATCTTAAACAAAGGAGCCACGACTGGGAGATCTGAAGATTGCATTATCTGCCCTCTCATGGCTGAAAATGAATTGGAAGGGCTAAGTGGGGGTACAGTGGGAGCCTCGCAGGACCCAACAACTATAGCAGTGATAGTAAGAACTGCCGATGCTGCTGAGATAACACAGTGTGGAGCTGGAGGAACACAGCAGGCCAGGCAGCATCAGAGGAGCGGGAAAGCTGGCGTTTCAGGTCGAGAGATGTTCTGCTGAGGGAAATGGAGGTGTTAGGTCCCGAATTAAAATGCTGAACCTGAAAAATTATAGTCTCTGTCTTATTTCCTAATTGCCAATTTGCAGAGGTTCAAGCAGATTAGAGAATCAAACTTGTGGCTCAAAGAATGATATGGAGAGAAGGGGTTTCTGTTTGTGGAGCATTGGCCCTGGCACCTGGAAAAGAGGGACTTTCTAATGTTCCATTAGAAAGGGCACTTTAATAGAACTGCAATTAGAGTCTTGGAGAACTGTATGACTATGGCTCTACGTAGGGTTTTAAACTAAAAGTAGGGAGAGGGCTGGGGAGAATGAAGAGATTTAGAAATTTAAGAAGAAAAATTCCGAACACTGTGCAATGATTTGGGTAAAGACAAGCAGACTGAAACAGAAAGGTACTGATAGTCTAATTACATCTAAACTACCACCGAATAACATTCATGTAATAATTGTGGTAATAATAAACTAAAGACTTTTTAATCTTGATGCCCAAAGTGTTCACAAAAACTACGGGCAAAGTTAAAGTTATATTTAATTATCATTACAAAGACATGTTTAGAAGGTGACCAAAGTTGGAGAATAAATAAAAAAAGAAAAAGGGGGAGGACAGTAAGAAAGGAGGGTCTTCATCCAGAAGATCAGGAATTAGAATCGCTACTTAGCAATAGGTGGAACTTGGCAATAGCAAGAGTCATAAAATGCTGGTGAGAGGAGCTTATAGGCCTTATAACTTTCAATGTACAACTGGAGAGAAAATGAAGCAAAAAGCCATGGAAAATGACAACATTGTGGAGCAAACAATTGGTTTACAAGCAGAATTTCACCCACTTAAATCGCTAAAGGGATCTCTGCATTTGGTTCCCAATGGGGCCTTCCTGTTTGAGTGTTGTATCCTTTACTACCTCATAATTGTGAGAGCACTCCATTGGCTCCAAGGGTGTGGAGTCCATTTTAATAGGAGGTGGAGGAGCAAAAGGAGGAGACTATGTGCACAACATCCAACGCAACAGAGTAAGAGGGGCTACATTGTGAATCATTGTTTAAATTGAAAGGAAGTTTCACACCCCACTTAGAACCAACCAGCCCTTTCTAACTACAAAGTCCCTTTACCAACATCATTCAAGAAAAGCCAACAATGAAAAAGTTCCATGCAACAAATTTTATCCAACAACACATCAATGACATAAACAACTAAACAGCTGTAGGCTTTTATTCCCCCTTTCCTTGGTCTGTCGGGTTTACTCTGGATATTAGTAACCCAAGGCAGTTCTAACAATAGAATATACCCAATGTTTTTTATTAAAGCAAAGTAATACTACAGAAAATACTGCAAAAATCTTACCCATGCAATGCTTACAATCACAAGTGAACCCTTTTACCTGGACTTGCCCAAAGATCAGATCAAATGATCAGTCTGTTGCAACCATTGATCAGCCGACCTCCTCAGGTTGCTAACTGTGTTGTAAAGCAAGGGTTTTTAATACTCTTTCCATGAAAAGAAACTTTGTGTTCACATCGTTGACACGATCCAGTCTCCAGCAAATGATCAGATTGACCACTGGCAAATGTCACCAATGCGTTTCTGCCATGACCAGTTTAATCAATGACCTCTTTAAAACTTGCTTGTGTCTCCTCAGAAAGAGGCTAATCTCTTGCTTTTATTGAAATCTGGCTCAGCTTTAGCTTGCTTTTGCTTTGTTATCCAACCCAATGTATGATATTTACGCGGAACAATTCTATGGCAATCACAAATTCAGCTGATAAATCATCTGCATTATCGTATCTGATTCACTGTGCCTGTTTTAAACAAAGCTTTAGCTTTTCCAGAGTTACTGTGACAGTTCAATCCCTTATTGCTTGAGTTGAAAGGTTTGACGTAATTTAAAACCTTTCTCATCATCAGGTCATTGTCAGATGTCATATATTTTCTCCTCATTTCATTTTGAGGCTGAAAGTACCTAATGGGTTCTTCAAGGTCTGATCAAAATGATTACAATAAGACATGTGCAATTCAATATGTAGCTAACTTATTGGGTTAAAATACTTCATACATATATGAATTACTAATAATTGTTTATAATACTGATATTTTTATTATAACACTATATTATTAGGTTAAACAACTGAGATAAAGAAGTGAGCCTCACACTGCCTTTCTATCTGTCAGGTCTTTGGTGATGGTTGCACTCGGAGCTCTATCTCAGATTCAATGGTGCCAGTCTCGATCCCCAGCCCGATGGTATGAAGTCCAAGGAGCGGGGAAAAATCCCTAATATTCATACTACTCTGAATCCGGGATTATGAGCTGAATCCCCATTTCATAATAACTTTGGTACTTTTCCAGCCCTCAAAAAATAGGTAGGAAATGTGTCAATGTGGCTCCACGTAGACCTTACAAGCATACAGTTCACACTGACACTCAAGATCTCCTCACTCACCCTGACTCCCCACATGAGGCCATTCAAATATTGAGGCACTAATACCAGGTTCTTCGCTGTTAAACGTTGGGCATTTCTTGTCCTCACCAGCTGCTTGCACTCCCTTCGTTGGATTATTCCGGAGAACATCATTCCCCCTATCACCAGCAATATGACATCCTTCCCACCCTGCAGCTCCCAGCACAGTTGGCAGAGCCTTGTAGAGGTTTCAAGTGTTTCAGCTTCTGGCTGGACAGCTGGTACATTCTCTCCCTCGCAGTCTGTGATCCCTCATTTCAGGAAAGCAAGCTGGATCTTGGCAGTCTTCCTCAAAGACAGTCAAGACATTGCCAACAGCAGGCACACCCCACTGCCCCCGAGAATCAACAGCCCCTTGAGCAGAGGCCCCCACTCAGGGATAATCCTAATCCCCTAGCCAAACAGTTGCTGGCAGTATTTCTGTACATTTTTCCTCAGATGGTGATGGCTAGCACAAGGGGACCTAGCTTTAAATTGAGGGGTGATAGGTATAGAACAGATGTCAGAGGTAGATTCTTTACTCAGAGAGTAGTAAGGGCGTGGAATGCCCTGCCTGCAACAGTAGTAGACTCGCCAACTTTAAGGGCATTTAAATGGTCATTGGACAAACATATGGATAATAATAGAATAGTGTAGGTTAGATGGGCTTTAGATTGGTTTCACAGGTCGGTGCAGCATCGAGGGCCGAAGGGCCTGTACTGCGCTGTAATGTTGTATGTTCTATGTTCTAGCAGCACCCACTGAGGGAGATGGTGCCTGCTGGCAGTGTCCACATCCACCTGAGGGCCTGGGATTGAGAGACCCCGGGGCGCCTGCAAGTGATGGTAGGAGGAGGGTTGGTAGCAAGAGCAGGATGCTGGCACTGACTTGACTGCCTTTGAAGAAGACTGCCACCCAACTGCTGGAACCTCTAAGCAAATAGAACCAGCTTTCGTTTGTCAGGGTCTTTAATGTGGCATGGTTTCCCATTTGCCCCTAGTGGCCCTCACGAATTACAGGCTTCAATTGACAGCACAGAGGGAAGGCCACCCACGTGCCATTCCGTCCACCCAAGACTAAATGCGGGTGGAAGTGGGAAGGTAGTGGGGTCACCACACCAGCACCTCCCTCTCCACCAATCCCATCTACGGGGGAGGGCACAGGATTTCACCCAGTGAGATGGGACTGGCAACACAACATTTTAGAATCTCCTCCTTCTCTCGCGTTGACCCTGCTTCTCCCACAAAGGTCAGAAGCGATTATCCTGCAAGCACTGGTGCATTGCCGCTACTTCCCTTCTTTACTTTTAAAACGGGGCAGCTGCCATGCTTTCTAAACAGTTATGCAGAGGCACCTGCACTGAAATGGAGACAGGAGTTACGTGGGAGCCTCTGCTGACCGTTGCTACAGTCATGGAAATGTATTTTATATTTCACCTACCTCAGGCCCAATCAGATGTAATTTACAGCTCCCGCTTCCTAATAATGAGGTGTATAAATTGTGCAATGTATTAGTTTAAATTGCTATCGGAACTCTGAGTGCCTTGCCAGACAGCCCATCCTCCTTATTGACCTGCTACTGACCAAGTAAGATTGCAGGTATTTTTAATCAATATATTCAGATGTATTATGACTGGAGCAGATGGGACTTGAATCCAGGCCTCCTGGCCCAGAGGTGGGACACTACCACTGCACCACAAATGCCCCCAAGGGAGATTACAACCCTCAGATGCGGCACTGTAGTCACCCGTTTCAGTCTGCTGATAATTTTGGAAAAGCAGTAATCTATAAATGACATATTCTCACTCTTTCAAGTCACTGGATTGTTGGAAAAGAAAATTTGCTCAACATCCCATCTTTTCCCGTCAGTAGGAAGTTCCAACAGATGGAGCTCTGAGACTTTGCAACACATCATGTTTAACTGAAGAAACTGTTAAAAGTACCACAAAAATTACTGGATGAGCAAAGCACAGGATTATAATTAATGGTGCTATGCATTTCATATGCTCCTTCACCATAGCTGATAATATAGCATGCATTACATGCAACATAATACAAAATGGTGTAAAATGTAGTCTATTATATAACAATTTAGCATTTTTGGCATCCTCATGGTCAGTAAGATATTTTTCATGTAGTGAGGCAAACATGGCGGCCATTCACACTCAAAAATAAAAGCCCAGAAAATTTGTAGTTGTAATAATTTTGGGTGAGGATTAAGATTTGCTCAAGACACCAGAAAAATCCTCTGTTTTTATTCTAATTTTACCTGGATCTTTTACAGCTTCCTGAGAGAGCTGACTTTGTTTTAATGCCTCATTTCAAAATTGATGCTTTGGAGAAAGCAGCACTCCCTCAGTACTATTGTGAAACGTCCGTTCAATCACGTCTAGAAGTTTCCAGGAGCAGCTGACACCATCGTTTCCCTGATCCAACAGTTTTCCTTCTGGGGTGGTAAGTGGGTACAATGCCAGCTGATATTCAAGATGGCACAGTGAAAGGTTGGGAAGCAGGTAAGATGATAGGGTTGGTTGAGTTGGGAGGGGAAGTTGGGGAGGTCAGACTGCCAGTGGGGTTGTAGTGTCAGGAGGAAGGTAGTGTCAGGAAGGTGGTAATGTCAGGTAGTGTCAGTGCGTCACTGGGGACTCAGTTGGTAAGATGTCAAGGGTGTTTGGAAAGTCACAGAGTGGTTGGAGGGTCAGTAGGGGTTGGAGGGTCAGGGGCAGCTTGTGGGTTGGAGGAGAAAATTGGAGGACCAGAGAGTGAGGGGGGATTGAAGATTCAGGGAGGTGCTTGTGTGGGAAGAGTCAGGGGGAGATCAGGTGGCATCAGTTGTATAGATACACAGAAGTTAAAACGATGTTCAATAGTCTAACATTTTCTGGCTAACAACCCTGGTAAGTAAGCCGGAATGCTCGCAAGTCTCTGACTCTAACTCAGAGTTGGAGATACTCATGCCAAGTCTTGAGGAGCTGGGTAATTGCCCATTGGAATTTTAACCTACCAGGCAGTTCAGATAGAGTGAGGGCATCAGGGCTTCTGAGGGCTTTTTTGGGAACACACCCAGTTTCTGAACATCTGAAGGCTAGAAGATGTCTCCAGGTTCATAGAATGGGGATTGAACTATCCATCTCTGAGTCAGAAGTGCCAACACTGGGAAAGGAGTGACATCATAAGATGGATTTTGCCTATTGTTTTCCCTCCTTATTTTCTATCCTTTTCTGATCTCAGACACGACTCATTATGAATTAGAGTCAAGTGTGTGAAGTGCTTAGGAGTAATTTAAACTAGGAGTTTCACACCCACATCAGAAAAACCTTTTATGACAAACGAACAAAATGAAATCCTAAGGGTGAATGGAATGTTCTAAACCTTCTCCTGTTTATTGTCGATTGGGCACCAGCTGTGTCATACCAAAGTCTTAATAAAAAAGACTCCTTAATAACTTCAAATAAATTTATAAAATTTCAAATAATATTACTAACCAATTGCTAGAAAGTGCTGCCTTTGGATAAAAACATCATTTGCAGCTGCTTGTGGTTTAAAAACAAATGCTTACCTTTCTTTGAATTCTGTCCTGTAGGACAGTTAGTTTAACATGTGCCATTGGGAAGTTGTGAGGATCCATTATTAATGAAGTCATAACAGGATGTTTGGAAAGTCAAAATACAATCCATCAGTGTCAGCATAATTTTATGAAGTGCAAATCTTGTTTGACTAATTTGCTTGAGTTCTTTCAAGACATAACAAGCAATGTGGCTAATGGGGATCCTGTAGTATATCTGGACTTTCTGAAGGTATTTTATAAGGTACTGCCCAAAGGCTTAATACAAAAAGTAAGATCACATGGGGTTGGGGTAATTTAGTCACTTGGATAAAGAATTGGCTAACAAACAGAAAGCAGAGAGTTGGGATTAATGGGTCTTTTCTTAATTGGCAAGACATAACCGCAGGTATTATAGGGTTCTGCCCTCAGGCCCCAACTAGTTATAATCTATATATTAATGACTTGGATGTGGGAGTAGAATGTACTATAGCCAAATTTGCAGATGATACTAAATAAATGGGAAAGTAAGTTGCAATGAAGAAGTATACAAATGGATACGGATGTGTTGGGTGAATGGGTCAAAATTTGGCAGATGAAGTTTAACGTGGATAAATGTGAGGTTATCCATTTTTGTTGGAGGAATTGAGAAGCAACTTGTTATCGCAATGGAGAGAAAATTCAGAATGTTTCGGTACAGAAGGATCTCGGTGTCTTAATGCATGAATCACAGAAAACTAATATGCAGGTATAGGAGATAATACGCAAGGCAAATGGAATGTTAGCATTTATTGCTAAAGGAATAGAGTTTAAAAGTAGGGAAGTGTTTTTGCAATTATAGTAGTGAGACTGCACCTAGAGTATGATGGTGCGATTGTTGTGCAATTTTGGTCTCCTTACTTGAGGAAGGATGAAGTTTTATTGGAGGCAGTTCAGAGGAGGTTGGTTCCTAGATTGATTCCAGAAATGAGGGTCTTGTCTTAAGAAGAGCGACTAAGCAGTTTAGGCTTATATTCTCTGGAGTTTAGAAAAATGAGAGGAGATCTGATTGAGGTATGTAAGATGCTAAAAGGGATTGACAAAGTCAATTTAGAAAGAGTGATTCCTCATGTGGGGAAATTTAGAATGAGAGGTTATAGTTTTTAGGATAAGGGGAAGTAGATTAAAAACAGAGATGAGGAGACATTATGTCTTCACACTAATCATTCAGCCAAATGGCTTGGCAAAAAAGTCCAAGGTGCTGTTACAACATACACTTTTACATGCCTGTTGTAGCAGGCAAATATGAATGATAATGGTCAAGTCTACAACATCACATGGCTGGCCAGGAATCTCTACCATTCTAACCACCTGCTATTGTTGCATGTTGAAAGAGTTACAAGTTGATACTCAACCTGTTTGATTGTATTATAAATGGACTTTCCATGGGCATCAGATTTTGGCGTAGGACGCTGTTGCTGCGCTACAAAATTTCCTTATTACCAGTTATTGGAATTGAGTTAATCTTAGAAAACAATTTTCAAATTCCACAGTCTAAGCCCTTTTGAATCTCTGAACTAATGACCATTCAGAACATTTTCAATCTTTGCTGAATGGTTTCAAAGTGTATTGACCACTTCCATCAGAGATAGTAAGACGCTGGTCACTTCCATGCTGTTTGCAACTAATGCTATTTGGCAGCCAATAATGAGGGCTAAACAGGACAATTATTTTCCTCATGGTCTGGCCCTACTTGGAATTGTATCAGTTCTTTTTATAATTTTCAATCCAGCTCATAGATTGTATCTCACAGCAGTTTTTACTAACTGACCTCAAGGCCCCTGTTGAAGAATCGCAGTGCCATCTTCCTTTTTTCCGACATCTTCCAGAAACTTCCATGCTTGGGCAAGGCCACTTTAGAGTGTCAGTGCTTACCTGGGTGCACAGTGGCTTTTTAAATATGGCACCAGTGCTAAAGGGCTGCTGGTCTTTCAGTTGAAATCCACTGAGTGGAGAATTGTTCTGCAAATGACCTGTAGTAAGATGGGATAAAAGGTACTGCAGATGCTGGAGAATCTGAGATAACAAGGTGTGGGGCTGGATGAACACAGCAGGCCAAGCAGCATCATAGGAGCAGGAAAACTTGACGTTTCGGGCCTAAACCCTTCATCAGAAATGGGGGAGGGGAAGAGGGTTCTGAAATAAATAGGGAGAGAGGGGGAGGCGGATAGAGGATGGACAGAGGAGAGGATAGGTGGAAGGGTTGGATTCTGATGTGACAGACACTGTAGGGATGGCAAATGTAGTCAGTCAGCGATTTTGGTAAGATACGATGACAGAATTCACTAAAGCTTGCAGTGCAAAACCTTCCAAAAACCTAACAAAACTTCCACTGTGCCAAAAATACGTAAGATTCAGCTCTGGATCTTGTTGACTCCAAATGACCTTTCTGAATTTACATTACCTATCAGGAGAGGGCAGTGTTGCTCTAGTTAGAGATAACCAGCTCTGACAAACAGTAGTACCATCAGTAGATGGGTGCAGAAAGCTGGCTGAAAGGAAGTGAAATTGATATTGAGATTTTTGTAACTATTTTCTTTGTAAAGAAAATGATAGCACAGAAACAGCACCAAAAGCTAGGAAAACTTACATGAAAAACTCTGAAAGAGGAAACTTTGTGGCTCAGAGTTCAGTAAAAAGTAAAAGAGTTGGGGATATAGAAGGTCTGATCCCACAATCCGGTTGTTAAAAGCAGACATTGGGAGAATGGTTTGTTGCAGGTTCATGTGCATTGTCAAATTGAAACCATTGCTGCTTTCCTTGGAAAGACCTGTGTAAGTATTTACACGAATAAATAAGCTGTCTGAGTTTGCAAAATCCTAAGATACATATTAAAGACATCAAATGAGCCATTAAGAATAGCCAGGCTCATCAAACTTCATATTTTATCGCACCTTCTACATCTGACATGACATTTTGCCAGCTCGTCTCCAAAAGGAAGGCTGCAGCTGGTAATGATGCTCAGGTTTTGAACCTAATAGGAATGAAAGATGGTGCCATCCATGAGAAACATGGAACTGCATGCAGGAGGAGAGCCTGCAAGAGAAGAAGAGGTGTAGGAATACAACAGAGGCGACACCCTCAATATTGGGTCTGCTGCCAAAGGCAGCAACCTGGTGATAAATGAGACCTAGTGTCGCAGGAAACAATGATGTGCCAGATGCTCCCAGATATGGGTGACCTTGTCACTATCAAAGCCACTGTGGCATTGAATTTCATTCCTGGCAGCTTCCAAGAATGAGCTGTGGACCTTGGCAGCAATTCATAGACAGCAGCACAACACTATGTCTCCCCACTCAATGACACCCTCTTTCCTTGAGCTGGACATTACATTCATTTCACAACAGGCATACCCTTGTTGGATTGCATCCATCTAACCATCAAAGCACCCAGTTCCTAATCAGTGAGATACATCGACAGAAAGAGCTTCCAGTCACTTAATGTTCAATAGGTCTATGAGCATGTTGATGTACACACTTTCCTGCCAACTCCAGCAGTTCAGATTTCCTCAGAGTTTCACCCCAACTCATAAAATCCCTCAACAGATCTTAGTGGGCAAAGGACATCCCTTGAAGAGACCCTCTATGAGAGTCTGAGACAGAAGCACAGACACAGTGCAACTAATGCCACCTGCTCATAGGGCAATACCCATTGAGAAAGTCAACAGGCTTCTCAAGATGTGATTGTTGGATCCGAGACCAATCGGATGGCGCCCTCCAATACCCTCTTGCAGTGGTCTTAGTTATTGTGGTGGTTTGCTGCACTTTTCATCAAACGGTCATTCTGAGAGCTGGGAACATTGAAGGGTGTGGGTCTCTGGAGGGAGGCAGCACATTGTGTAAGAGCATGAAGGATGTACAGGTGTAGGGACATAATAATGAACAGAGAGATGCTCAGTTTGTGCGGAGACAGTTTGAGAGAAAACGGTTGCACAGTTTGGAGGCAATACTCAAAGACATTCAATGTCGCCACATTTACAAAATAAATATGGTGCCATTTAGTTTTAAAAAGCAATGATTTAATGGGTGTCACATGGGCAAAAAGTAGAATTCGTGCCTTTTTTTGGTGTACAATGTTAATCATTTAAATTATATTAAAAGAAAAGTCTTTGAGCAATACGAATCAAAACAAGGATGCCTTGTATGTCAGGATTATCCGTTTCAGGTGTCCATCATCTCAGTCTGTCTGAGCCAGGTTGAGGTATTGTGTGGTTTAAGGTGGGGTGGGAAGTGGGGGGAGTGTGCGCGATGGTGGTGCATGGCATTAAAGACAGTGACAATACACATGAATGCAAGATGCAGTCTGAAACTTCAAATCACTTACCTCCAGTGTAGGAAACATAATTTCTAGAGTCTTTTCACTCAGATCCTGTAATTTTCTCATATTGTGTGTTATACAGCATGCCCTGTCACTGCTGCAGAAATGAGTACCGGTCCTGTGGCTTGAAGGAGTATCATCTTTATAATGCACAGAGTAGGAAAAGATATACTGGGGAAATATAAAGCAAAATACTTTGCCGGCTGGATGTCTGAAATTAGCAATAGGGAATGCTGAAAATGCTTTGCAGATGTGGCACCATTTGTGGAAAGAGAAACAGAATTAACATTTCATGTCGTGTCTGTTCATTCGGGCTGGGCACAGTCAGAAATGTCACAGCTTGTATGTGGGTAAAATGAGGGGAGGATGGAAAAGGAAGAAATGTGATGGGGCAGAGGATGGGAGATGTTAAATGACAAAAGAGTTGACCAGAACAAGAGAGAATGTTAACGTTTCCAGGTGCAGCTATTTGCACCTTTCAAATTAACATTTGCTTCTCCGACTATGAAAAATAGTTAATCTTTTTGCAGAACGCCTCTACTCAGTTTACTTGCACAACCCTGAGCTATAACGACTGCATTTTATTTATTTCTTTTGCTATTAGTCTATTGCACTGTTCCAGTGAAATGTATGTAAACTCACAGAACAACAGATCAAGTTTGATCATGCTAGATTAGACAAGAAATTGATAACCAGGACTCCTAAAACAGTAACCTCAGGATTACTCCACATGATACAGGCTGGTGAGTATAGAAATAGAGATTGAGCAAATAAATTTGAGGGTGAAAATAGTGCAGGAGGGACAGGTTTAGATTTTTGGGGCAATAGGATCCACTCTGGGACATTTCGGGCCCATACAAATAGGACAGTTTACAAATATCCTTATGAAGAAATTTGCTAATGCTATAGGGGAGAGTTTTGTGTTAACTCGCCAACGTTCGATCCATGCCAATATGTTACCTCTACACCGTGAGCTTTTATTTTCCACAATTTACTGGTTTGACGGCTTGTGTAAGCCCAAAGCACAATCTCTTTACCAGTTCCCCTTTAAGTGCAATATGTCTTCAAAAATGTCAAATAAATTGGTTAAAACAATTTCTCTTTCATAAAACCAAGTTGATTCTGCCTGATTTCTTTGAATGCATCTAAGTGCCCTGCTTTCACTACTTTAATCAAAGTTTCTAACGTGTAGCCTCTGACAGACGCTAAACCAACTGGCTCACAGTTTCCTAATTTCTGTCTCTCTCCCTTTCTCAATAGTTATAGTCACTATCTTCCATTCTAATGAAAACTTATAGGTAATTTTGGAAAATTAAAATCAACTATCCCTCTAACTGCTTAGTTTGGGACATTAGGATGAAGTCCATGAGGGCCTGTGGATTTGTTAGCAAATCCTTTTAAAAGCCAATTAGTGTTGTATAAAGGTGGGGCAGTCTGTGCGTGTGCCTGTGCTAACATCATAGCGTATGCCTGTCACATCAGCTGATGTCACCAGCTCTGCATGCACGTTCACAGGCAGCCATTTTATTGACCATTTTGATGTTCTGAGTAATCACCTCATTTTCATTCAGTTTGATGCCATCTTTACCTTTTCTCATTAACCACGGATGATGGGTCCTCTCAATGGAATTTTTATTTCTCAATGGAATGTATCTGATCTCTGTATTTTCAAATATCCCTTGAAATGTCTACCACTGCAGTGTAAAATAGAAGCTCATGGATGACAGACCCTCGGCTAGGTCATCCCAACAATTTATATTGAGTGTTATTCTCATAACCTGCATATTGTTGCAAAAATATGCAATAAACTACACCGGCTAATTAACAAAGTGGTGCTTGTTACGTCAGTAGTAGCAACTATTTTGGGATGGAATGGTGGCTCAGTGGTTAGCACTGCTGCCTCACAGTGCCACGGACCTGGGTTCAATTACACCCTCAGGTGACTGTCTGTGTGGAATTTGCATGTTCTCCCCTTGTCGGTGTGGGTTTCCTCCAGGTGCTCTGGTTTCCTCCCACAGTCCAAAGATGTGCAGGGTAGGTGGATTGGCCATGCTAAATTGCCCGTAGTGTTCAGGGATGTGTAGATTAGGTGGGTTATAGGGGGATGGGTCTGGATGGGATGGTCTGAGGATTATTGTGAACTTGTTGGGCCAAAGGACCTGTTTCCACACTGTAGGGATTCTAGGACACTTTTCTTATTAGACCAGGGCATGATTACCCGAAGATGGCAGTACACACATTTTGGAAACATGGCCATATCATGGGCCAAGGTGTGCTGTTTGAAAAGTTTTTCTCAATTGTCTGTGTTTTCCCCTCCCCCAACACCCCCTCAGCCCCTAATCACACCTCATGTCTGTACATGTCAACTCATGAATTTCCCATTCCATCACTCATTTTCCTTACACCATCCGAGCCAGCTCAACTAGTATTCACTATGCAAAGAAATTAAGAGCCATGCTGAGCTGAAATGAAATAAAGTTCTAAATGTTTCTTACAGATTCACTGTATTAAAACATTCTATTCATGATGGCTATTCAAAACATTTAAACTGTCCAAAGTACTCAACTCCTTACCAAAACAAACAGACATGTATTAATAAATGCACACCAAAAACGGTTAAACTTTTAATAACCTGTCTATCAATCCATGGATTTATGGTCCCCCATTGTGACATTGATTGGTTGTATAAAGGCAGGCAACCATTCATAATGTTAAAATTACAACATTTATAGTTCTGTCAATAAGCAGTAATTAAAACTAATGGAGCATATATTTCTTGACTCTCATAGGAACAGACAGGCGAATTTTCTCAATTTTTAGAGAACTGGCCATTTAAATAACTTGACAGCTCTACAGGTTTTATTCACCCTTCAAGAGCGTTTACAATCAATGCATAGATTTGTAACTAACATTCTGTGGGATATTGTGAAGCTGGGGTTTGTTTGAACTCTTATTGAGTTCAAAAGCCCATACTGTGTTAAGCTTTCTCATGTTGTGGGAGATACACCCTACACTTAATTCCTCCCATTCCAGCAGAAATAGGAATGGGGACACGGCTTATGTATCCAGGTACCACCTCTCATTTCTAAAGGTATCTGGAGTCTCCACGACTGGGCAAAAGTCCAGGCCATTTAATCTGGGGTTTTTTTTTCCTCCACAGAACCTGGTAGATCAGCTGAGTAATTCCAACTTTCTGTGTTTTTATTTTTGATCAATTTGGTTGATTTAGTTTGTGCTTTTCCTCAGAGTAAATTGTCCCAGCAGTACAAAAAAAAGTACACAAAATGATTTCATCAAAATTATGCAAAATGCTACGCTCCATAGCCTATGTTATTTTGTAGACTATTACAAGTTTGCCATCAAAAGAAAATCTAAAATAATGATCCAAATGATTCCATTCATTGAAGGTTTGCAATCTTTATAAACTCAAACTCCCAGTAGAAAGAAGAAGTGACTTTGATAAATACCATCCATGTCCTTTGGATATAAACCCAAGTTCAATCATTCCTGCTGACCTCCAGAGATTTATTACTTCTGTAACTGATTGTTTCTACAGTAATTGCCTACAGACCTATGGAGCTGTGAAAATAACAGAACCTCCTTTTCCAGGGAAAACAACAGTTTCCAATTAATCATATCCCGTAGTGTTTCAAGTTAAATTATATTAAATCAGCCTCAGCCAGCTAGAAAGAAAACCATGTTGGAACTGAAACCTTCACCTCACTCTTATACCTGTTTAGATTATTTCATTACGCTTCCTAGGAAAGTTATTCTCACGCAGAAGTTACTCATTTGCAAGCATACTTATTAAAGGGTAAGTAGTGAAAAGATTCAATTCCTTGCTATCAAATTGTTCAATAGTGTACAACCTCAAGCTGAGTTTTAACACTTTACCTGAGTGTTGCATACATTTAGAAATCATTTTCATTGTTCAACTCCACGCTGTATCCTACAGCTATAGGAACTTGGTTATACAATCAGCACTTCAATTATTAGAATATCTCAGCTTGTCCTCCCTCTGAGAACAAAACCTTTAGCCAAACATGCAACTGCCTTTTTAAAATACCTTGATGTCTATATTCCTTCCCCATGGCCTTATTCTGCTTTATGACAGACAGCCAAAACATTCCAGTGTAGAGCTACCTGTTGTATGCTGTTATCTCATTGCAAACTTGGACTGAGAAAAGCTCATTTGTCCTAAATGGTTGAGGAACAATCCACCTGATAAAGTGAAGTGTGTTATCCCAATGATTTCACCTCCTGGGGAAAGTTAACAAAATTTCCTCTTCATTCTCAAAATTAATCAAGTGAACTTTAAAACATCTACCTATCCTAGCATTTTTAGAATTGAGCATGAGCTAAACAAACAAGTCTTTCTGACCACCTCTGCATTGCTGCAAAAGCACAACAAGTGTTATAGTCAATAAAAACCGAAAGAACTGCGGATGCTGTAAATCAGGAACAAAAACAAAATTGCTGGAAAAGCGCAGCACGTCTGGCAGCATCTGTAAAGAAAAAAACAGAGTTAACGTTTCGGGTCCAGTGCTGAGGAAGGGTCACCGGACCCGAAATTTTAACCCTGATTTTTTTCTTCACAATTGTCATAATCAATTTGATATTCAGTCTTATTATTTACCAAGAAGTTGTTCAGTCACTTTATAGATAAACAAATAAACTTAAAACTGACTGTATTTGCCAAGCATATATTTCGCTACAGTCTGCAAACAGAAACAGTTTCAGAATTATTTCCGTATGCAATAAGGTCAAGAGTCTGTGTTTGACACTGAGAAAATGTTCCAACTCTTGGAATGAGTTAACCCTACAGTTTAAGATGACCATGTTATCTTAGCCCAATGATGTGTTTTAGATCAGCCATATCTTTCAGTATTTATGTCCTTAATCTTAGGACTAAGATTTGGATAATACTGAATCAAAGAATGATTACAACACAGAAGAATCTTATTTGGTCCATAGTGCTTCTGTTGGTACTCAGTTAGAGCAATCAGCTAATTGGTCTCTCCTGCAGGACTGATCCATGCAGGTTCCTATATCAGTGAGTCATTTACATTGCTCATGGAGGCAAGCAGTGCCCCCCACCCCTTCTCTCTCTCTCTGTGCTCTGCCCCTGCAGGAGAACTGCGTGCAAAATGCCCACAAAAGGGCAGAGCAGATCTGATCAGTTCAGACCATTCACACCATCACCAGCATGGAAAGGAAGCAATGAGAGAATAGGTAGGGTTGACAACCATGAGCAAGTCAGGAAGGCAAGACGGTCATTCCAGTGGAAAGGGTGTTTGGAAACTAGAATCTGTAGATTAAGGGACACAGCATATTTAGGCTCTCCAGCAGCACACTCTCGCCTGCTTTTGCAAATGCACAGCTGCATTGGGAGGCCTCAGCACTGCAGAGGTTTCTGCTCTCAGAGTCTTTTTGGTGTGATCTCCTCTTGTGTCACCCCCAGGTTCCCATCTGAAAGGGGAAGAACAGAATCCTGGGTCTATATTGGGTCAAGCCTTGCCAGAAGGATTTCAGAGCAGTTATCTTCACACCTCACAAGCACATCCTTCACTGGGGCAGATATAGTCAACACAATGGGTCCTCACATGCATAGAAATATAATGGCACTCTGTGATCAGCATGTAAGAAGGAGGCAAAATCTGCATCAGTGCCAATGCGACAACCCTTGGAGGTGCCTTCAATGACATTTCCATGACAGGGATGACTGCCAAACGTATCTCAGCCACAAGCTGAGATGGGTGAACAGGCAGTCTCCACCTTCTCTAAGGCCACAAGGTAAAGCAGTACAGAGAAATACCTGGGACCAGAGGCCAGTGCACTGGGCAGGGCACTGAGTTGGCCACTGGGACTTGATTCACCAGTAAAAAGTAAACTTTGCCTAGTTTTTTTTAATAGAATGCCTACAGTGTGGAAACAGGCCATTTGGCCCAACAAATCCACACCGAACCTCAGAGCTTCCCACCCAGACTCATCCCCCTATGACCCACCTAATCTACACATCGTTATGGGCAATTCAGCATGGCCAATGCACCTAGCCTGCACATGTTTTTTCAACAGTATTTGTATGTTGACACATTGCATCTGATATGCGATCTTTCTTGAAAGGATGAGAGAAATAAAGAGGGATGAAGAGGTAAAGTGTTCTTGAGCAAAGATAATTAAATTTCTGGACAGATGTATATCCTTCATTGGCAGTAAGTGTGGATCGACCTCAGTCAGTGGCTTCAATGTAAGTGTTAGCACAGAGTGGGTTTCATCCATATTGTTCTTTCTGGGCCTTAGCTGAAACATGCATGGGTCAGATAATTCCAGATCTTGACAGTACCCAGATAAGACTGTCAGGTCCAACACTGGGTCCAGCCACCTCCCTGTGTAGCTGAGACACCACAGTGTTCTGCACTATCTCTTGCATCTTTTCTCCTTCCTCCTCTTCTTTCAATGAATTTTGCTTTTCCATCACCTCATCCTGTTCCAAGTCTAATGTGAGTTAGAACCTGTATATAAAGAGCTGGCCAGAAGCCAATTTCACCCTGACTAAGTGTGAGGCACTCCTCCGTTATCTTTACTGTAGTTCACCATTCCAAATGGACCATGCCAATATTGGCCGTGTGACTGATGCCAACTCGAAATAACAAGCTTAGATCGAAAGTCCCAGAAAGGTCACTGAATACTGCAAAATCATCAGCAAAAATAAGACGATTCCATCTTTGACTTTCAAGAACAGGGAGGCTGTAAAATCTTTAAAAGGCTTCCCAAACTGATGCCAAAGTTCACTGGCCATCTGTAAACCTGGAAAGAAAATCTGTCAACGACTGCAACCTGCCTCTAATGACCAATTTGAGCAGAAACTTTTTTTACAACCAATTCTGTCTTTGACTGGTTTTACTTCACCAGGAACAGTGAACCTGTGAACTCGGGGCTGACTTGCTGAAAGGGCCCACTGAAGTGGTAGCAGAAAGACAGACCTGGGGCAAGAGATCATGGCACCGGGCCTACGTAAGAGTTCGTTTTTTTTTAACTTTTATTTCAGTGAGACAAATGTGTTTGCAGAGAATATCCACCTCACCTCAGGTCCCCAATTGGAGGATCGCATTGGCTGATGGCTATACTGTCAACCAATGCTGAACCCCAGATTGGAACCAGAAGCCCCACCCCTGCTGTGTGCTACTTGGCCAGAGGCTAGTGAAAACAGAACTTTACCTTTGTAAATGTCACTCAGTAAGGTCGGTAAGTTTGGATCCAATATAACTAAATAAAATAAAGAACTGTGGCTGCTGGAAATCCAAAACAAAAACAGAAACTGCTAGAGGAACACAGTGGCTGGCAGTTTGAATTCAAATCCGCAGAAAACCAGTCTCATGCAACACGGCTGCTCAAAAAGAGAGATTTCAGTCTACTATAAAGTTCTGCAAATGTGTAGTTGCTGGGTATGTTAAGGAGCTTATTTTTATGTTCTTTGCAGGAATTTATTGAGTGATACAGAGTGAGGGGTTATAACAAATTAATAAAAAACAGGTAGCCCTGGAGAAACTCAGCAAGTCTGGCAGTACCTGTCCAAAGGGAAAAAGCTGTATCAGTTAGTATGAAACTCATACAAAATCAGAGCAAGATCTGCTGACATATACTGGTTTTGATCTGGCCATGTCTGGATTTGTTTTGGAGGTGACCACAATACTGGTCATTCTTTTGCTCTGCAATCTGGCACTAATAGTTTTCATGACTTCTTCACATAGGCACAAAGTACACCACATTTAAACCCCATCTGCCTCTCAGCGCCATTCATTTGAGCATTATGTCCACCACCCCATTTTTTTAAAACTACTCCTACTTCACATCAACCTCTATTCTTTCCTCCTTTAATGGTTTTAATGATAAACATTAAATAAAAAACATATCATGTTAATTGTGAGAGTGATTCATGGGGAGATCTGTGTGTTCCTCTCTCCAGATTCTGCCAGGCCTGCTATGTTGCTCCAGCATTTTATATTATTTCAGTTTTCCAACATCTGCAGTGTCTTGCTTTTGTGTTAAAGTGAAAGCTATAGAGTGGTTAATGTAGGAGACAGGATTGCTGCTGGTTTATTGATATGTTTATGCTCAATTGAGATTAGTCTGCAATTTTGGTGGAGCACTTTTTTTCCATTTTGCTGGACAATTTCAGTGAACTCTTGCTGAATTATTTTCTTCTCTTTGGCCGCCATCATGCTTCATCCACCATCTCTGCACTCAGGATCTAATTGCAGAAAGAGTATGACAGAAGAGGTAAAGAGAAATCTGTGTCTCCAATATCAACACAAGATCTCAACCAAAAAAAGAAGTTTCCAGGAGCTGATTTGCTTCAGGAGGCACATAGATGAGTTTCAAGTTCATTGTAACAAAACAAAACTAAACATTTAAAAGGTGAATGGACAGATTTAATGATCCATGAATGCCCACATACATCATACAAATAAATAGTTTCTTCACAAAATGCGCATACACAGCAAAGTGTCTCCTTCAGTTCCTTCAAGTTTTTCAGAGCTTTACATAACAGCCTGCCTGATACACAGGCTTAGTTCATTCAGATACACTTGGTATATTTCCTGTTTCGTGAGTTGGCTTTTTTTGACATCACATGGAGATAAATTATGTTGGGGAAAGAATTAAATTAAAAACATAAGTGTTTCCGATCAGTGCTTTTTTTGTCCAAGTCTTACATGCTCAGTGTGAACAAAAGTCAACTGCCAAGTAAATAGTGCCAGCTGGTTCCAATTGGTAGCAATAGCCAACCAGACAACATGGTGATCATCTTGTGATGTGGTGGTCGAGTGTCCCTACCTCTGAGCCAGGAGGCTTGGTTCAAGTCCGACCTGCTCCAGAGGTGGGTAATAACATTTCTGAATGGGTTTATTAGAAAAATAAAAAAACAATAACCATCAATAGTAATTTCCAATAGATGATAGCCAACCAAGATTATTACCAGTAACCAGAGAAGTTCATCATTGGCCATGGGATCAACAACTTGTCAATTGCCTCACATATTGTTAGCAACTGTTTCAGCTTTTCCAGTTATACTGTTTTGTTTTCCTTCTAGGAAGAGATTGAACCTCCCTGATACAAAAGCTACGAATGCCAAACTTCATAATCTGCTTCCAAGAAAGCCTCAAGTCATTATTGTATCTACTTTGTTGCTATTTCGTTCATCCTTCATGAGCTTTTTTTTCCCCATCAAGTCCCTACAGTGTGGAAACAGGCCCTTTGGCCCAACAAGTCCACACTGACCCTCAGAGGATCCCACCCAGATCCATCCCCCTATAACCCCCTATAACATATCCTTGAACAATATGGGCAATTTAGCATGGCCAATCCACCTGGTCTGCACATCTTTGGATTGTGGGAGGAAACCAGAGCACTCAGAGGAAAGCCACGCAGACGTGGAGAGAATGTGCAAGCTCTGCACAGACAGTTGCCCGAGGGTAGAATCAAACTCGGGTCCCTGGCGCTGTGAGGCAGCAGTGCTAACCACTGAGCCACCGTGCTGCCTGTTTTAGTAAGTAACTTTAGTTTCAGGAATTAAAATTTAACTGTAGAAAAAAAGAATAAAGTGCGTGAAATCTAGCATGTTTAAAAGTCACATGGCTGTCAGATGTTAACAGCTAGGATGGTAAGGTAATTAAAATGCTGGGCTTTAATGGTTGTCAGAAACAACTGGTACAAAGGTTATCTATATTTGTCCAAATGTTTCAGAAGACAGAGCTATAAAGCTACAGAATGCTTGTTTAGCTAGAAATGTGGTGTGGCAAAGCTTCCAGTAATGACGGAATAAGTTTGAGCTAAAATTAGCTTAAAAGTATTCAGTAAACCCTAAAGGTCAGATAAAGGACTGCTCAAAAGAGGTTACATCATCATGGAGATGGGTGGAGATTGAAAACGTTATCCGATTTCAATTTGTCTGGGTGTATGTAATGCTGGGTACAGTTAGCTGCAGTTTGGAGCTGGAGCTGAAGCAGAAGAAGCTGCTCCAAGCAGCATAAGTTGTGCTGTTAGCAGACTTCATGTCGCTAGTTTTCAGAAGACGACCTAGGGAGTATTGGTTGCATGCTGTGAAAAACGGTTTGGACTAAAAAGCAGCCCTGGGAGCTATTGATAGTTCGATGTGACTGAGTGTTGAGTGAAAGATGCCCATAAGCCATATTTTCTTGATCCTGCTGGAAAAGATTGGAACTGTGAGAATTTCATTAGTAGTTCGGTGAGCTGTTTGATAAAATCTGTGATAGTAATTCTAATTAGGTATATCAGGAGTCCTGGGGGGCTTGTTTTTAAGAGAAAACATTGAACTACTGCAATGATCCCAGCTAGTGTTGTTACTGAACAACTCATTTCTCAGACTGAATTTCAGCTTGATCAATGTTTCTTTCTTCTCCTTTTCAACAAAGCGATCTGTCACTGAAATATAAACACGTAACATTACAGATTTGCGTTTAACAATAAAACGGAAGTCTATTACGTAAAAGAGGACATAAAATAGAATAAACCAA
The DNA here is from genome assembly GCA_024137785.1 of Ginglymostoma cirratum. Taxonomy (NCBI): domain Eukaryota; kingdom Metazoa; phylum Chordata; class Chondrichthyes; order Orectolobiformes; family Ginglymostomatidae; genus Ginglymostoma; species Ginglymostoma cirratum. Next base: position 19,399,956 of record JAHRHZ010000144.1, read on the forward strand.
ACTATTTATACATAAAAAATTTTAAAGATTTAGGAACATACTGTAAAATACAACTCCTTTAGTCCAAAGACTTTATAGAGCTCAATCCAGAGACGATCTCCTTCTCTGGGCTGTAGGCTTAATTTAATAACAAGCATGGGGCTGGATGAACACAGCAGGCCAAGCAGCATCATAGGA
>JAHRHZ010000144.1:19400532-19431910 GCA_024137785.1 Ginglymostoma cirratum
GCTTGGCCTGCTGTGTTCATCCAGCCCCATGCTTGTTATCTTGGTTACTCCAGCATCTGCAGTACCTTTTATCTCTGATACAGGCCTAATTTAATGGTGAGTCCATGCCCTGTATGGAGAATCTGATAGTCTCTTCATTGTGCCTTCATAGACATCAGTTTGAACTTTCTCAGCTTCAAGCAACCACTTCAGGGTTTTACCCAAACAGGTCTGATTTAGAACTATTACAAAATCCCTTACTCTGAAGTAATCTTTTTTTTTAAACAATTCTAAGCTCTCTTTTCCCTTTCTTGGTGCAAATGCTTTACACATTCACCTTGAGCTAAAAACCCTGCAGAACTACCCCAAACCAAAACTAAAACTGAAAGGTTTCTTGACAGATTGCAGGTATTGCCCCTTAAGCTTAAAGAAAATAAAACATGAATTTCTCATAAGAAATTTCACAGCAATGTGTACTTTGTTCGCTCATAATCTCTGAATATGTTTTAAATAAAGTAGTTCTTGGAGACTATCTTTCAGACTGTTTTAAAAGAAATTATGGCAATAGAAATATTTACAAGTTAATCATGGAACCCCAACAAACACACAGAAAATGTCATATGCCATTAGTTTAAAATTCAGAAATCTAAACTCAAAAATAAATAGTACTAAAATATATATAACATATATAATATATCATGCACCTTACATCACACTAACAAGGTATGAACAGAGACAGTCTGCATTCAAAGGCTAGATCTCTGTAAATAAAGAAGTGGAATCCCTTGTGAAAGAGATAGTTTAAGTAAGATTTGGTCACTCAATGTCACGAATGATGACCTGTCTTTACTACATTGACTAAAGTGCAGTCTATGCAGAGTTCAACTGCAGTTTGTATGTTAACTCATACTGGAGGCAGGAATGTAATGGCAACATTTAATCATTCAGAGGGCCAAGTTAATATTCTGGCAATACGAGTTTGAAGTCTACCATAGCGGATGGTGAAATTTGAATTTACTTGAATTCTGAAATAAAAGCTGGTCTAATGTTGACTCTGTAATCACTGATTTTAAAAAGAGCCTCAACTGGTTCAGTAAAGTCCCTTCAAAAGGAAATGTACCATCTTTACCTGGCCTAATCTATATGTGACTCCAGTTCCAGAGAAATTAAGTTGACTCTTAACTGCCCTCTAAATCACTCAGTTCAAAAGTAATGATGGATGGGCATAAAATACATAAAATAGAGTAATACATATATCCCATTCACAAATGAAAAAAACCTCACATCAATCCTGAATATTAGCATATGAGTTGTACATCTGTTGACCTAGTTTAGATTAATTATCTTCCCTATTCAGTGAACATATTAATTACTTGGACAACACAGTGTGGAGCTGGAGGAACACAGCAGGCCAGGTAGCATCAGAGGAACAGGAAAGTTGACGTTTTGGGTCAGAACCCCTCTTCGGGAAGGGGAAGGGGAAGGGGAAGGGATCTGGGAAATAAATAGAGAAGAGGGGTGGGTCTGGGGAACGTGTGTGGGATGGTGATAGGTGGATGCGGGTAGGGAGTGGTGGGGATTGGCCAGTGGGGTGGTTGGGACGGATAGGTGGGAGAGAAGATGGACAGGTTGTGTTTGGTCAAGAAGGCGGGAAGGAAGATAGGTGGGGCTGGAGAAAGGTAGGTGGGGTGCAGGTAGGGCTAGTGGGGATAGGTCAGTGGGAAGGGTAGGGCGGATAGGTGGGGAAGAAAATGGACAGGTTGTGTCAGGTCAAGGAGGCAGTGATGAGAGCGAGGGTTGGACAAGGGATGAGGCCGGGGATGGGGAGATTTTAAAATTGGTAAATTCCATGTTTAGGTCATCAGACTGCAGGCTCCTGAGGTGGAATACGAGGTGTTGCTCCTCCAGTTTGCAAGTGGTGTCATTGTGGCACTGGAGGAGGCCCAGGATGGACATGTCACCCAGGGAGTGGGAGGGGGAGTTAAAATGGTTGGCGACAGGAACGTGTTGTCCTTGCCCTGAACAACTTCTCCTTTAACTCCTCCCACTTCCTACAAACTAAGGGGGTGGCCATGGGCACCCGCGTGGGTCCAAGCTATGCCTGCCTCTTCGTAGGGTACGTGGAACAGCCCCTTTTCCGCTTTTACACTGGCACTATCGTCCACCTCTTCCTCTGCTACATTGGTGACTATTTTGACACTGCCTCGTGCTCCCATGAGGAGTTTGAACAGTTCATCAACTTTACTAACACTTTTCACCCCAACGTGAAATTCACCAGGACCATCTCCAAAGCCTCCCTCCCCTTCCTGGACCTCTCTGTCTCCATATCTGGTAACGTCCTGTCACCCACCCTCCTGCAAGTCTATGATCCCTTACTCCTAATTCCTCTGCTTCCGCCGCATCTGCTCCCAAGATGGGGTGTTTCACTCCTGACACCCAGATGTCCTCCTATTTCAAGGACGGCAACGTCCCCACTTCCGTGATCAAAAATGCCCTCAACTGCATCTCTTGCATTTCCTGCACCTCTACCCTAAAACCCCTCCCCCCAACACAAATAAAGACAGAGTCCCGCTGGTCCTCACATACCACCCATCAACATCCACATCCAGGGTATCATTCTCCGCCACTTCTGCCACCTACAATCTGATCCCACGACCAAAGAGATATTTCCCTCCTCACCCCTATCTGCCTTTTGGAGGGATGGCTCACTCCGCAACTCCTCTTCCGCTCCACACTCCCCACTAACTCCACCACCCCCAACGCCTTTCTCTGCAACCGCAGGAAGTGCTACACCTGTCCCTACACCATCCCACTCGCCTCCATCCAAGGCCCAAAGCAAACCTTTCATATCCAATAGGGGTTCAAATGTACATCTAAATGTACTAAACTTGGTCTATTGTATCCGTTGCTCCCAATGTGGCCTCCTCTACATTGGCGAGACCAAGCATAGACTCGGGGCCCATTTCATAGAGCATCTGCCCTCTGTCCATAATAATCGACAACACCTGCCAGTGAGAGTTTAAACCAACTTACCAAAAGGGTGGGTACCAGACATAGAAGTGGAATAGAGAAATAAGGTCAACTGGTGAAAGCTCTGCATTGTATGAAAGGTGAAAGTAGTAACTTAATAGATAGGAATAGATGAAGAATGGCTATGAAGGCTACAAAAACAGATTTACAATGTATTTGGCTAAATACACAATTGTGGTGAATAATGTTGGTGATCTATAAATAAAATAACCACTTGGGATTGCAGAGGTGATGCGTTAAGCACAGATTAGGTGCTATCCAACATGAGTGACAGGAAAGGAAACAAATTTTGGGTTCCAAGGATGAAGAAGGCAGCGGAAATAGGGTAAAAGGGAAAAGATGAATAAATGATGCATATCAAGTGAGTTCTTCAAGGGAGAACAAGGTCACATACAATAAATTGACAGGGTAAGAGGATATTAAGACTGCCAAAGATTAATTACAAAAGGGGGCATAAATTTACTGCTGTATGCAAAAGGTAATTGATGGCAGAAGCAATGTGGGTCTTATTAGAGATAAGGGGGTGAAATATTTTTAAAGATGCGATGCATAGTTAGAAACTTTATAACACTGTTTATCGGTGTTTACTAAAGAAGAGGATGCTGAGAAAATATTGGTAGAAACTGAAATAGTAGAGGTAATGAATGTAGTGCAAATTAAGAGACAGGTTGTACTGGAAAGGTTGGGTATACTCAGTCACCTGAAACAGATAGTGTGCATCCCAGCTTGTTAAAGGAAGTGGGAATGGAAATAACAGAAGGGCTTGCCATAATCTTCCGATCTTTTATAGATCTGAGTGGGGGCCAGAGAATTGGAAAGTAACAAACATGGCATACTAATTCAAGGAAGGTTTTAAGGATATTCCTAGTAACGACAGGCTTGTCAGTTTAACATCAGTGGTGTATAACAGAAATAGTAACCAGAACAAAAGAAAGAAGCAGCGCTTGAAGTGATTTGAGTTAATTAAGGAGAGCTGACATTATTTCTAAATGGCAGACTAATCTCATTGAATTTTTTGATGAGATACCTATTAATGTTGAATAAGGGAATGCAGTGTGCATTGGACACATGGATTTTGGGAAAGTTTTAACAAGGTAACCTATCAAAATTTTGCAGCGATATCAAATTTGGATGTGGAAAACAGTGAGGATGGTACCACACAATTGCAGAATGGGCAGAAAGTGGCAGATAGAATTTGATACAGAGAAGTGTGAGGTGACTTCTTTTGACAGAAAGAATAGGGAGAAGCAATATAGACTTAATGGCATGGGATTAAAGGTTTTGAATAATTTCTCTACCACTGAGGTCAAACTAACTGCTCTGTATTTGGAAGGGCAGCAGGGATATGCTACGTAATAACAGGCCAGTTATTTTGACCTCAGTGGTAGGGAAATTGTTGGAAAAAATTACGAAGGACAGGATTAATCAATACTTGGAAAGGCAGGGAATGATCAGGGGTCATCAGCACAGATTTGTTTGAGGGAGATCCTGTCTGACAAATTTAATGGAACTTCTTGAAAGATAACTAAATATATTGAGGAGGGTAGTACAGTTGATATGGTTTACTTGGACTTCAGTAAGGCTTTTGACAAAGTCCCACATGGAGGGCTGGTCTGAAAGATAAGAGCCCATGGGATCCAAGGCAAGTTGGCAAACTGGATCCAAAATTGACTAACAAATAGGAGGCAAAGCGTGATGGTGGAAGCTTTTTTTTTTATCATTGGAAGTCCACGATCAGCAATGTACCACAGGGATCAGTTCTGGGATCCATGCTGTTTGTTCATTGCATTAATGGCTTAAATGTGAAATTAGAAAAGGTATAATTAGTAAGTTTGCAGATGACATGAAAATTGATGGTATTTTTGATAATGAGGATGGTTTCAGGCTATACACTGATATTGATCCGCTGGTAAATTGGGCAGACCAATGGCAGATTGAATTTAATTCTGGTAAGTGCAAGGTGAAGCATTTGTGGAGGTCTAAAAATGGAAAGACATACACAGTGAATGATGGGTCCCTAGGGAATACTGAGGAACAAAGGGGTCTTGGTGTACAAGCCCATAGATGCCTGAAGGTATCAGCACAAGTAGGTAGGTGGTGAAAGCAGCATATGGGATGCTTGCCTTCATTAGCTGAGTGTAGAATATAGGAGCAAGGAAGTCTTGTTACTACTTTATAAGACATTGGTTCGTCTACAGATGAATACTATGCATGCTTCTGGTTACTATACAATCAGAAGGAGATGATTGCACTGAAGAGGGTGCAGAGGAGATTCACCAAAATATTGCCTGGGAAGGAAAATCTCAGTTATCGGCGAGACTGGATAGGCTGGGTTCGTTTTACTTGGAGCAGAGGAGGCTGACGTATACAAAATTATGGGACATGCAGACAGAATAGATTATGAGAATCCCTTCTCCATGGCAGACATGTCTAAGATCAGTGAGTATAAGTTTGAGGTGAGAAGCAAGCGGTGTAGAGAGATCTGAGAAAGACTTTTTTCACCCAAGGGTAGTAGAGATATGGAACATGTTGCCTGAGAGTTTGGTGGAGGTAGATACACTCGCAATATTTAAGAAGCATCCAAATTAAAATGCCACACCATGGTAGGCTACGGACCAAGTGCAGGTAGATGGAATTAGTATTGTTATGTTTGTCAGTCAGCATAGGCATGGTGAGCTGAGGGGTCTGTTTCTACGCTGTTTGACTCAATGAATGTACATAAACAGCGAGAACTAGATATAGCTCTTTCAAGTTGGCAAGACAACCTCAGAGAACAATAAGCAAAGCATATGAGACCTTGGGCTTCATAAATTGACATAAGTACAAAACAGGGAAATATGCTAAACTTTTATAAAACTCTTGTTATTACTAACAATTATTTCACCAGATTTAAGGTTTGAGGGAAGAGATAAAGGAGCTTACAAGGCAGAACTTGTGTTCGTGACCCACAACTTCAGCCTCTGAGGATGGTGCAGACAGAAATGACCCCATTGATCTTAAAATGAAATTGGATGCACTCTCGAGCATGAGAATGGGATTCCCTAGAATATTCTACGTAGTGCTGGCATGTACTAGATTGGCTGAATGTCTTTTTCTATGCTATGATTAGTCTATAACTCCATGATTCTGTCACCACAACTTGTCATGGTAATCAGAGTGTCCAACTTTTACTCTATAATATCATCAATACCAACTGGAGAACGTCAAAACTTTACTTAGCACATCTTTTCAAAAACCTTGTGACAATCTTTTCAGATTTCATTTTAATTGACCTTATTATCAAACGTCTGTCCTTGTTTATGTTTGCATTAATGATTGCACAAAAGTAGTAATGTTTTTAGGCGGATGGGGAGGAGACAATGGTGTAGTGATAATCCAGACATCAGGCTAAAGCTCTGGGGTGGTGAATTCAAATCCCACCATGCCAGCTAGTGGAATTCAAATTCAACCGAGTAGCTCCACAAATAAAGTAAGTCATAATAATGATCGCCTTGACCACTATTAGTAATTGTTGTAAAAATCCGTCTAGCTCACTAACATCCTTTATGGAAGGATATCTGCCATCCGTACCTGGTCTGGCCTACATGCAACTCCAGCTCTCTTGACTGCTTAACTATGCTCTGACATAATCTTGCAAACCACTCACATCACAGGCTGGACATCAAATACTGCCTTTTTCAGTGATGCTCATATCTATGAAAGAATAACCTTCAATTCTATCGGTTGTTCGCATATTTAAATATAGAGAAATCAATCCTATTATTCTGTGTCAAACAATAATGTTACATTTTGTAAGTTACATAGTATGTTTATTAGACACTTCAATCAAAAACCCATTTACCTATTCAATCAAAACCAAATTATGTTTAAATCACCAAACAGTGCAGATACCTCCTGCATGCATTATAAATAAATGCCTCAGAATAAACGTGTTCACTTTTATACAAAGCACCTGATTCAGATTGTACAAGTTACCAAGTTACATAGTGTTCCATCCTTGTAAACACTTAAATGTCATCATGCTCTCTTTTTTGGCAAACTGACGACAAGTAAATGCCTTTGGACAAATGAATCATAAACATGGTCAGGCATCTTTGCATATTTGAACAAAATTTCACAATACTCAAATAGAAATGGAAACTTTCAGCTGCCCCAGCACCCTTCATGTAGGTTAACAAAGGTAACAGAGAATGACACCGCTGTAACGGTGGCTCAGAGCTCTTTGAACTGCATCATCCCATAGAGTAAATCATCTGATCTATGTTTTTCCATCTCTTTAAGGTCAAAGGTATTTGCATCAGAAATTTATGCGTGTATAATTTGATAATGATACACAAACCATAGGGATATCTGAGATTTTGGGGAATAGTAGGACTAATGGAATAAAACAAAGAGCTAGAGATCGGAAACAAAAACTCTGGGGTTCTGATGAAGAGTCACCAGAATCAAAATCTTAACTCTGCTTTCTTCCCAGAAATGCTGCCAGACCCGCCAAGTTTTACCAGCAATTTCTGTTTTTGTACCAGGACTGATGGACTCTGTTAAGCAATTAATTTTAAAAACAGAGAATAGAAAAGGAAATACAGAAAAGGAAATAGAATAAATGAAAGCCGAATTAGAGGCAGAACAAGAAAAAATTAGATGGGAAGAAATATTGAATTAAAGTGAAAAAGAGAGCATGAACAAATAAGAAAAAATGTTTAAAAACATTTAATTTTATAAGCTTTGAAAGACTTTCAAGAATAAGACTTCATTGTTATATTTGTTCCCTTTCTGAGCTGTACAGGTTTGAGTTTAAATCGATTTAACAGTGCAAATGCAGCAAGCTTCTTAAACTGTAGGGACAATTGATGTATTACACCAGTCTTATCAGGCCTAACAGTAATGTAGTGCAAATCACCCAGCCCCCAATGTCCAGGTCACAACTCATGGCACATACCTTCCTTGCTGCAATATGCTGGGATTTGTACACATGCATAAACACTCATTCAACATCTTAACCAAAATTTTAGACTAAAATATCAAAGTATTCATGCATGGTAGTAATTTGAATGCAACTTACCCACCTACATCATTATACTTCCAGGGTACTTGTGTTGATCCAGGCAGACATTGCCCAAAGGCACTCAACCTCTTGTCTGCAATTGTTTAAAAGTCTCATCAGTAGAATTTTGAAAATAGATTAGAAGTTGTGGAGTAAATCTAGATTATTGCATAATTTACCCGGGGTAGAGTGGAGGATATGATGGTGATAATGGAGTGAGAGAAAGAAAACTCAGAAGAAAGAAGCAGCACTGGAAATGATCAGAACAAAGGAAGAACATTGTCTCAAGTTTATTTGTATAGCAACAGTCAATAGCATAAAGACATGATACCTGTAAATTAGAAAATTCCTGTAATGAAAACAAATAAACAATAAACACAGAGACGTTACTTATGTCCTTTAATAAATCGCAGAGTTCTCGCTATATTCACGTCCAAATGTGTCGACCTTTTGTGAGATTCTATGTTTGAAACCCTCCATCCGCTTTTTCACAACTGCTACCATTCAGGAATAATTTTTTAACAAAGTCATAATTGATATCCTAAGTGACTCTAATATGGAAACTATCTTCATCCTCCTCATCCAGTCTGTAGTGTTTGGTGCAATTTACCAGATAACCTTCCTTCGGTGTCTGTGCAGTCATCTGGTTGGATGAGACTGCACCCATCTGGTTTCATTCTAATCTATCCAATCAAAGGTACAGAATTGCCTCATCATCTGAGAAAAGCTTTTCATTTTCCAATTGTATAGTGGCAATTCTGATCTCTACCTTGCCAGCAGCTTTCTTGCAACCTTCACTGTCACCAAATTGTCAGGTTGCTTTTCTGATGTTCAATACTGAACAAGTGGAAATTTCCGGTAAGTTATTATTGTCAGGGACAAGATGGTTGTTTTGGTCCCGCCACAAATTCCATTTCCGAGGCACTGAATACATCTCTCTTCCTGGCACTTGTCTGAGGCTGAGTCAGACTGTTCATAATCACTGCTTTCAATGAAACGGTTATTCAACCAGATATCAGTACCTTAATGTAGATCCACCTCCATAGTAGTATCTGATCAGCCTTAGCTCATTAGCCTCTGAAACTTTCCTCCATGCCTTAGTTACCACAGAATTTGACTGTTTGAATGGACTCCTGATCAGTCTATTTTTTATACTGTATCTTTTGTAAACTTGAGCTCACTCAAACTGTTCTCATCCTAAAGCACAACAAATTCTGTTAACGCAGTATTCATAGTGTTTACTGACCTACAGTGGCTCCTTACTAAACAAAAAATTAGTTTTGGAACACTCCTATGTACTCCCTTGAGACATTTTTTACTACATTAAATGTAGTTTAGAATACAAATTGTCATTCTGTCATTATATACAGGGTCTTCACTTGCTTCTAAAAATTATGCATGAGAAATTGAACTCATTAGCTTCCACTTTTTGAAATATTAGTTGGTTACAGGTCTATTGCTGGTTGATTACTTCTGCCATTTCCACAAGCATTAAGCACTGCCGATAGTCTTTTCAAATTACAAAAATCTACAGGAATAGTGTGGTAGTGCTCAACACATTTCGTTTGTGTGATTCCGAAATCCAATTTAACTTTAATCATAAGATTCAGAGTCCAGCTAAGCATAACATCATCCTGTTTAGACAAGGTTACCCAAACCACTAAGTTATCCAAACACATACAACAGAAATGGCACTTAACCAAACAATGGAATACTGATCCTTAGTTGGCTGGAACACTGTCTATTCTTCTTTCTTCTATCTTCTTTCTGCACTCACAACTACTGAAGAGGATGTCTTCTTAACTCTTTTCACACCAAAATCAGAGATGCCTCTGAACCCTAAGTGGTCCAGCCATTGCATGATCAGATGCTTAATGTCCAGGTGATATGTGCACAGCACATGTACAGTTCATGGCCACTTTTGGATTAGCTAGGCAGTGTATGTCTAATTTCTGATTTATTTCCTTCAAAGTATTGGTTATTACCGACCTCACTTCCCATTTGTAAATAACAATAAGGTCATCAAAGTCTTACCAGACCGTAGGGCCACTGTCTCATTAGAGACAGAGGCAACAGGTGATGGTTTAACTTGAGGGTTACCACTCCTCAGGTGAGGGGAAAGGTTGAGAAGGAGTCCTTCATGGTAACCACAGCCAGTGTAGGAATTGAACCCAGGTCTGTTGGTATCCCTGTACATTGCAAATCAGTTGTCCTGCTAACTGAGGTGAACAGATTCCATTCATTAACCCTTGATTAGTTCCTTAAGTTGTGAATTACCTGTGGGCCCATCCTTTTCATTATGGTTAGGTATTGTTACTTTTATGACCCTTTGCTAAGATAAGTGGACAGTTTGATACATTCTGTGACCATTTGTTTTAGGAAAGGGAGATGTATGCTGACGGAACACAGCAATTTATATTCTTGAGCGCATTGCCTCAATTTCTGCTTAATTGGTGCAAGTTCCCAATAAATCAAACACTTATACTGACCATTTGCTCTTTTAGAGCCATTTGTTAGGTGGTTTCTTTTTAATTGGTCTCTGTGGTTGAGTGGTTGGAACAAGTTTCTTCTTTACAACAAATAAAATGTAAAAAGTTGCTTCATAACTTCAAAACTAATAAAACTAATACAGAAAATGACAAGGCATGAATGTACACAATTCATTATCTGAAGTCTGTAAAAAAGGTCAAGTAGTGAAATATTCTTATACATTCTCTCAATATAGTCATGAGTACTAAAATGCTAAAGATTACACAATTACAAACTTAACCGTGCTTTATTAAAAGTTAGTTCATGTATGGAACAAGCTGTCAGAGGAAATGGTGGAAGTTGGTACAATTACAACATTTAAAAGACATCTAGATGGATAAATGGATAAGAAGGGTCTACAGGGATATGGGCCAAATGTTGGCAATTGGGACTCGATCGGTTTTGTATATCTGGTCGGCATGGACAAGTTGGACCGAGGGATCTGTTTCCGTCCTATATATCTCTATGATTCTGTTAATCAATGAATATGCTTGGATTGTTTAATTCTGAACAAACTAGTTGCTCCCTGTACTCGGGTAAACCATAAGGCATTTTTGTGGACGATATGGAGAAATGAGGCCATGCAGAAAAGGCCAAGCTGATAGAAGATGGAAAAGGAAAATCTAGAAAAAGACTCCGCATATGAAAACTTATCCATTCAGGGAATTCAGAGAAATTCTGTGGGATGCACTTCAGTCAGACCATGATGTGAGATGTTTTCACTTTATTAAGAATGTTCCCACTCAACTTAGCCAGCTGTACATTAACATATAGCCATAAGAATTAGAAGCAAAAGTATATCATTTGGATCCTCAAGCCTGCTTAATCATTCAATTACATAATAGTTGATCTTTTTGTTTTTTCACTTCCACATTTCTGTCTACTCTTTATAACCTTTGATTTACTCACCTAACAATAATCCAGTGTAAAGACATATCTTTTTTTTCTGTATGTTTGATTGTAGGCTGAAATGGAAAAAAAGATGGAGTGCTTTTGCAGCAAAATACTAAAGAAGGAATTGTTATACTTTTAAAAAAAAACGAGTTATTGAACCTTGTTGTAATCCATGTTTACATTGCTATTTTGTACAAGCAGTGGGGGATATCATTTGCGGATGGGCTGGCACCAGGAGGCACATAGAAAGTGACATTTGGCTAGCATCAAGGTGTGGAGTTGTGATCACTTGTGGATGATAAAGGCTTTCAGCCTGACAGCAACTATCCAATTAGCTCCTGTGTAGCAGAATAGCTGTGGATGTCAATGACTGTGGCAGAAGTCTTTGTGCTGCTGCAAGGAGAAGATGATGTGTGTTCCTCTCCAGTAAAATAACTAAGCCTGAAGAGAGCTAGTTTATTTTCTTTCACTAGTTGCTGCAAAGAAGTGAAGCAGTGTTCTGGACCAGACCAGACACCCTCAAAATATATTAAGAAGATAGCCTAGAGACCAACTTTTTCCTGTTTCAAAAGTAAATGCAGGGTGCTATGTTCCAGGCGCAATTCAATTAATCAAACTACTCAACGTTATGCAAAGCACAATTTATTCAAACACTATAGTTAAAATGCAGCTAAAGAAAGAGGAACTTGGAATAACTTAATTCTATTGTAAAACTTAATAGAATAATAGATTATTTTACTACCAATCAGTAACTGTTCCAATATAGTACTATCCCACAAACATACCCCTTGGTAAAAAGGCAAATTCAGAAATCAGATTTTCTCATAAGCAATGCCTGCAATAAAAAGAGAAACCTCAGTTTCCAGCTATAAACAACAGAGGGAAAAAATAGCTTCTACTGCTTTGAGACTCCAGCAGCTTCTGTTGAATCTAAAAGCTAAAAAGAAAAGGAATCCTGGTATGTAAGAGCTGGCCACACCCATGCAGGCTGCTTCTATTGTTCCAACTTTTTAAAATAACCAAGGCCTCACAAGTTGTTTATCTTCTCATAGACTGCTTACACCTCCTGTTCCCCAATTTCTTGTTAAAGAAACTAGGACAAAATACACCTTGTCACAGAACATGCAACTTTGTTAGGTTTGTAGGCTACTCAATGGTGTGGATGACCTTGAGGATGACCTCAACTTACATTCCAGAATCTTTCTTTTCATCAATATGTTTTAGTATCCTACCATTTGTTGTATATTTATTTGTTTTGATTTGATCATGGGATACAGTCATCACTGGTTAGATCAATCTTACATTCCATCCCAAATTGATGAACCGCCTTCTCGAACTGCTGCAGACTGTGTAGTGCATATGCACCCCTGCTGCTTTGAGGAAAGGAGTTCTAGGATTTTGACCAAGTGACCGTGAAAGAATGAAGGTATCTTTCCATGTGTGGCTTACTGGAGGAACTCGCTGTTGGTGCTCTTCCTATATATGAGAGTTTGGAAAGTGCTGTCAAAGGAGCTTTGGTGAGTTGCTGTAATGCATCTCATAGATGGCAAAGACCGCTGTGACTGAGTGAATGTCTAACGTTTGGATGGGACATCACTCTGGTGGCTTATCTTGGATTCCCTTTCCTTGTTCCACCACCAAAAATACATTACATTACACTTCATGGACTGAAGCTCAATTTCCTGCTCCGCAACTGACTAGTCCATTAGTACTTGCCTGCAGTTATAGCTTTCTTCCGCACGATCAACCTCAGAGAAAATTTTTGTGTCGTTTGCAAATCTCTTAATCATGAGGCCTACATTTCCACTTTAAACATTGATAGAAGCAACTAGCAAGGGACCTACCGAACCCACAGCAGTCTATTGCAAACAGCAATCCAATTAAAAGGGAAAGTTATCAACCATTATCCTGTGCTTCCCTACAGATCAATTCTGAAACAAAAGACAGAAATTGTTGTAGAATCTCAGCAGGTCTGACAGCATCTGTGGAGAGAAAGCAGAGCTATCATTTTGAGTCCAGTGACCCTTCTTCAGAATTGATAGTAGCTAGAAAATGGTGGTAAATATGCTGAAGACAGAGGTGGGTGGGGTTAGGGGGGTGTGGGGCAGAGTAAATGGATATGTGGAGACAGACCCCTGAGAGAGAGAAAGCTAGTTCATGCAGACAAGGGGATAAATGACAATAAGCCAGAAAAGGAGAAAAACTGATAATGGGGTACCATAAGTGAAATAACACCACAGAGGCCTGTATCCCATCACTAAGCCACCCTTTATTTACACATAAACAGTCCTTGATTTTAGCTCTGCCTCTTCAGAGTCAGCTATCAGAGTGTCAGTTTCTCTAAAACTCCCCTTTTTATCTGTCATCCAGGCGTCCCTGGTTGGACCAGGTGAACAGCCTTAATCAGGGAACTTATATTCTGTGAGGTTCACCTGGCTAACTTCATTACAATCACTACATCCCTCCCACGCTGAGTCTGAGGACATTGGCCAGTTCCTTTTCTTTGAGAGCCTCCTGGGGCGTTTTAGCACCAGGTCAGGCTCCTCCGACTTGGTATCCAACATGGGTGGCATATGACATATGGGAGCTCATGTCTTGTGCCAGGAACACCTTAGTAGAATTTCACTCTCTTCTTCTGGTGGCAAAGGCATTGAGGCAGCTACTTCCATTATGTCCATCTCAGATTCTGAGGACCCATCAGCACTTGACGGACACGGTGACCCATGGGTTCCAGCAGACTTTCTGACTGTTCGAAGGGGCAGGGCACATTTTTCTCCTGCACTATTTGTGAATTCACAGCTTATATTTGGTCCACATGCTTGTTCAGGACCTATCTGAATTTTATACATCACTGGTCTTGACCTCACGTTGACCATGTCTCTTACCCATCACCAGGTCCCCCTTTATATGAACAATGCTTGAATCTAGTACTGCCTCCTCAGAGTTAGCTCTCAGAATGTCAGCATATCTGACACCCCTCTTTTTATCTGTCAGCCAGGGCTCCCTGATGCGACCAGATTAATATTCCCCAATCAAAACTGCTCACAATATTCCAAATGAGATAAGACCACAGCCTTATACAGCCTCAGCAAAACATCCCTGCTGTGGTATTCTAGCTCTCTTGAAATGAATACTAACATTCCATGTGCCTTCCTAACTGCCAACTGAAATTCCATGGTAGCCCTAAGAGAATCCTGAATGAGGACCCCCAAAGTCCCTTTGTGCTTCAGATTTCTGAAGACCTTCCTTATTTAGAAAATAGTCTACATCTCTATTCTTCCCACCAAAGTGCATAACCTTATATTTTCCCACATTGTATTCCATTTGCCACTTCTTTGCTCGCTCTCCTAGCCTGTCCAAGTCCTTCTACAACCCCCAATCCTCAACACAACCTGTCCCTCCACCTATGTTTGTGTCATCTGCAAACTTAACAACAATGCCCTCAGTTCCTTTCTCCAGATCAATAATGTATAACATGAATAGTTGTAATTCTGACAGTGTCCTGCAGAACTGTACTCGTCACCAGATGCCATCCTGAAAAAGACACCTTTATCCCTACTCCCTGCCTTCTGCCAGTCAGTTAATCCTCTATCCATGCCAGTAATTTGTATCTAGTACCATGGGCTCTTATCTTATTTAGCAGTCTCCTGTGTAGTACCTTGTCAAAGGCCTTCTGGAAATCAAATAGATCATGTCCACTGGCTCTCCTTTGTTTAATTTCCTTGTTGCCTCCTCAAAGAATTCTAACAGATTAGTCAGGCAAGACCTCCCCTTAACGAAGCTATACGAACTCAGCCCTATTTTACCATGCACTTCCAAGTAATATGTACAGTCATCCTTAATAATGGTCTCTAAAATCTTACCAACAACCAAGGTTCAGACTAATCAGCATAACGCTTCCTGTCTTCTGCCTCCCCCCATTCTTAAACAGGGATGTTACATTAGCTATTTTCCAGTTCTCTAGGACTGTCCCTGACTCCTGTGATTCCTGAAAGATCACTACCAATGCCTCAACAGTTTACTCAGCTATGTCTTTCAGAAATCTGGAGTGCAGCCCATTTGGTCAAGATGATTTATCCACCTTCAGCCCTTTCAGCTTCCCCAGTACATTCTCCATAGTGATGGCCACTCCACTCACCTCTGCCCCAACTCTTTTGAAGTTCTGATATACTGCTGATGTCTTCTACCGTGAAAGCTGATGCAAGGTATCCATTCAGTTCCTTCACTATTTGTTTGTTCCCAAGTTCTACTTCACTAGCCTCATTTTTTCATCAGTTTTCCCACTCTTATCTTTCTCTCTTTCTCTTACCCTTTAGTATTTAAAAAAACTCTTGCAACCTTCTTTAATGTTACTAGCTAGCTTACTCTCATACTTCATCTTCTGCACCCTTATTGCTTTTTTAGTTATCCACTGCTGGATTTTAAAATATTCCTAATCCTCTGCCTTCCCACTAATATTCACCACATTGTATGATTTTTCTTCTGTTTTTATGCTGTTCCTGGCTTTGCTTGTCAGCCATGATTGCCTTGCCCACACCTCAGTATGCTTCTTCCTTGGGATGAATTTCTACTGTGCCTTCTGAATTGTCCCCAGAAACTCCTGCTGTTGCTGCTCCACCATCTTCCCTACTAGACTCCCCTTCCAATTAATGCTGGCTAACACCTCCCTCATGTGTTTGCTGTTTTAATGGGCTGCTTTCAGGACAGCCAACCCATATTCACCTCCTTGCGGCCCACATTATCAGCTTTACTCCTTCACTGGCTTGCTATCATCTATCCTTTTGTCTGTGTAATTGTCTGTCTGTCTCTCTCTAGGCTCTATCTCCTTCTATCCATTAATTCTGTCCTCCCACTCCCATCTTCAGCACATAGACCACCTTTTCTGAACTACTATCAGTTCTGAAGAAGGGTCACTGGACTTGAAATGTTAGCTGTATTTTCTCTCCACAGATGCTACCAGACCTATTGAGGTTCTCTGACAGTTTCTGTATTTGTTTCAGATCTTCAGCATTCACAGTTCTTTGTTTAATTGAAATCGATTTTGAATCCAACTTGCGCCAGCTTTCCTTGGATCCCACAAACTACTACTTTTTTGATCAGTGTGCCATGCGATGCCTTGTCAGCAGTCTGGCTAAAACCCATGTAGACCATATCAGGCACAATAACCTCAATAAACATTATTGTAACTGCTTCAAGTTGATCAGACATGAGCTTCACATTTTGGTAAAGTGAATACGGAATGTTTCAATTTGTGAGAGAACCATAACTAGAGGGAATCAGAGTAAGATAATTGGTAAGAAAACCATAGGATTCAGAAGAATGTTCTTTACCCAAAGAATGGTAGATTGTAGCGTTTACCACCACTTGGAATGGTTTAAGTGAATTTCGAAAGCCTTTAAGTGGAAGCTAAGAAGAGATTTGAGGGAAAAGGAATTAGAGGGTTACGATGTTAGATTTAGTTGAGGGAAAAAATGGAAAGGGGTTCAAGTGCAGCATTAACATCAGCATGGACAGGTTGGATCGAAAGACTTGTTTCTCTGCCATGAATCCAATGAAATCACAAAAGCAATCCCATTGCATTTTAAGACCCGTACCTTTTATGACCTACTTAATTTGTACGGTGATGTTGATAAGATGTTAGCTTTACTTTACGAAGACTTAACACAAGACAAGTATTGCCCACTGACTCCCACAGCTACCTGGAATACACCTCCTCCCACCCACCCTCCTGCAAAAATGCCATCCCCTATTCCCAATTCCTTCGCCTCCGCCGCATCTCCTCCCAGGATGAGACATTCCACTCCCGCACATCTCAAATGTCCTCATTCTTCAAGGACCGCAACTTCCCCCCCACAGTGGTTGAGAACGCCCTCGACCGTGTCTCCCGCATTTCCTGGAACACATCCCTCACGCCCCGTCCCCGCAACAATAACCAAAAAAGAATCCCCCTCGTCCTCACATACCACCCCACCAACCTCCGGATCCAACGCATCGTCCTCCGACACTTCCGCCATCTGCAATCAGACCCCACCACCAAAAACATTTTTCCCTCCCCACCCTTATCTGCCTTCCGGAGGGACCACTCCCTCCGCGACTCCCTTGTCCGCTCCACACTCCCCTCCAGCCCCACCACACCCGGCACTTTTCCTTGTAACCGCAGGAAGTGCTACACCTGCCCCCACACCTCCTCCCTCACCCCAATCCCAGGCCCCAAGAAGACTTTCCACATCAGGCAGAGGTTCACCTGCACATCTGCCAATGTGGTATACTGCATCCGCTGTACCCGTTGTGGCTTCCTCTACATCGGGGAAACCAAGTGGAGGCTTGGGGACCGCTTTGCAGAACACCTGCGCTCAGTTTGCAACAAACAACTGCACCTCCCAGTCGCGAACCATTTCAACTCCCCCTCCCATTCCTCAGATGACATGTCCATCCTGGGCCTCCTGCTATGCCACAGTGATGCCACCCGAAGGCTGCAGGAACAGCAAATCATATTCAGCCTCGGAACCCTGCAGCCCAATGGCATCAATGTGGATTTCACAAGCTTCAAAATCTTCCCTCCCCCAACCGCATCCCAAAACCAGCCCAGCTCATCTCCACCTCCCTAACCTGTTTTTCCTCTCACCTCAAGCCACACCCCCATCTCCTATCTACCAACATCATCCCGCCACCTTGACCTGTCCGTCCTCCCTGGACTGACCTATCTCCTCCCTACCCCCCTACCTACACTCACCTTTACTGGCTCCATCCCCGCCTCTTCGACTTGTCTGCCTCCTCTCCACCTATCCTCTCCTCTATCCATCCTCTATCCACCTCCCCCTCTCTCCCTATTTATTTCAGAACCGTCTTCCCCTCCCCCATTTCTGATGAAGGGTTTAGGCCCGAAACGTCAAGTTTTCCTGCTCCTATGATGCTGCTTGACCTGCTGTGTTCATCCAGCCCCATGCTTGTTATCTCGGATTCTCCAGCATCTGCAGTACCTTTTATCTCAAGTATTTTTAAACCTAATGTTTACAGATTTTAGGATGCAAATTAAGAAATCGGGGACAGCCATTGTGTCCTGAAGTTTGCAGAATTGTGGGTTGATGAGATTTCCTGGGATATATTTGGTCCAAATCAAGTGTTGCCTTTTCATGCAGGATTTGCAGCCCAATGATCCAAACCTTGGTTAGCAGCTTTAAAAATATGATCACAGGTTGGTGTCATTGCCTCCCTCGTGACTGAAAAGTCCTAAACATGAAGAGACCTCTCTCTATAGTCAGTCAGAAAAATCAAAAGACTCTGGATCCAGTTATATGGACCCAGAACAGAAAGGGTTTGGTAATAGTGAACTTGTTAACAGTTAACTTGTCAGTGAATTTCGAAACTGCCTTCCAAGTAAATGTATCTAACTGCACTACATGCTTCAAGGTATTTTTAAGTAAAAGGCTGTCTTTTATCTGTATATAGATTTCACAATCCACAATTACATTGTGGGGGGATTAAGTGATTGTGGATTAATTGATTATGGAGTGGAGATGATGAGGAACAGTACATTTCTACCAAACAATCACCCTTTACCGATCTCTGTAATTAAAGTTCAAAAAATATTCAGCCATTAATGCTGCTGTAAAAGTGACATTTATTACTGTAAAGTTCAAGAATGAGGTGACATAGAATTGTTAATAGATTAGGAACATCTTGTTAGCGGTGTTGAATAATTTGAGCAGGCTGCAATGGGAGAATCTGTCACTGAGGTGGTAAAGAGCTCAAAGTGTTCATCATGCTTTCAGAGAGTTGCAGTCTGCCCCCAGGCTCACCTTCTGTACCATTTGATTAAAAATCTAAATTTTAACCTATGAAGTCTTTCCAATTCTAATCATTATTCAGTTATACTGTAAGCTATTAATTGGATAGTCTCCGTAAAGGGGATGGGCTTATGAAACATGATTAACCCATGTCCATTTAAAATAAAGCGGGCAGGGTGCAAATGTCATGCTGCCTTTCTAATTATAATGACTGTGGCATGCAACCCAGCACAAATTTCAACAATTATGTCACTGTAAGTCTCAGCAAGAAGAGCAAATTTATGCAAGGCTAGCACCACTTAGAACCAAACTCACAACTTAAAATAATCATACACCTCTTAAAGCAGTGTTCATTCTGGCTGCAATTGGTATTAGGTACCATTGTAGAAAGATTTCTGACACACATGAGGAATAAAATGAACCAACATGCCAGACGATAGGTTTGTAATTTTTTATTTGATGTAGTACCAAGGCTATGGTGCACGACTTGGAAAGGACGAGAAGAATTCTCTTCCCATAATGGGTGAGGAGGTTCTTCAGAAAGGAATAGGTGTATTATCATGGGGGTCAATGCAAACAATGTCATCCCAAGGACCTTCACACAGTGCCACAAGATATTTAATAAACTCACACTGATAGTCGTGCTCAGTGAATTGACCTTCGAATGCCACATCCTTGCATCTGATCCATAGTCTTGCACACTGCTCAACTCACTTTGCCTTCATTCTCTTAGCAATATTCTGTATTACACATGACTTCTGCCTGATATTGCAAGCCTCACCTTATTTTCGTACAGTTAGCACTGTTGCGCACCCTACACCACTTCTCACAATTTGTGTACTCGACCAAATATTCAAGCATGACAGTCACTCCACCCAAACATATTGCAGCACACTTCCTGACACACCTCTCTCTCACACAGAAGAAGGTGACACAAAATATCAGGCAGCAGTTAAGCATAGAGGAAACAGCGGTATCTATAATTAGAGTACAGTTAGTGAGGTTGTGGCCAATGGCAGCTATGACCATTGAAAATGTCAGTATGTCCCGATCTAACTCACATTCTCACTCCCCTCTTGTCGCTCATCCTGCAATTTCTTCTAATGCACAGGTTTCAGATGGTGTCAGCACAAACTTTTTACACTGCCCTGCCCCTCTCTTTACTACAACGAAAGCGTTTTGTCTTTTTCCTTTCAAATAGAACTGCCAGCTGGCCAGGCAATTCAGGTGTGAAAGCCAAAAAAGAACAAAACATTTATGATGAAACAACTTTCTTCTCTTGATATAACACTCACACCCACTCAGACACTAGCATTACGTTAGAGGGCAGCATACTGGTGCGATCTTCCGTGGTTACTCTACCAAAGGAGACCATCTGGCACAATAAGTGTCAGTAAGAGCAGCTCCGGTAGTCCCATTCCCCAGATTTTCCCCCAAAACCAAGACTTTATTTCTCTCTGCAAGTAATTGTCTAATTCAATTTTGAACTTGTCAAATCTGCCCCCAAAACGCTCTTAGGCAGTGCATTCTGTTCAATTTTTTTTACCTCAAATGCTGCCTTTTGTTCTTTTGCTACTCATTTTGAATATTCAGGTTCTTAGCCCTTTCTCCTTACCTACAAATGTCTGAATATCCCTATGAAATCACCTCTTAATTGTCTCTTCTCAAAGCAGAAGGGCTCCAGCTCCCCCACATAACTGAAGCCCAGCACCCATGGAAACATTCTTGTAAATCTTTACCACAACCTCTCTAAATCCATCACAGCCTTCCTAAAATACTGTGTCCACATTGGACAAAGCACTCAAGCATTTTATATAGGGCATAACAAGGTGTGGAGCTGGATGAACACAGCAGGCCAAGCAGCATCGTAGGAGCAGGAAAGCTTGACATTTCGGGCCTAGACCCTTCCGAAACGTCAACTTTCCTGCTCCTATGATGCTGCTTGACCTGTTGTGTTCATCCAGCTCCACACCTTGTTATCTCGGATTCTCCAGCATCAGCAATACCTATTCTCGCTCAAGCATTTTATAAATTTTTTTCCAAAGGCATTTTGCTTTCAACCTCTATACTTCTATATATAATTCCTGTAGGCTTTTATTTCTGCTTACCCTGATCTGCTGGGTTTATGCTGGATATCAATAACCCAAAGCAGTTCTCACAACGAAGTCTGCCCAATGATCTTTGTTAAAGCAAAGTTCACTGCAAAAAAAACTGCAAAAATCTTAACAAGGCAAAGCTCACAATTACGAGTGAACCTTTTTATCTGGATTGATCTGAAGATCAGATCAGACCAGGAGATCAGACTGCTCCATCCCAACTTTCAGTTATTGATCATATGACTTTTTACATTAATTTTAATATTGTAAGACACTATTTAAATGGAGAAAATCAGCAGAAAGCTGCATCATTTTTGTATTCATTTGAGAGGGCCAGAATAAAAGAGTAGGGATATACTGCTGAGGTGTAGAAGGATCTGGTCAACACCATATTTGGAATGTTGTAAGCAGATTGGACCCCGTGTCTAAGGAAGGATATGCTAGCATTGGAGAGGGTCCAGAGGACGTTTGTAAGAATGATTCTGGAGATGAAGGACTTGTCATATTAGGAGTGCTTGAGGACTCTGGTTCTGTACTCAAACGAGTTTAGAAGGATGAGGGGACGTCTGATTGAAACTTATGGAATACTGAAAGACCTGGATACAGGAGTTATGAAAAAGATGTTTCCACAGCCTCGGGGTGAAGGGACAGCCCTTTAGAACTGAAATGAAGAGGAATTTCTTCAGCCAGAAGGTCATTAATCTGTGAAACTCATTGCCACAGATAGCTGTGAAGGACAAGCCGTTTAGTGTATTTAAGGCAGGTTCTTGATTGGTAAGGGGATCAAGGATTTGGAGGGAAGGCAGGAGAATGGGTTTAAGAAACATAAGAATTATGAACAAAGGCAGAGCAGACTTGATGGACCAAATGACCTATTTTTGCTTGCATGTATATAGTATAACAGAAAGGATCTTAGAGACACCTGTGCACAAAGCAAAGAAAGTTAATTTACTGACGCAGCAGGTAATCAGGAAAACTAATGGAGTGTTGGCCCTTATTTCAGTCTTACTGCAAATGTATAAAGTGCTGGTGAGACCTTATCTGGAGTACTGTGAGCAGTTTTGGTCCCTTCATTTAAGGAAATATATTATTCATTGAAGGCAGTTCAGAGAAGCTTCATGAGGATGATCCCCTGTATGAAGGTATTGTCTTAGGAGTAAAGGCTAAATCGGAATGAACTCTGCTCACTGAGTTTAGAAGAATGAGAGGTAAGTTCATTGAGACATATATGATTCTTAAGGATACTTGACAGAGTAAGTACTGAAATGATGCTTCCTCTCATGAGAGAGTCTAGGTCAAGAGGGCATATTTCAGAATAAAAGGGCATCCATTTTAGACTGAGATGAGGAGGGACTTCTTCAAAAAGAGGTTTGTGAAGCTTTGGAACTTGCCACAGAGAGCTGTAGGGGCAAAGTCCTTGTGCATATTTAAGGCCAACATACATAGATTCTTGATCAGGAGGGGAATCAAGGGTTTGGAGAAACATGGGAAAGCGGGTGTGAGGAATTTTGGATCAGCTATGATCCTATTGAATGGAGGAGCAGTCTCATCTTCTCCTGTTCCTATTGCTTGTGGTCTTGTGGACTTCCTCAGCTGGCTAATTTTGCTGTGAGACAAGGCTTGTCTTAATACTCTTTCCATACAGAGAAGGAACGTCAAGTCACAACCGCAGCAAGTTAAACCAAGATCTGATTGAACTGTGCAGCAGAGTCAAAGGACTGAATGGCCTATTTCGGCTCATAAGTCCTTTCTTTCTATAACATACAATAACTTTTGATTATACTGACTAAAACATTCAAAATTATAAAAGGGAAATTTGGAATAATTTCGAGGTTCCAAGGAAGTCATAAATATCAACTGCTGGACTCTTAAAAAGTACCAGCAAAATAGAATTCCTTAATATTGCATTCAATGAACATAATAAGAACAAACTTTAAAGGGTTATTGTGATGCGTATCTGGCTTGGAAAAGGTGACGGCAAATAACTTCAAAGATAAGCTTAGCAAGTAAACCTTTGCTTTCCTACTTAATAATTCAAACAGCCTTGTTTTAAAAATTTTAACTGGCTAACATACTGAATTCCTTTCATATTTCTTAACTGATCACTGTTTGTATCTCAGGAGGAAAATGACTGCTAGCCAGAATGTCCTGATGAAAAAAACATATTTGTACTAATTGTTATTTCTTTCTTTGTTCTGCAAACATCTACGCTTATGATGTTCAATGCAATTTATTTCTTGCCCTGTAATCTTTGCTGTCAACTTTACTACGCCAGTCTTTGAGTAACAATGGTTATTAATGGGCTAAATACTTTACTTTCTAAAAGAAAACAAACTGATATCTGTTTTCGCCCTCATAATCTTAATCCAAGTTCAATTGAATTACATGTTAATTAATGTCAACTGAAGTATGAAAGAGAACCGATGTATCAATTTGAATCGCTCATCCTGTCTGGGTGGTCAGAGGAGTGGGACAACTGCAAAACAAATTCAAAGCCTACTTTGAAGTCTAGGAGATTTTAACTCCTGGTCTCACCTACATTCTTACATTGGACTGTAAGGAGCCCATCAACCCTGTAGGGTTAAAATCTGAAATGGTGCAACCGAATGGGTTCTGAGCGGTTGAGTAAAGGACACTTTTGTGACTTTCAACTTGTTAATGTTAAAAATGTCTCCAGCAATCAGAAGGAAGGTTTGTTCATTTACTTTAAATTTTGAACATGCACTAACTGTAAGTATGCAATAAAAGAATATAAATACATGACAGCTTCATCTCACTAAGGCTCTTTCAAATGATCAAAATATCTGCTTATTTAGCCAGTTCTTACTAAGGAATGTAAGAAAAAGAGCCTTTTATGTAAAGGCTGTAGCACAAGATGCCTTAGTCAACCTTTTAGGCAGCAACTTTCCCTCTCTAGAGAGGGAGATCAGGGTATCAAAGACCAGGGGATTGATGGGGTAGGGATTCTGGTTCTGGCAGTTAGGGTGGAGGATGGGGATGGTCTTTGCATCACATCCAGTGTCCCACCTCTTCCTGATGCCAGATCTGTTGTTCAGGCACAGCCTGCCTGTTAATGACAGTTCTCTCTCACACACTCCTCTCAGCTTGCCTGTAGGCCACAGGAAAACCTAACAGGGGGTTTGGTGAGCAGCATTCAGGAGGCACAGGAGTAATGTGTGACTTCTATTTAACATCTGACCTGCCACTAAATCTTTAGACAGCACCTTCTAAACTCATAACCATTTCCACCTAGAAGAACAAGAGCAGCAGACACTTAGGTACACCACCACTTGCAAGCTTCCCTTCAAGTATCACCATCTTGATTCGGAAATATAGCGCTGTTCCTTCGGCCTTGGTCGGTCTAACTTCTAACACACTCCCAAAGATGTAATGAGTCTACAGCATGTGGACTCCAGTGGTTCAAGAAGGCAGTTCACCACCACCTTCTCAAGAGCATCTTAGGATGGGCATTAAATGCTGGCCGAGCCAGTGATGCTCACATCCCATGGGTGAATTAAAAAAAAACCCCTTAAATTCTGGTGCACTCAGGAATAATTGGTATCAAGTGGCTCATTAATGAGCCTAATTGACATTGCTTTGCAGGTGGTGACCTTGCGCAGATTGACTTTGTCCGCTATCGTAGACAGATCTGTGACCTCCTGGATAACTTATTGAACCCATCAACCTGTTTTGCAGTGTGGCAAGCTGGATTAAATTCAGTTCCCAGAAGCACACATACCAGGAGCTCCATTAATAGCTATTCATGCCAAGTAATTATGAATCTCAATTCTGATGCCAATTAAATATATTATAATTCAAAGTATTAAAGCTAATTGTCTTGATTATAGAAATGTACCCCATTTGCAATAAATATTCCAGCTGATTTTTTTTAAAAAATAGTGAAGCAATCTTTGCCTCTTTTCTGTACACATATCATACAGTATTGATGAAGGGAATTTGAATGAACTGAAGATGAAACTCTACCCTATGCTATCATTATACTGCATTTTGCAGCCAGCACTGTGCTGAGAGCTTTCAACGTGTCACAGCCAAAAATATATTACATTGTTAGCACTAGCTTTCATGGTCTGAGTGAGACTGCAGCTCTTCAAGTAGATGCTACTGTATTCTTTCTGCTTTGCACATAATTTAGATAATCACCAGGCAGCTCTTTAGCATGAGAGAATTCTTTTCATTCTTTTCCATATCTTTTCTCATTATACTTTGCATGTGGATGACACTAGCATTATCTTCCATTACTAATTGCAAAGAAATTGATTTTTTTTTTGGCAATAGCCGATCCCAGAATTGCAAAATAGAAAAAGGAACTGCTGGAAAGTGTTCAGGAGGTCACGCAGCACCTGCGAGAGGAGACAAAGAGTTAACAACTCGACAATAACTCTTGGTGCTTTGGGAGTGGTGGGTTTTGAAATAAAGTAGGAGATTCAGAAACAATTTGAGCCTCTCTGTCAATGCCATTTTAATGCAGCCAGCTCATTATCAGGTTTGATATTGATTACGTGTTCCACTGAAGGATGTTGCAATGTTAAGAAGTAGGAGCAGAAGCAAATCACTTGGACTTTATATTCTGTTCCTTTATTCAATCAAATTACTGTTGATCTATCTCAACGTCAGTCTCCCCTGCTATCAGCATAGTCCTTTCTTAACTTAGAATTCAAAATTGATCAGAGTCTGCCTAAGAGTGTTGTGAAACCAGGTTCAATCAACGCTTTAAAAAGGAAATTGTATAATTATATGAACAGGGGAAAAAAAAATCAAGGTTAGCAGGGAAAGTAGCTGAGTAGCTTTTACAGTGAGCTGCTATGGACTTAATGGGCTGAATGGTCTCCTGTACTGTAACCATTGTGTGACTCTAGGAGGTGTCTCGAAAGTCCTAAAGGGCTGATGTCTTATTTTGAAAGGGAGACACCAGATTCTACACACCCCAGCCAAAGGCAACATTATCCTCAGCAATAGACCTCTCAAGCCTAGTGTAATGTTAAATTTTTCAATGAAACACCAGCTCTGTACCCTAGCCCTACTGTTTTTTTTCTGAAACCAAATACTTGACATGATCTCCATTATTGAAATGACTAACCCAAAGATTTGAAGTTAGAAGAATTTGGATTTGGAGGTAAGTGATGTCAAAGTCATCATCTTATTGGCAGAGCGGAGAAGACTCAAAAGCTGAATGGTCTACTTTTACACCCCTTTCATATGTCAGAGTAAAAACTGAGTCAGGACATTCAAAGCCTGCATTCCACTTCACTGATGCCTTCCTTAGAATACTGCTGGAGCTGTGAGGATCTAGAGAGTGATACTCTTCCCCAGAAATAGGAGGAAGAACTTGGCTAATGCTCCAGAGAATATGTGGCATTTCAGAAAAGGTTCACTGGATTAATTCCTAGGATGAAGTGTTGTCCTATGAGGAAGGCTTAAGCAGGTTGAACCTGTACTCACTCGAGTTTCATAGAATGAGAGGTGATCCTTTTGAAGCATGAATTATCCTGAAGAGTAACAGTGTGATGCTTCAGGATGTATCCTTTCTTGTGGCAATCTAGAACAAGGAATATTGATTCAAAATTCTCATTTAACATCACAGAATGGCCAAATTAGTACAGCGCAGAAAGAGGCCTTTTGGCCCATCCTGCCTCACTAGTTCTATTATCTAGCGCCAATCTTCTGCCTTTTCCCCATATCCTTGCATACCATACTGCCCAAAAGAAACCCAATGTCCTCTTGAATGCCTCAATTGAACCCGCCTTCACCACACTCCGAACAGTGCAATACATATCCTAGCAATTCGCTGTCTCAAAAATATTTTTTCACATGTCACCCTTCATTCGTTTTTGCATAACTTTAAACCTATGCCCTCTCATTCTTGTTTCTTTTACACGTGCAAGCATCTTTAACCTACCTACTCTAACCAGTCTGCTCATTATTTTGAAATGAGGAGATGAGGAGGAGTTTATTCTCACAGCTAGTCATTGGTCTTTGGAATTCTCTAACCCAGAGAGCAGTGGAGGCTGAGTTACTGAATGTATTCAAGGCACAATTAGATAGACTTTTGATCTGCAAGGAAGTCAGGGGTTATGGACGCCAGGGACGATAGTGGACATTCAGGTCAGTCATGATGCAGTTGAATGGCAGAGCTTGCTTAAGGTGTTAGATGGTCTATTCCTGCTCCACCTCTCTTATGGTTTAATGAGGTCTCTTTGGACATGTACCATGCTCCTGGTTACAATGTAGGAAATCCTTTAATGAATGACTCAGGTTAAGAAACCCAGATAAAGAGGAGACAATTGCCTAGTGGTATTATCACGGGACTGCTAGTGACCTAGGTAATGTTCTGGGGACCCAGTTTCGAATCTGCCACAGCAGATGGTGGAATTTGAATTGAATAAACATCTGGAATTAAGTGTGTAACGATGATACGGAGGTGCCAGTGTTGGGCTGGGGTGGACAGAGTCAGAAGTCACACGACACCACATTATAGTCGAACAGGTGTATTTGAAATCACAGGTTTTCGGTGTGCTGCTCGTTCAGGTGATGAAGGAGCAGCGCTCCAAAAGCTTGTGGTTTCAAATAAATCTGTTAAACTACAGAGATAGTAGAAACTGCCGATGCTAGAGAATCTGAGATAAAACGTTGTGGAGCTGGATGAACACAGCAGGCCAAGCAGCATCAGAGGAGCAGGAAAGCTGACGTTTCGGGCCTAGACCCTTCTTCAGAAATGGGAGGGGGGGAGGGGATTCTGAAATAAATAGGGAGAGGGGGGAGGCAGATAGAAGATGGATAAAGGAGAAGATAGGTTGAGAGGAGACAGACAAGTCAAAGAGGCAGGGTTAGAGCCAGTGAAGGTGAATGTTGGTGGGGATTTAGGTGGGGGATAGGTCAGTCCAGGGAGGACGGACAGGTCAAGGAAGCAGGATGAGGTTAGTGGGTAGGAGATGGGGGTGGGGCTTGAGGTGGGAGGAATGGTTAGGGAAGTGGGGACAAGCTGGGCTGGTTTTGGGATGCGGTCGGGGGAGGGGAGATTTTGAAGCTTGTGAAGTCCACATAGATACCCTTGGGCTGCAGGGTTCCCAAGCGAAATATGAGATGCTGTTCCTGAAGCTTTCGGGTGGTGTCATTATGGCAATGCAGGAGGCCCAGGATGGGCATGTCGTCCGAGGAGTTGGGGGGGGGAGGTGAGTTGAAATGGTTCGCGACTGGGAGGTGTAGTTGTTTGTTGCGAACTGAGCGCAGGTGTTCCCCAAAGCAGTCCCTGTTAAACTGTAACCTGGTTTTGTAAGTCTAATGATAACCCATGAAACTATTATCGATTGTTAGGAGAAACCCATCTGCTTCACTAATGTCCTTGAGGGAAGGAAACTGCCATCTTTATCTGGTCTGGCCTACATGTGATTCCAGAACTACAGCAATGTGGTTGACTCAGCTGCCCTCTGTGACGGGTGATAAATGCTAGCCTAGCTAGCAATGCCTTCATCCCATGATGAATGAAGAAAAAGTGAGCATAGTCACACATTCATCAGCACTCTGATGTGTCGTGCAAATCACCCCATTCCTTTATGTTGCATTGTGTGTTGTGTGTGAGTGAGATCCTTCTGTCTGAAGTGATTTTGTGTAGTTAGCATATCAACATTCTGGTCCAATTAAATGAACTCGATTGGGTAAATGGTATGAAGTCTATTGTGTTATTGCTACTATTTCCACATTCAATCAAAATATGTGAACAGGGCCTACAGTGTTCCGGAGGCTGTTAAGGGTACACTAGTTCTATGTGTGTTGTCTGTAATCTTCTTTATTCTTTGAATAAACATGAAACAGGATCATAGTGGATGAATACCTTGCATTCAAAAAAGTAATGAACTTTTCAGATCATTTCAGATCCATATACAACACTGTTCCCCCAAGTCATTTTCCTCATACTATTACTACTATCTATTTGTACATATGTTGATATTGACCAATACTCCATCCCCTTCAAGTCTTTGTTTATGTCACATGGTCTGGAGGTTTCACTATTCTTCCCAAGTTTGTTCCGTTGGATGGTAATTTACTGGGTAGAAGTCGGTTGACTTGGGCTGTCTCGTAGGTGGCCTGATGCCTACACTTTTCCTTGCTTCCAAGGTTTACCATTCATTTCATCCCAATAAATAATCTGTGGATGTTTCAACTGTAATAGAGTGAGGTTTCTGCAGTTCCTTCCTATAGCCACTTTGAAATTACAGATAATATTCAATCTCTATTGGTTCCTATCTCTGTGGACAATCAGACCTTTTCTACAATCCACATTTGCTAATAACTGACTTGAATTTGGAATAGACTGTTGTTCCCTGTGGTATATGGTAATTGTGTGCAATTCAGTTATGATAGTAGAGGGAACATACCATCCAAACTATTGTAATCACAGATTTCCATGTCATTTGCAGTACGAATCAGCTTTTTATTCCAACGTAACTAACCTCAGAAGATTCTGCTTTTTGTTTAAATCCTGCCATGAATTTAGTAGGGTACAGCAAAATTTCCACGTGTTTTTCCTTGACCTTTGATGTCCAACCTCTTCCACCTTTTCAATGAGATTGAAGCCCTTCTCCTGAGGGACAGAATTCTTTGTTGTGAAGTAAATAAAAGTTCTTTCGTATTTGGTGACTGCAGTTATGTCCAATTACCCTGCATGATATATTTGAAGTTCTGTTGGCTGTAAGCAGTGCTTTGTCAATCAAAGCTCTCAATCTGACAATACTATACCACTTACTCCCATGCCTAACAAAAATTTATGAAATGTACTTTGACATAAATACTTGCATGCCCAAAATGGTTAGTCTGGGTCACTGATTACCCTTAGTTTTATTGTCTACTTTCACTTCAATCTCTACGTTAGGGTAATTCATAAGTGTTTTGCTTGTAATGCCTTGACACTTTTTATTTTAATGGGATCTACTTTCTTACAATAAAAGCATTTGGACTTAAAACCTGGACAGTATTTGCACCTGTGAGATTTCTTTACTCTTAGGCAAGGAATTTTAGTGTAGGATATCTGCCCTACACATCATATTAACTGATCTAGATCTAGTCTTTTGTGGTTTTGTACCTTAAGAAATTAATAGATTTCACAGATCTCCTGTACCAAGTTTTATATGCTTCTTATGGGATTGATCTGCTTTGTTTCTGTACCTCTAATTCAGTCACCAAGTGACTGACTTTCTTTCAAGCTAGGTCTGCTTTGGACTGGGGTAAATCTGACAAAGACTCATCAGTGATACCCACAACAATCCTGTCTCCTACAAATTCTGATTTTAAATTACCAGAGTCATATCTCCCCACTAACCTGAAGAAATCATTGATGAAATCATATATGGATTCATTAGAGTTCTGCACACTTCTGTTAAGCGAGCAACTCATATTTCCTCGTTGTCATTGGCTAAAGACCATAGGTTCATGATGAAGTCATTTTTTTGTTAAAAACAGAAACCCCTGGTGAGCATTTTCTTTTAACTTGAGTTTGATAGTTAGGTAAATTGGGGACATTGGATAGCTTGCCTTTATTTTTATTTTTGCTATGACTCTGGGAATAGTGGGTCTTGACTTCCAGCATACTACCACATGAGTCATGACCATGAGCAGTTTTGTGTCCTATTTGGACCATCTCTAATACTATATCTTCCTGGCATTACTGTTTCTGACGTCATAGCTCCCTAGTACAATTTTCTCTTTGAAGACTTTTATTCTGCAGTATTGGCAGTTCCCCTACACTTACCTGTTGTACTGGAAGGATTCCCTTGTTTCACAGCTGAATGGAAGTTTTCTGTGTTTTTAAGGAATGTAAGTATAATTACAGCTGCAATGGAGATTTTCTTGCCTCTCCAGAGTTTTTCTCTAAGTTCCTCCAGTCCCAAAAGAATCTCTATACTTCTTTGAGATAAAAGGTACTGCAGATGCTGGAGAATCCGAGATAACAAGCATGGGGCTGGATGAACACAGCAGGTCAAGCAGCATCATAGGAGCAGGAAAAC
>JAHRHZ010000144.1:19432310-19446711 GCA_024137785.1 Ginglymostoma cirratum
ATGGGGTTTAGGCCCGAAACGTCAAGTTTTCCTGCTCCTATGATGCTGCTTGACCTGCTGTGTTCATCCAGCCCCATGCTTGTTACCAGCAGTATCTGTTTCTTTTGATGTTTTCTGGGCCTCATGTGTTCTCCTTCTCTGGATTTTCTTGAAGCCTTAAATTCTAGTTTCTCCTGGTTGGCACCATTTAGAAATAGTTCGGGTCTCCACTACTCACTATGTTGTGACAGAGACCCACCATTGTCGGTGCTGCTTTAGATGTCACTGGTGCTGGTGCTGGTTCTACTGGTGTGACACTGCTGCTGTTACTTCTGATTGCACTATTGGTAACGATAGTCAATGACTCTTGGTCTGTGGGCTAAATCAAATCAGCCGATTCTGATTTAATACAGAAAACCTTTAAATTTGAAAATAATTTGCATCAATAATAACGTGAGTAAGTTTTCTCACGGGGAAAGAAGTTTAGTGCTGAGCATTTATTGAAGCATTTTCAGGGGTTTTAACAGCCCCTTCAGGAGGCAGCATGATCTCATTCTTCTTTCACTGGCAAATTTCAGGAAACCCTTGGATGCAATGTTCAAATTAAAACCATGATGAAATATTGTTCCAAGTATGTGATTACCCTATGGTAATAGGCAACCAGCCTTTGCCAGGGGATTTGCGCACAATTAGCCTAAGCTGCATGAATTAAACGTAAAAGTCAGTGAGTTAAAAACAGCTTCCTAATACATCATATTTTTACAAGTTTTAACCCCCTTCCCACCGAAGCCACGTCCACGCCCCACCGTACCTCCCCCATCCCCTACAGCCCTCACTTCCCACACCAAATCCAAATTGTTGTCTTCCCATAGATGCAGCCTGACTTGATAAGTGTTGTTAAGATGTCTATAGGGCCTTCTTCATTGCTATATCACTGGAAGACACAAAGGAGTTCAGATAACATAAAACCAGAGCCATGTTTAAACCAGCCCAGATGAGATAGTAGCCCGAAGAAAGCTGTTACTTTGTAGGTTAGTTAAGGGACCTTATAGTTTAACATTCCTATCCATACACACAAAGATTTTTATTTTGCACAGATTAGGATAAATGCAATCCAATAACACATTTACATCTAATGATGGATACAGTGAATGAGGCTTGAAGTATGGGCTCATTCAACATGGTTGGCATCCTTTCTGCTGCAGGCAGTCAAAAGATGAGTGGATTGATATGGTCTGCCAGTCATTGGGATACATAGCCTACATAATAGTCTGGCACTACATCAGCACTAAAACTCACATCCTACTTTATTCATTTGTGAGTCAGGCAAAATGTCTTTTAGGATTGATGGCAGAATGGTGGAGCCACTTGTGTTTACTGAAAAGTAGCAGTATTAGACAGCTAGCTTTACCTGTTGCCCAAATGTTTGAGAGTCCTTCCCTTTCCAGCATATTCTGAGGCAGACTAGGCAACTTTTGGTGCAAAAGGTGGCAACTGTGATGCATTTACGCAGTGTTCACTGAGTCAGGGTTTCATGATTTGCATCTTAATACTAATGAGAGCAGGATAAAAATCTTTGACTTTTGTGCCTCTTTTTAACAATGTATAATTTCCATGCCTTTTTACTTTAGAGTTAACCAAAAAATTATTTTGAACCATATGTTGCTGAAAGGAGAAAGATGTCTGATTTCCTTCTCTGAAGAACATTGGTGAACCTATTGTCTTTATAATGCCCTCAGATCAGTCATTGTTTGTAATTTTCTTTCCCTTTGTGATGTACAGTTTTTTAAAAAATATTTTGCTCATAAACCCAAATACAGGATGTTACATTTTTCAAGTAATGAAAAGCTGCGCACAAATACTTTCAGTGTACTTAATATTATCTCACAACATCAGTAGTTATTTTATTTCTAGTAAATCATATGTGAATCCATGAAAACCTAAACTAAATTAAAACTGTTTAGCAATTGTAGTATGATGGATGCGATATACACTTCTGCAGATATTAATTATTAATTTTAACTAACATTAATTAATTTTACCAGACAACATTGACTTTTTATTCTGGAAAATGAGCTCCAAAGATCACGAGGCTTAGTCACATTGATAAAAATACAAAGTTGTCAGTAATCTATTAAAATGCAATTATTAATCATATTATCATTAAAGATAAATTATAGATTGATATCTCGCAATTTCACCAAGTTCAATGGTTTGTTAGCAGAGGAACATTAGCTATAGATAACAAATTTCTTCATTTCATGAGGAAGAATACCAATCAAACTGACTGAGTTGGTGTTTTGTAGAAAAAAAACCTCAGTTTGTGAGTCTTGGAGTTATGCCAATTAAAACACAATTAGTCGAGAGCAATTCCAGATGGCAATACTGCCTGCTTCACTTTCAAGCCTTGCTTCATATTTTGTCCAAAGTTATTTACAACATGGTAAAGTTTCTAAATATAAAGCAATATGTTAATCACTTATTCAGTTTGTAAATGACACATTTTTCTTTCAAGACCAAGATAAAATCAGAATATAATTACTGAATGAAAGGGGATTTAGAAGTACACGTTTAAATGAATACGAAACAGAAGATATTGAGTAAAAGAATAGGATAAATGCTTTGAAAATCATGAATAGAATAGATAGCGACAAACCTTTCCTTTCATTAGAAGTATTGAGACAAGGGGATGCAGTCTATCTTGTAGTGATTTGCCTCAGGACAGTTCCACTCCTTATTTCTCCATTTCTGATTTCACCATGTTGCCTGATCTTGATCTTTTCTTTTCCATTGAAGATTCCCATTTTAAATTATACGTTGGCTAACATTATCCATCTCTTTCTCAATCGTATTCTAAATCCCTCCAGTTTTCTTCAAGTCACCTATATCCTGCATGCCTGATGTCATGTGATGCGAACTGAATAAGCTGAGGACTGGAACCCTGTGAGTTGGGAACCTCAGTAGGAGCCGAGATGGATCATTTACTCGGCAATTCTTGCTGAAGGTGATAGCAAATGTTTCTCTCTTTTGTTTGACATTGACCTGCTGCACTCTCCTGTCATTGAGGATGGAGTTGTTTTTGGAGCCACCTCCTGTTATAAGATATTTATGGCATAAGGCTTGAAAGAGCTAACATGGAAACTTTGGAACATTTTCCTTCAGTTTAGTTGCCGATTGGTTTTCATGGACTTTTGCTGAATTAGAATCATTGTTTGGATGTTTGCACTGTTAATTGAAGTTGCTGAATTCTGACACTTGTTTCCTGTTATGGACTGCATCATCACCTGTTGAAGGCTGTTGCATGAAGTAAAGATTCTGAAGGTTTTAAGGTTTATGTTGCATTGGCTCCTGTAACTTCTGGAGTTTTACTGTAGTTTTCAGACGAAGAAGATATAAAGATATATCCATACCAGCTCCCTCAGTCCCTTGTAATTATACCCAACCAGATGTAGTTGTACTAAATGCTGTGAGACAATTAACATTCCTGTTTTCTAAGAACAAAGCCTAATCTGTAGGTACTCTGTGCTGATGTATTCTCTACCACAAATAGGCCTGAGGCAAAGCAGTGACAAACAAAGTTTGGTGACAACAAACTACTTCAAACAACACTTACCAAGTATCACATTCTGGTAGAGGCTGAAAATACCACAGGGTGCCAGCAGTGGTCATCTGGGGAAGTACCACATTTCTGCAGAAGAGGAGGAGGATGTCCTCGGGAAGATTTCCATTACATCTTGGCTAAAGGGCAGAATGTTGCTTTCAAAGCTTTAACGAGACTGACACATTCTGCGCCAATAGCCTGTTTGCCCTCAATTATCAGTGAACGATCCCCAATTGTCATAGATGCGTACTTCCTTTGTGTGATTAACTAAAGCACTAAATCCAAACCACTTTCTTCCTAACAACTCAATTAACTTTCTGAAAATTGTTCACAAATTGACTACCTATATTACCTGACTGTGATCACAAACTCCCAAAATCAAACACTTGTTCTATCTCAGAGATAGTAGGAGCTGCAAATGCTGGAGAATCTGAGATAACAAGGTGTAGAGCTGGATGCACACAGCAGGCCGAGCAGCATCAGAGGAGCAGGAAAGCTGACAGACAGGTCAAGGGGCAGGAAGAGGCTAGTAAGTAGGAGATGGGGGTGGGGCTTGAGGTGGGAGGAGGGGATAGGTGGGAGGAAGGACAGGTTAGGGTGGCAGGGACAAGCTGGGCTGGTTTTGGGATGCCGTCGGGGGAGGGGGGATTTTGAAGCTTGTGAAGTCCACATTGGTACCATTGGGCCACAGGGTTCCCAAGCGAAATATGAGGTGCTGTTCCTGCAACCTTCGGGTGGCATCGTTGTAGCACTGCGGGAGGCCCAAGATGGACATGTGGTCTAAGGAGTGGGAGGGGGTGTTGAAATGGTTCGCGACTGGGAGGTGCAGTTGTTTGTTGCGAACCGAGCATAGGTGTTCCGCAAAGCGGTCCCCAAGCCTCCGCTTGGTTTCCCCGATGTAGAAGAGGCCACATCGGGAACAGCGGATACAGTATGACATATTAGCAGATGTGAAGGTGAACATCTGCTTGATGTGGAAGGTCTTCTTGGGGCCTAGGATGGGGGTGAGGGGAGAGGTGTAGGGGCAGGTGTAGCACTTCCTGTGGTTACAGGGAAAAGTGCCGGGTGTGGTGGGGCTGGAGGGGAGTGCGGAGTGGACAAGGGAGTCACAGAGAGAGTGGTTCCGTCGGGAAAGCAGATAAGGGTGGGGAGGGAAAAATGTCTTTGGTGGTGGGGTCGGATTGCAGATGGCGGAGGATGATGCATTGGATCCAGAGGTTGGTGGGGTGGTACGTGAGGACGAGGGGGATTCTGTTTTGGTTGTTATTGCGGGGAGGGGTTGTGAGGGATGAGTTGTGGGAAATGCAGGAGACACGGTGGAGGGTGTTCTCGACTACTGAGGGGGGGAAGTTGCAGTCCTTGAAAAACAAAGACATCTGAGATGTTTGGGAGTGGAATGCTTCATCCTGGGAGCAGATGCGGCAGAGGCAAAGGAATTAGGCATAGGGGGTGGCATTTTTGCAGGAAGATGGGTGGGAGGAGGTGTATTCTAGGTAGCTGTGGGAGTCGGTGGGCTTGAAATGGATATCGGTTTCCAGGTGGTTGCCAGAGATGGAAACAGAGAGGTCCAGGAAGGAGAGAGAGGTATCAGAGATAGTCCAGGCAAACTTAAGGTTGGAGTGGAAGGTGTTGGTGAAGTGAGTGATCTGTTCGAGCTCCTTGTGGGAGAATGAGGCTGCGCCGATACAGTCATCGATGTAATGGAGGAAGAGCTGGGCCTTAGGGCCAGTGTAGGTACGGAAGAGGGATTGTTCCATGTAACCTACAAAGAGGCAGGCAGAGCTTGGGCCCATGCGGGTACCCATGGCCACCCCCTTTGTCTGCAGGAAATGGGAGGAATTGAAAGAGAAGTTGTTAAGGGTGAGGACGAATTCGGCTAAGCTGATGAGGGTGTCAGTGGAGGGGGACTGGTCGGGCCTGCGGGACAAGAAGAAACGGAGGGCCTTTAGGCCATCTGCATGGGGAATGCAGATGTATAGGGACTGGACGTCCATGATAAAGATGAGATGTTGGGGACCGGGAAATCGGAAGTTTTGGAGGAGGTGGAGGGCGTGAGTGGTGTCACGGACGTAGGTGGGGAGTTGCTGGACCAAAGGGGAGAAAATGGAGTCTAGATAAGTAGAGATAAGTTCGGTCGGGCAGAAGCAGGCAGAGACAATGGGTTGACCAGCGCAGTCAGGTTTGTGGATTTTGGGAAGGAGTTAGAAGCGGGCGGTGCGGGGTTGGGGAACGATGAGGTTGGATGCTGTGGGTGGGAGGTCACCTGAAGTGATGAGGTTGTGGATGGTTTGGGAGATGATGTTTTGGTGGTCGGGGGTGGGGTCATGTTCTATCTCGATAAGTTTGTGTTCTTCAAAATCCCATGTAATTTCCCTTCTGAGATCATCCATTAACTTCACTTCTGCCACTCTTTTTCAAGAGAATTCCAGGTGACTAACACTCACTGCATGAAATGTTTGACATCATGTTCCCCCTGTAACTCTTTCCCTAAACCTTAAGTCTATGCCCCATACATGAATAAAAGTAATGGTTGTAGCACTGAAACGTGGGGAAATCCATTCCTCCATTCTGAAAAACAATCATTTACTGCAAACTGTTTTCACTTCTTAAAATAGTTTGCTATTTTATGAATGTGTGAAGGTTTATGGCACAATGGACAAATATGACATTTTATAAATATAAAATTAATTTTGTGGTTGGTTGGCTCGCCGAGCTTGTTCATTGTTTTTCCGCAGACGTCTCATTACCCTGCTGGGTAACATCATCAGTGCAGCCTCTGATGAAGCGCCGTTGTGTTTTCCCGCCTGTTATTTGATCTCTGGAGTCTGTTGATTTGGATTACCTCACTTCCGACTTCCCTTCGCAGTGAAGTGTATATGGGGTCGAGTTCTACGTGTTTGTTATTGGCGTCACTGGTGATGTTACCCAGCAGGGTAAGGAAATGTCTGCGGAGAAACAACGAACCAGCTCAGCGAGCCAAGCAACCACAACATCCACAATCCGAGCTGCAAATCTACTCTGAAACTTTAGATAAAATTAATTTTTCCAGTGCATTGGAGCTGTTTAAAGCAACTTACAAGATCATACGTCATATTTCATTCCACAGAGGATAACTTTTCAAAGTTCTTTTATAGTTATCTTAAAAATGCAAGTTTTCATCACTTGATATCTACTTGATTGCAGTTTCAGGAGATTTTGACTGCCCTCCTTTCAGGGAGCACAGATTCACTGAAAGCAACTAATGGATTTCTACATCTGTCTGCTCATAAGCAGACTCCAGAAGATACTGCCAGCTTTAGAGGAGTGACACCAATGAGCAGTGACAATATTACTGTCAATTCTACCGCATTGTTTTTCATCTACTATATGGAAAATAGCACATAACTGATTCATCTTCCTGACTTGAAACTATACTGTCATTCCTACACTGTTGCTGAATCAAAATCCCGGCATCCACTTCCGAGCAGAATTGTGGGTGTCCTTACACCCCAATGTCTGCATCAGTTCAAGAGGCAGTTCACCACTATCTCAAGGTCAATTACATATAAGCAATAAATGCCTAAGAGCAACATGCACATCCCAGAATGAATAAAAATAAAGATGCTTTTATTCATTGCAATTTGATTTCGAAATTATTTCTCATTGTTTTGGTTGTTTATTCACCATTTGCTGCACCTCACCGTCCCACATTCATCACCAAACACCTAGGAATAATTAATTGGGAGTACATAATACATTTCTGTTGGAATTTACCTGAGTCCTACCTAGCTTCATCACATCTCAACTTGCTTTTCATTAACCGGACGTCGCAATTAGTTAGAACAGTGGATATAGAAACCAAGTGAAACTCAGTATAGGATATATAAAATGAACTTGTACTAAGAATAGAGATTACTGGAGAAACTCAACAGGTCTGGCAGCCCTGTGAAGGGAAAGCAGGGTTAACATTTTGATTCTAGTGACCCTTGTCATGACAGAGCTTGGGGTTCCAAAATTACCTCAACACCTCGTTCCATATCCTTCAGCCATGCTGAAATCTCAAGCCCTG
Organism: Ginglymostoma cirratum; assembly: GCA_024137785.1. Lineage (NCBI taxonomy): Eukaryota > Metazoa > Chordata > Chondrichthyes > Orectolobiformes > Ginglymostomatidae > Ginglymostoma > Ginglymostoma cirratum. Next base: position 19,439,939 of record JAHRHZ010000144.1, read on the forward strand.
TCGCAACATGCTTCCAATGTTTGCCCTGCCCTTGCTTTCACCTAGTCTATCTCTGACTCCTCCCTTCCCTTCCTTGACATTTCTGTTTCCATTTCTGAGGACAGATTGGCCACTACTATCCACTGTAAACCCACTGACTCCCACAGCTCCCTGTAAAGACTCCATTCCATTCTCCCAGTTCCTCTGTCTCCGTTGTATATGTTCAGATGAGGCCAAGTTCGACATGGGAGCTGCCGAAATGTCCACCTTCTTCCTCAACTGAGGATTCCCCAGCTCCGTTGTCGACAGGGCCCTCAACCAGGTCCAACCCATCTCCCGCACTTCTGCCCTCACCCCTTCTCTTCCTTTCCGCAACAGCAATAGGGTTCCCCTTGTCTTTACCTACCATCCCACCAGCATCCACATCCAGAAGATCATCAGACGCCATTTCCGCCACCTCCAGCGAGATGCCACTACCAGACACATATTACCCTCCCCTCCATTGTCCACCTTCACAGGTACCGTTCCCTCCAGGACACCCTGGTCCACACTCCCTTCACCCCTAACACCCCCCAACAGCCCCACAGCACCTGCCCCTGCAACCAGCGAATGTGTAACACCTACCCATTTACCTCCTCCCTCCCCAGTGTCCAAGGGCCCAAACATACCTTCCAGGTGAAGCAGCATTTCACCTGCATTTCCCAGAATCCAGTCGACTGCATTCGCTGCTCACAATGTAGTCTCCTCTACATTGGGGAAATGAAGCGTAGACTGGGTGACCCAGAGACATCTATGTTCTGCTCACAAAAAAGACCCTGAATTACCTGTTGCCTGACACTTTAACGCACCACCCTGTTCCCTGGCCAACATCTCTGTCTCCGGCTTGCTGCAGTGTACCAGCGAAGCTCAATGCAAGCTGGAAGAACAACACCTCATTTTCTGCTTGGAGACCCTGCAGCCCTCTGGACTCAGTATCGAGTTAAACAACAGTAGGGCCTAAACTGTCCCATGTCCCAGTCCCCTAACTCGCACACTAGGCCTTGTTATCACATAGCCTGCCATTACACATTACCTATTGTTAGCCACTAACTGTCTCCGTTAACAACTATTCATCCTCCCAGCTGGATCATTACCAACTCCTTTGTCTGTCCAACTGTTCTTCTCTCTCTTTAGGCTCTATCCTATCGTTTACTCCCTACCCCACCCCCTACCTATTTTCTGCATATAAACTGACATTTTCCCAGCTGCAGAGATAGTAGGAACTGCAGATGCTGGAGAATCTGAGATAACAAGGTGTAGAGCTGGATGAACACAGCAGGCCAAGCAGCATCATAGGAGCAGGAAAGCTGACGTTTCGGGCCTACACCCTTCTTCAGAAAATGTTTCCCCAGCTACCATCAGTTCTGAGGAAGAGTCACCAGAGCCAAAATGTTAACTCTGATTTTTTTCTTCACAGATGCTGCCAGACCTGCTAGCTTTTCCAGCAACTTCTATTTTTGTTCCTGTCATGACTTGGGCAGCTTTCAACGTAGCCAACCCATTTTCACCTCCTTAGGGTCCCCATTATCAGCTTTATTTCTTCCCTGGCCTACCATCATCTATCCCTTTGTCTGCGTAACCATCTTTCTCTCTCTCTGTGCTCAATTTCCATCTATTTGTCTACTGCTCCCCCCTCCAACCCTATGTCTCCAGTGTATCTACCACCTTTTCCTGGCTACCATCAGTTCTGATGAAGGGTCACTGAATTCTAAAGGTTAATTCTGCTTTCTCTCCACAAATGCTGCCAGACCTGCTGAGTTTCTCAAACAACTTCTGTTTTTGTTTTGGGTCTCCACATCTGCTTGTTCGTTGGTTTATTTTTTTTAATGAACATGTACTATTGGTGTCACCCCGCATAATAATCTGACTATCCAGCCAACAGAGCTAACAAACCACCAAGAAAGCAACCCACAGAGACACGTTAACTCCTTCCCAAGTCAGGTACAAGTATGAAGTATATGTCAAAACAGTGAAGCACACAACCAGTATTACTTAACTGTCTGGGATTGTCTTGGCTCTCCTGTTCCTTTTGTAACATTATCTGCTTAACAGCAAAGCCATCATTTTCTGATGAAGGGTCTAGGCCTGAAACATCAGCCTTCCTGCTCCTCTGATGCTGCTGGGCCTGCTGTGTTCATCCAGCTCCACACCTTGTTATCTCAGCCATCATGATGGCCTTCTTTTCAATTCAGGAGATTGGATGCTCCTTTGATAAGGGATTCACTTCAACACAACATTCTGAGCATCATGTAAATATAAGTCACAAAAGAGGGTACATAAAGATGAGGGGATAGCCATTTTTGAGCTCAAAACTCACAAGACAACACCAGCATCTATAACGGTTAAGTTTGAATACCTTGGGTCTGCCAGAAATCAGGTTCAATGAGTGTATTGTTCAGTCATGATAGTTTATATATTATTTATGTCCGAGTAATAGACTTGCATTTGAACAACATGCTTAAGCTTGTATCAGAAAAGATTCTTTAATTGGGTTGAAGAGATTTCCTCAAAATTGCACACCGATTCCTGTAATTTTCGTGCTACTCGGTCAAAATGATCCCTTCCCCATTCCCCTTGTGTTGCGGAGGTGGTTTTCTCCATTGCTGAGACAATATGTCAAGAATAAGCAGTATGAATTTCTAACAATTGACATTACTTTAATGTTTCTTTTCAATGGCATCTGTGAAAAATATGAGTTTAATAGACAGTCCGAGAGAGTCCTGCTTATAATGAGTCCTCATTCTGACAAAAGTCAGCATCACAACTTTACTTATGAGCTGAGGAAGCTATTGTCAAGCAAAAGGCAAACAAGTGTCACATAAAACAGCATCAAATGAGCTGCTGTAGTGTGATAATGTGTGCGATAGCACGCTGTTGAAGAGAATTTGATTTTTTCAGTTATGCTTAACCGTTGTTGCATTTATATTAGTGATTTTATAATCTGCATACATTACAGATAAGACTTTACATGAATTATTTTCACAATTGATTATTTGTAGTTCTAAGGAAGAAATACATGGTTATATATTTTTGAGATAGCTGATAAAACTGCCTTTGATGAATATCGTGAATTTATTTTTACAGACGATTTAGGTTCAATCACATAAATAATAGAAAAGCAACATGATACTTTTGTAGGTAATTGTATAATTTTCCAGCTAATTCTTTTGCCAAGTGTTTTAAGATAGCTAGCTGATCAATGCATAATTTTGGACTATTTTGCAGGCGATTAAGTTGCACAAAAGCATTTCACAAAACAATGGTCCGCTCTGCACCCCAACTATCTGGAACTTCTATGGTGGCTTTTTCGAATGGTGATTTTTCTCTCCACTCACCTCCAAAATATGCCAAACGAACATAATTACTTGTAGAGTGTGTCGGTTCTTCTTTGCACGGACACTCAATCATTCATGACTGTGCATATGTTCGGCCTCCAGACAGGCAACTGGAGAGGAAAGCAAAATACAGATTGCAGGGTACTTGGAATTACACTGCAGCAGGCAGGATCCCATGGGATCATTGCAGAAACATATTATTCCTTAGCCTGTTCCATTGCCTTGCTGAGCTAACCTGACGTTGGATGCATATACTTCACACAAATTCAATAACTAATTTATTGACTGGTAAATTTTTACTAAGTTCCCACCTCCTTGGCATCACTGAGATCCAGAGGTTGTGGAATATTTACACTTCTTGTTCTCTGTTCTTTATTTTAATTATCTTCTTTTCTTTATTCATGGGACAGGAGCACCACTGTTTGAGTTAATATTTATTGCCGTTGAAAGTTTGGTGTCTCCTTAAACCACTGTGGCCTACGTGCTATGGGTTGACTCATAACGCCATTACAGATGGAATGATAGAATTTTGATGCAGTGACAAGGAAGGAATGGTGATATATTTCCAATTTGAGATGAAGAGTGGCTTAGTGTGAAAGTAGTAGCTGGTGGTGTTCTCATGTATCTGCTGCCTTTGTCCTTCTGGATGGAAGTGGGTGCTGAGCTTGAAAGGTGCTGGCAAATTACTGCAATTCAGAAGGACTATTTATGTCCACCTCACCTCTGGAATTCAAGTCTTTTGTCCATGTTTGAACCAAGGCTGTAATGAAGTCAGGAACTGATTGGCCTTAGCAGAATCCAAACTGGGCGTCACTGAGCAGGTTATTGCTGAGGAGGTGCTGCATGATAGCACTGTTGATGACACCTTCCATCACTTTTCTGATGAGCGAGAGTAGACTGAAAGCATGGTATTTGGCTGGATTGTGTTTGTCCTGTTTTATTTTGCATACAGGACTTGCCTGGGCAATTTTCCACATTATCAGGTAAGTGCCAGTGTTGCAGCTGTGCTGGAACAGCTTGGCTAGGGGAGCAGCAAGTTCTAGAACACACATCTTCAGTTCTATGGCTGTAATGCTGTCACAGCCCACAGCTTTTGTGGTGTCCAGTGTCTCCAACCATTTATTCATTTCATGGAGAGCAAACTACATTGACTGGGGACTCACGTCTGTGATTCTGGGGACCAGTGAAGGAGGCCGAGATGGATCATCCACTCGGCTCTTCTGGCTGAAGAATGTTTCAAATGCTTCAGCCTTATCTTTTGCACTGATATGTTGTTCCCTTCCATCATTGAGGATGACGATATTTGAGGAGCCTCCTTCTTCAGTGAGTTGCTTAATTGTCTGCTGATCATTCATGACTGAAGGTGGCAGGACTGCAGAATTTAGATCTGATCCATTGGTTGTGGGATTGCTTAACTCTGTCTATCACTTGCTGTTTATCGTGCAAATAGTCCTGTTTGGTAGCTTTACCAGGTTGATACCTCATTTTTAGATACGCCTAATGTTGCTTTTACATACCATCCTGCACTCTCCAAGGGTTCAACCTTGGCTTAATGGTACTGATAGAGTGTGACGTATACTGGGCCTTGTGGTTCCAGATCATGTTACGGTACAATCCTGCTGCTGCTGATGGCCCAAAATTCCTCATGGTTCCCCTGCCTTGAGTTGCTAGTTCTGGTTGAAGTCTATCCCATTTAGCAAGGTGATATTGCTACACAACATGATGCTAGGTTTTGTCAATGTGAAGACTGGATATTGTTTCCACAAGGACTGTGCAGTGGTCAGTCTGACTGTACACTACTGCGTTACCTCAGACGGTAGGACAGGACAGAGCCAGGGATGGTGATTGTGGTATCTGGGACATTGTAAGACACGATTCCGTGAGTATAACTATGTGAGGCTGTTGCATGACTAGTCTGTGAGACAGCTCTCCCAATTTTGACACGAGCCTCTAGGTGTTAGTAAAAAGGACTTTGCAGGGTTGACAGGGCTGTTTCTGTCATTGTCGTTTCCAGTGCCTAGGTTGAAGCCAAATGGAGTGTCTGGTTTCATTTCTTTTTAAGACGTTGTAACAATTGTTATAACTTGCTAAGCCATTTCAGGTGACAGTTTTGAGTTATTCATATTGCGGTGGGTCTGGAGTCACATGTAGACTAGGCCAGGTAAGTTTCCTTCCCAAAATGACGTTAGCGAACTAAATGGATTTTTACAACAGTTGACAACAGTTTCATAGTCATCATTAGACTTGTGGTTCCAGATTTTTATTGCATTCAAAATTAACCCTCTGACATTAGTGGGTTTCACACTTGCGTCCCAGAACATTACCTGGCTGTCAGGATTAATAATCTAGCGGTAATATCACTAGGCCAACACCTCTCCCACAAATGTTTCTGCCTTCAAGGTTTAGTCCTAACTTTTGTCACTTCATTCTGAATTGTTATGAATTTGGGAAGAAAAATAAAGGCATAAAACTCCAAAGCTGCAAGCAATTAGTGTTTAAATCTTTTTATTTTACAAGCAAGGATAAACTAGCATTATGATTGCAGTGCAGCAGCTAACAGTGAACCTTCACAAAACTAACGATATTTCTACTTTGTGCATTGTGCCATATCACCATTCTCACCTGTTTTGCACCCTTTTCAGTCATACTGTTCAATCAAGAGTCTCCTCCTAGTTGTTTGCTCTTTCATTAAACTACCTAGCTCTCTCACTAATCTTTCTGATCTGAGCAGGCTGCAGTGTTCCAACAACACAATTTTGAGGAACAACACCTCACTTTTTGCTTAGGCACTCCAAAACTTTGTGGTCTAAACATTGAACTCCATAACTTCAGAAATTGACTGCATTGTGTCTGTTCTCCACTTTTCTTACATTGTTTACCATCGCCCCACCCGCTAGTAGAGAGGAACCATTCTTTCCTTTTCACACATGAATTCACAACATTTTACATCTCTTTTTCTCTTCCACAACCATTAACAACCAGGGCCATCAACAATCTTTTGCACTGGGCCTCTCTATGATCTGCCTCCTTGCTCCTGTTCTGCCTCTGTCAAAAGTATTAGAAAACACATTTTCCAACATCTTTCACTTCTGAAGGAGAGTCATGCCAGACTCAAAATGCTAACTCTGATTTCTCTCCAAAGATGCTGCCAGACTCGCGGAGTTTCTCCAGCATTCTCTGTGTTTATTCCAAAGTGCAAGAGGTTTTGTGATGCTGTGGATTGTGTCTCTGCCTTTGTGTTAGAGGCTTGACATTTTGGGTCACACCCCAGAACTTGATGACATCCAAACAGGTTGAGTACCGTCCTTTGAATCTTTCTAGCATATAGCAATGGTACGAGTGGGAAAAATTCCTGGTTCGGTCACGTGAGACACACACACACACACACACACACACACACACACACACACACACACACAC
>JAHRHZ010000144.1:19446721-19465100 GCA_024137785.1 Ginglymostoma cirratum
CACACACACACACACACACACACACACACACACACACACACACACACGTGCATGCGCGCACACATACACACACACGCACACACGCACACACTCTACCACCCCACTCACCACTCCTCTCCTTAATTCCTCATAGAATAAACTTACATCATATTTACATTGGGCAGTAAAGTCTAATTTTCCAGTCGGTTACTTTAAAGCTGGTGTTGACTTGTACATACCCACTGGCAGACAGGAAACAAAGAGCAGAAATGAATTTGTCTTTTTCAGAGTGGCAACCACTGACTACTGGGGTACTGCAGAGATCAATACTTGGATCCCAGATATTCATAATATAAATTACTGATTTAAATGCGGAAATTAAATGTAATATCTCCAACTTTATTGATGGCACAATGCTGAGTGGGAGGGTGAAAAGTAAGGAGGGTGCAGAGATGTATCAGTTTGATCTGGACAAAGAGTGGGCAAATGCATAATAGATGAAATACAATGTGGATAAATGTGAAGTCTTCCATTTTGTCGGAAAAACAAGAAGGCAGATTATGTAAAAGGTGATAGTTTGGGAAAGGGTGAGATGAAACAACACCTGGGTGTCCTGTACATTGGCTGCTGAAAGTAGGCATGCAGATGTACCAGGTGGTGAAGGTAGCAAATGGAATGTTGGCCTTTATAATGAGAGGATTCAAGAACAGGAAATAAAGATGTCTTGCTGCAATTGTACAAGGCTTGGAGAGACCAATCATCAAGTATTGTGTGCAATTTTGGTCTCCTTATCTGATGAAGGATATTTTGGCTATGAAGAGGGTGCAACAAAGGAAAGATTCCTGGGATGGCAAGACTGATGTGGAGAGAGATTGGATCAGTTAGGACTATATTCACTGGAGTTCTAAAGAATTAAGGAAGATCTCACAGAAACCTATAAAATTCTAATAGGACTAGACAAGAAAGATGTTCCCAACGACTGGGGAATCTAGAACGCGGGTTACAGTCCAAGGGTATGAGGTGGGCCAGGCTGAGATGAAGAGAAATTTCTTCATCCAGAGAGTTTGAGTCTGTAGAATTCTCTGCTAGAAAAAGCAATTGAGGCCAAAACAATGAATGTTTATAAGAAAGATTTAGATATAGTTCTGAGGGATAAAATGGTGTCTGAGAACGTGGGATTAGAGTATTGAGTTTGATGATCAACTACGATCATATTGAATGGCAGAAAATGGCTGAATAGCCTACTCCTGTTCCTGTTTTCTATGTTTTTATATATATTGAACAGTCTAATGTTAAACCCGAGGGGCACAAAGAGAGGGGCGGAAACAACATCTAATGTTAATATTTATACAGCACAGATCAGAAACAAATTGATTTTGGATGGAGCACAAGCGAGAGGCAAGTCAAAGTTCATTATGCACATTTTTTGCTTTCCTGTTTCTGAAATTGATTCATTTATTTCTATGGTGCAGGGTGTTTATAAAGTGTTTTTGCAACTTTCAACTTGAATAATTTTGGAAGTACAAATCATAAATGTTACTTGAACGGATAATTCAGAAACTTTTAGTACAGAACAGTTTAAACTTATAAGCTTCAACTTAAACACCACTTCTGAAGTATAGCATTAAATTAGGTTTTCCAGTGATTCGACTTTTGTTTTATGATTGCCAATTTGAAACAGTTTCAGTATCATTGGCACAGTGTTAATAGCATTAACAACATAATCTATGCATTTTTCTTAGGTTAATTCAGTCAAATTTTGTTTTCAGTTACTTCTATCCTGTGTTACTAAAGTTTAAAGTAAATAAGGACTTTATAAATACAACTAATTTAAAAAATACGTGAAGCATATAAATCAGCATCTATTTAACTCATGCTAAATCACTGAGATCAATTCATAAACTGAGTATATATTGTGAATATTTATGATGAGATCTATTAATAAACTGAATATATATGTGTCCAAGAAGATTTAAAACAGGGCAATAAATAAATCAAAGGAACTGATGAAATGTTCTAAAAATTTTAAAATGTGCTAAAAGTTTGATCAACATGATGAATTTTAAAATAATAATTAGAAGCTGGAACCAGAAAATTAAAATGGCTACATACTTTATATTTGTAGCATTGTTTTGCCCTTTTGCACCCATAGCAACTACAAGGTAATGTACAAACCAAAGCCAGAGTTGAATGATATAGGGTAGAAGGAGAAATAGGGTATAAGTTATTCTAAATATTCGGTGGATGTTGCAGGGATTTAAAGATGAGGATGGGAACATGGAGTGTGTGGGAAATGAAAGTTAGTTCAGAATGCTATTTTGGGGTGGCACGGTGGCTCAGTGGTTAGCGCTGCTGCCTCACAGTGCCAGCAACCCAGGTTCAATTCCACCCTTGAGTGACTGTCTCTGTGGAGTTTGCACATTCTCCCTGTGTCTGTGTGGGCTTGCTCTGGGTGTTCTGGTTTCCTCCCACAGCCCAAAGATGTGCAGGTTATATGAATTGGCTGTGCTAAATTGCCCATAATGTTCAGGGACGTGTAGATTAGAAGGGTTACAGGGGATGAGTCTGGGTGGGATGCTCTGAGATTCAGTGTAGACTTGTTGGGCTGAAGGATCTGCTTCCACACTGCAGTGATTCTGTAATGCAGAAACAGGTTTGGTTTTCCAGTGTGCTTTTCTGCTGCCCTTTCAAACATGTACATAACAGCTGACAAAAATCCAGGTCATGGAGTTTCATTGTGAAAGAAACATGGGTATAGGTTTTGGTACTTGTGATGGGATAGCTAGTGCAGACCTGGGCAACTTCCTCAATGGAGATGTTTTCACTATTACTGACGCATAATGATTTTATATTGTCAATCATTGATGTGATTCTAGAAATACTACTTGGCGCATTTATGTCTCACTAATTAAATTGCTGTATGTCTTCCCTTTTGTACTACTTGACTGCTCACCATGAATAAACCATAACGTACTGGCATGGCTCAAAGATCTCTACAAATGCTCATTACCATCTTGGAAACTCAAGTCAGGCGGTCAATGATTGTGTTAGAAAACTGTGCAAATGTGAGGTATGATATTTAGTTGGAAAATTGAATGAAATATTATAACATTTGATGACAAGAAGAGGTGCAGGACTCGAGGCTGTGGTGTAGGTGGTGGTGAAGCGATGGTTGCTGTGGTGACGTTACCCTGGCGATAGTGGATCCAGTGCAGGCGGCGTTGGTGAGTCCAGCTCAAGACTCATGGTGCTGGGGGAGAGGGTGATCTGAACATTTTCTTCTCCTTTTGTTTCCGTTTCTTTAATTTTCGTTCTTGTTTTTAATTCTAACTATTGCATTGTGGGACGGTGCTGGAGAATGGTAACTCTGTACATTTTTCACTGTTCTCCTGTACTCTTCAACTCGGGTACATGCGACAATAAAATCTGATCTAATCTAATCTAATGAATGAATATGTTTAGCTTCTCAAAAAGAACTTGATCTCTCACTGCTGGTCTTTGTGCCTTCTCTTTGACAGTATGATTAAAAAAAAGAACATTTATAATGCTGTATCCAAGTAATTGCTGTCATGCTGAGGACCTCTCTTGTCTTGACTTTAGATAATGAATCCAGTCATGTCAATTGGTTCAGTTCATACTCCTTTTTCTCCCAATGATTATCTCAGCCAGCAATATAAATCTTTCAAAAGTATCTTCAAAATGAATGGTTGTAGACAGCAATTTTTGTCTGTTGTCACAATTATATCTTGATAGTTTCAATTTGTTTTTGAGAGGCAGTCACAATGGACCTTTCAGAAGATAACTCTGTTGACTGACCTGGGCCATTCCACTGGTTCTTATTTATTACAAAGGGAACGTTCCATTTTTATTTGGTGGATTTACTACTGGAAGGCCCCCTTCAATAATATGGATCAAAGTCAGGAATAATCATCTTGTTAGAAATCCATCAAAACCCACTTCCATCTCAACTTGCCATTAAATATTGAAGTAATCCAGCAAACCTAGAAAATATGAACATGCAAATTAAGGGCAAGAGTTTAGGGTTCGAGTGAAGATTTGTAGCTCGGGTGCTGGTTGTAGATGTTGGTGTGTTCACTGAGCTGGGAGGTTTGATAGCAGATGTTTCATCCTTTTACTAGATGACATCCTCAGTGCTGTGGAGTCTCCTGTGAAATGCTGTTGTCCAGTGCCAGTGCAAATTTATATGGTCTGATTTTTGCTGCTTCCAGTAGGTGCTGGTTCCATCTGTGCTTTGTAATGGTCAGTATACCGGGTCTAATTCAATGTGATTGCTGATGGAGTCCGCGGATGAATGCCAAGCCTCCAAGAATTCCCCGGCCGTCCTCTGGCTTGTCCAATGATAGTAACGTTGTCCCAGTTGAAAGTGTGTTTTTTCTCATCTGTGTGTATTGAAACCAAGGACATCTAGTCCTGTCTAGCCGGTGTTCATGGACACGGGTTGCTAGTTGTCTGCTTGTTTGTCCCATATAGTGTTTTGTGCAGTCTTTGCATGGTATCTTGTAAACCATATTCGTCCTGTCCACGGTATGACAAAGACCCAATAGATGCTATAGACTGGATGAATGTGGTTTACAAGATACAATGCAGAGACTGCACAAAACACTACGTGGGACAAACAGGCAGACAACTAGCAACCCGCATCCACGAACAACAGCTAACAACTAAACAAAGGTACCAGTCATATATACGAGTATATGTGAATATACCAGTCATACTCAGTATGACTGAGTATCAATCAGTCATATATAAAGGTAGGGATGTTACTCAGAATCTTCATGAATCTCTGGAATGGCCACATTGTATTGCATCCAGTTCTGATCACCACACTCTGGGAAGGATCTGATATTTTTTGATAGTTTGCAGAGAAGATTAAACAATATGATTCCAATGATGAAGCAAGGTTTAGTTGAAAAATCTAGAGTTCTTCTCTACGACAGACCAGACTAAAAAAGTAAAATGAACACACAAGAAAGGTATCTTAAATAACTGTAAGATTAGAGCTTGCTACATCTATGATTAACAAGTACAGCAACATTAAGTATCAATCTATAGTAAATAGTGTTATTTTGTGGCCTAAGTCTGAAGACATTTCCTGACTTTACCTTCTCTTCGGACAGTCTGTCTTGAACCCAAACTCACGATGTATTACCAAATCACGCAATAAAGAGGGTCAACCAGCCAAATAACCTCTTTATTTGCTGTAATGACTGTATGACTCTTCTTGAATGTTAAAAGTGAGTCCCAAGGGGCAGTTAATGCTGCTGAGTGGTTGATAATGGTCTGTTGCATTAAAAGGCTGGTAGCGTAACGAGTTGGAGACGATCCTGTAAAAATGTGTTCACTGGCTTTGATAATCCACATGTGGTTATTAGACTTTTGTGAGGTTATCTGCCAGGTATTTCAATCGAGAGTCCAAGAATCGTCCTTCCTGGCCCTTCTGCTCCCAAATTCTTCTGACAGTGACTGTCATTGCACTCTGTGGAAAAATGATACCTCCTGGCCATCTCCACTACTAAAGTCTCTAACATTGCAACTATCAATCTGGAACTCTTAACTGTCCTGTGTCAATTATTTCTTACATTTTAAAGGGCAATAATATTCTTCAGTGCATTGTTCCCTTCAGAAGGGAAGCTGGCTTGCCACATGAGTTCTAAACAATACTTCCTAGCCCTGTAGCTGAGCACAGAGGAGACAGACAGCGTTTAGGAGAGGGAAGTTATGTAGGACCTATTTAGCCGCAAGATACAATCACTGAGATGAGATGGGGACACCAAATTTGCATGTTGCACACCTAAATCTGAAAGGTCAAGGACAGGCCATGAATCACAGCCATTGCACCCGATCATACATGACTATCCAAGCTTTACCCCATTAGCTTTGAAATGATATGACGATCTCCTTCTCTCCTGCCAGACCGTCATGATTGAGTGATGAAGCACCAGGGAAATGGTCCAATGTGGACTTTTATGTTGCTTTCCATTCATTTCTCGATGCTTCCAGCTGATACTGTGCTAAAAGTGTTCATTATATGAAAGAATGTTATCTTGAGTTTGGGAGTGATTTAGTGAATCACTAAACTCGGATCTCAAGTTTGTAAGAAATGGGAGCAGGAGTAGACCATTCACCCATTTGAAACTGCTTGACTATTCAATGAAATGATCGTTGTACTTCTAGACCAATACAATTTTCCTTCACTATCCCTGTATCCCCTGATAGCTTTAACAAGTAGAAATCTATTGCTCTCTATCAGAACATATTCAAGGACTAAGCTTCCATGTCCTCTGGAGCAAAGAATTCCAAATTTTCACCACAGTCTGCAGAAGGTACTTCTTCTTTACCTCAGTCCTAAATGATCTGCCACTTATTCCAAGGTTGTGTTCCCAGGTTCTAGACCCCACTCCACAGGATTGCAATTCATACTTTCAATCATACAGTGGTATCCAATAACCTGAGTCAGGAAAATTTTGGCCATTATTTTACATGTGACTCCAAGAGAGAAAATGATTTTGTAACTTTATACTGAAGAAGGAGGTGGAGGAGAAATTTGATGGCGAACAACTGGATAAAAAGCACTAAGGCAATTTGAAAAAATGAAAGCAGAAAATGAACCCAATGTGGACAGCATTACTTGGTTGGCTGTTGAAAACTGTAAATGTGGAAAGCACGAAGGCTGTGATCACAGTATTTCACTCTTCATCAGAAATGTAAACATTGCTAGAATGATAGAAGTTTCCATTGTCCAAACTGTCAAGTTAATGTTGCCAATAGCCTGACACAATTATTTGTCAAATGGAATTACATGGATTAATGAGTGAAAGGGAAAACAGATTTGTTGAAGACAAATGAAATTTAGCTTGCTTATTTGAGTTTTCCTTTGAAATAATGTATAGCATATGGCTTCTCAAAGCACAGATTGTATGAAACTCTAAAGAGTAGTGTACCTTGAGGAGAATAGCACAACACATGCGAAGTAAAAAGATAACCTAATGTTGATCATATAACCATCATTATAAAAATCTACCTGACTCCCCTAATGCCCTTTAAGGGAGGAAATCTGCCTTCCTTACATAGTTGGGCCGATATATGCTTCCAGACGCTTCTTCACTCCTAACCGTCTTCTAAGCAATTAGAGATCAGCAAGAAGTGCTGATCTAACCAGTGATATCCACATCCTATGAATGAATAAAAAAAACTTAAATAAAACATCAATGGTCTGTTTAAATGGCACACATGAGGTGGGTGACGTGTTATACAGTATGAAGTGAATTAATTTGAAAGTAAAATGGGCAAACAGAACAACTTTAAAGTGGATGTGGGAACAGAGGTTAAAAACAAAGAGGTTTATGCACGTAACTTTTAACTATCATAACATAAATCCATAACACTTTTAGAAAAGTGTGCAGGGTCTTTGGCTTTTCAACTATATTTCTTAATTCCATTGACCGGCTTGGTCTTTTAATGATAAAATCGCTTTGCCTCACGGAAACTGAACAATCTCACTTCTGATTTTTTCTTTGAATGAGCCACAATGGTTCTTGAAGCAGCAGTATTTTAGAAATGTACTGCACTTGTGTGAAGAAACACTTTATAACATCACCTCTGAATGGCCTATCTCTGCTCAAAGGATGCCTTTGTAAGGATATGCTTTTATCTTTTTAAACTATCTTTGCTTTGATCATCATAGGCACGAAACCTAGACCATCCATTAATCTATCATTTTGCTCTTTTGCGATATTTCCTTGTAACTTTATGTTTCTCACCTCAGTATAATTCTGGTGAATTTGAGTTCCATCTGATAAAAAGATAAAATAACCTTCCTAAGGCAAAGTGCACAGAACTTAACACAGTATTCCAAATGACATCTAACTAGGGACCTGTACAACTGAACCTTCTCCCATATCAGTATATTCCAGCACTCAAGATAAAAGCTAACATTTCATGTTTTTTTTAACTTACCCTGTATCATAACATCAGATACTAGAGATTTCTGCATTTGGCAATGAGACTATCTCTCCTCATTTACAGATCATAGCATCTCACTATTGATGATAATGTTATCTACCTTATTTATAAAATAGATGATTTGATTTGATTTATTATTGTTGTCACATGTACCAAGAAAAAGTGAAAAGTGTTGTTTGGGTGAAATTCATGAAGATGATACCAAACAAAACACTTCAGGGTAACAAAACAGAGTGCAGAATAGAGTGTTACAAATGCAAAGAATGTGCAGAGATAGAGATAAACATTAACATTTGAGAGGTCCTTTCAAAAGTCTGATAACAGCAGGGAAGAAGCTGTTTTTGAGTCTGTTAGTATGGGTATTCAAACGTTTATATCTTCTGTCCAATCGAAGAGAGTTAAAGCGAGTATAACTGGGGTGGGAGGGGTCTTTGATGATGTTGGTTGCTTTCCTGAGGCAGTGGGAAGTATAGATGGAATCAATGGATGGAAAGCTGGTTTGTGTGATGGACTGGACTGTGTTCACAACTCTCTGTAGTTTCTTGCAGTCTTGGGAAGAGCAGTTGCCATACCATGCTGGGATGCATCCAGATAGGATGCTTTCTATGGTGCATTTATAAAAATTGGTAAGTGTCTTTATGGATGTACTGAATTTCCTTAGCCTCCCGAGAAAGTAGAGGTGTTGTTTTGCTTTCTTGACTGTAATGTCAATGTGGGTGATCCAGGAGAGATTGTTGGTGATCATCACTCCCAGGAACTTGATGCTCTCAACCATCTCCACCTCGGCACCATTAATGCAGACAGGGGCGTGCCCTCCACTCACTTTCTGAAGTCAATGACCAGCTCCTTCATTTTGCTGATATTGATGCAAAGATTGTTCTCTTTACATCATGTCACTAAGCCCTCTATCTCTTTCTTGTACTCTGTCTTGTCACTGTTTGATATCCGACCTTCAACAGTGAAGTTGTCAGCAAACTTGTAAATGAAGTTGGTGCAGAATTTGGCCACATAGTGGTGAGTGTATAAGGATTATATTAGGGTGCTGAGTACAGAGCCCTGCAGCGCACTGGTGTTAAGGATTATCGTGGATGAGGTGTTATTGCCTATCCTTCCTGATTGCTGTCTGTTGGTCAGGAAGTCAAGGATCCAAATATAGAGAGGGGAGCAGACACCTAGGTCCTGAGTTTGGCGATGTGTTAGTTTGGAATTATGATGTTGAAGGTGGAGCTGTAGTCAATAAGTAAGAGCCTGATGTAGGTATCCTTGTTATCCAGATGTTCCGGGATGAATGTAGGGCCAGGGAGATGGTGTCTGCTGTGGACCTGTTGTGATAGTAGGTGAATTTTAGAGGATCAAGGCAATCTGGAAGGCTGGAGTTGATGTGAGCCATGACTAACCTCTCAAAGCACTTCATAATTATGGAGGTCAGAGCCACCAGGCGGTAGTCATTGAGACAGATGCATGATTCTAGTTTGGTACTGGGATAGTGATGGACTTCTGGAAGCAAGTAGGGACTTCAGATTGTAGTAAGGAGAAGTTAAAGACATCAGAGAATGCTCCCAGCAGCTGGTCCACACAGGATTTGAGGGGAAGGCCGGGGACTCAATCTGGGCCAGTCACTTTCCGTGGGTTCACTCTCAAGACAGCCAATCTGATGTCTGCAGCGGTCAGGACAGGTGACATAATTTCACTGATCTTTTGTTCAAAGTGAACGTAGAATGTGTTGAGCTCATCAGGTAAGAATGTACTATTATCAGTGATTCTAATCTACTTGCTTTGTAGCCTATTATGTTGTGTAAGCCTTGCCACAAACCTCGGGTATCTGTGTGGTTGGTCTGGCTCTCTAGTTCAGTTTTCTATTGACTCTCGGTGTCACTGATGGCCTGGCAAAGATCATACTTGGATGTCCTGTACAAGTCAGGGTCACACAAATTTAACACCTCAGACCTGGACTTCAGTGGGGAGCAAGATCTCCCAGTTCACCCATGGTTTACAGTTGGGGATCATCTGGATTGACTTCTTTGGCATGCAATCTTCTACATAGTTACTAATGAAGTCAGTAAAGGGAGTGACATACTTTGTTTGGTTGGCTGCTGAGTCCTTGAATACGGACCAGTCCACCTTGAATATGGACCAGTCCAGCAACACTAAGCTGTCCCGTAAAAGCTCACTCTGTTGTCTCAGACCAGCACTGTATGACTTTCTGTACTGGCTTTTCATGCTTCAGTTTCTGTTTGTAAGCCAGGGGAAGGAGCACAGCCATACGGTCTGACTTTCCAAAATGTGGGCAGGGGAATGGAGCGGTAGTCGTCTTTAATGGTTGTGTGGCAATGGTCAAGGATGTTAGGACCTCTGGTGGGACAAAAGATGCGTCAGTGTTGTTCTGGTAGCGCATTCCTCAGGTTGACCTGGTTGAAGTCACTGGCTAAGATGAACAAAGCCTCGGAGCATTCCATCTCAAAGCTATTTGTAGTGTGCATATTTCGTAAAGTGCACTCTTCACTTCTGCATGGGATGGGATGTAAACGACTGTTGGGATAGCAGTGGTGAACTCCTATGGCAGGTAGTAGGGACAGTACTTCACCGTTAGATATTCTAGGACACGAGGGCAGTAACTCACCAGGGTAGCCATGTCTCAGCACCGGGAGGTATTGATTAGGAGGCAGACCGCTCCACCATTTGCCTTGCCCAAGGATGACGTGAGGTCCATCTGATAGATTGAGAAACCCTCAGGTTGTAAGGCACAGTCAGGTGTAGCAGGAGTGAGCCACATCTCTGTAAAACAGAGCACACAGCAGTCTCAATTCTGTTTGGTAGGTGAGTCTAGATCATCTAGCTTGTTTCCAATGCTTGGACCTTTGTCAGGTGTGTGCGAGGGAAGGGGGACTTGAAACAATGTAGTTTCAGTCTCACCTGAAAGCCAATGCATCTCCCACGCTTTCTGGGTAGGTGAATGATTCACAATTTACTATGTTGATTTTCATCTGTTACAGTCTTGCTCCATAAGACCATAAAAAAATAAGAACAGGAAAAGGCTGTTCAGCCCCTCAAGTCTGCTCCACCATTCAATAGGATTATGGCTGATCTGATATTTTGCCCCAACAGCCGTCTGTGGCAAGGAGTTACAAAGACTATTAACCTTCTGAGAGAAGAAGTTTCTCCTCATTTCAGTCTTAAATTGGCACCCCTTTAATTCTGAAACCATGGTCGTAGACTGTCATGAGGAGAAATATCCTCTCCACATCTACCCTGTCAAGCTCTGTAAGAGTCCTGTATGTTTCAATAAGATCACCTCTCATTCTTCTAAACACCAATGTTTAGAGTCTCAACCTGTTAAGAAGACAATCCTTCCATATCAGGAATCATTCTATTGAACCTTCTCCGAATTGCCTGCAATGAAATAATATATTTCTTTAAATAAGGAGACCTAAATTGTTCAGAGTACTCTGGAAGTGGTCTCACCAGCACCCTGTACAATGGGAGAAAGGCTTTCCTACTCTTATACTCTGACCCACTTGAAATAAGGGCCAACATTCCATTAACCTCCTGAATGCCTGCAATGTCTGTGATAACTTTCTGTGTTTTGTGCACAAATACACCCAGGTCCCTTTGTGTTTCAGCTTTGTGTAGTTTTTATCCATTTATACAATACTCTGTTCTTTTGTTCTCCTTTCCAAAATGTACAACTTCATATTTTCCTACATTATACTCCATTTGGCAACCTTTTTCCCACTTACTAAACCTATCAACATCTCTCTGTAACCTATTTGTATCCCTCTGACAACCTGCCTTTCCACCTATTTTTGTGTTATCTGCAAAGTTCGCTAAAGTATATTCACTTCCCTTCTCCAAGACATTAACATATATTATAAACAGTTGTGATCTCAAAACTGATCCCCGAGGAACCCCATTGGTCACAGGTCACCAAGCTGAAAAAGAACCACTTATCGCCTTTCTGTTTCCTGCCCATTAGCCAATTCTCTATCCATAACAATATACTACTCCAATGCGTGGACTTTTGATGAAACCATTTGTGAGGTACCTTGTCAAACACCTCCTGGAATCCAAATACAACACATCTACCAATTCCATCTCTATCCACTCTGGTTGAGACTTCCTCAGAAAAGCTCCAATAAATTAGTCAGACGCGAATTCCCTTTCATGAAGCCACACTGACTCCGTGCGATTGGATGATTTTCCAAATGTCCTGCTATTACTTCCTTAATGATTGACTCTGATACTTTTCCTATAATTGATGTTAGGCTAATCAGCATATAGTTACACACTTTTTGCCTCCCGTCCTTTCTGAATAGACATGTCACTTTGGTCATTTTCCAATCCTCTGGTACTTCTCTAGAATCCAAGGATTTTTGGAATAGAATAGCAATTTATTGTCATGTGTATTTTGACATTAAAAAGCACAGTGAAAAGTTTTATAAGTCACCGGAACTCCCGGAAGCTGGCGCCGAAGAAGACCTCCACACCAGGATGAGTTCTATACGCCGGGCCAAGACTGCCATACCAGGAAAATGTCATGCCAGGCCGCTGGAAGCTACCTCACCACTGAACCTGAGCCAGGAGAAGCATCCCGCTGAAGCCGCCAATAGAAGATAAAATGAATATTGATAATAACTACAATATAGGGGAACATTTTTGAAAAAACAGCAGAGAAAGAAAAAAAGAAGAAAAAGCAGATGGAGTAGTAGAAGTAGAAGCTCCAGACTCCTGGGCTAAGAAAACCATACGCTGAGCTGCTACTCCACCGCTATCTTGGCAAAAGATTTTTTGTTTGGAAAATTACAACCAATGCATCTACTATCTCTGTCGCTACCTCTTTTAGGATCCTAGGATGTAAGCCATCAGAGCCAGGGTACATATTTGCCTTTAGCCCCATCAGCTTGTCTAATGCTACTTTTCTAGTGATGATGATGGTACTTAATTCCTACCCCTAATTCTTGAGTATTAATGGAATGTTCAAAGTATTTTCCACCATAAAGACTGTTGCAAAATATATTTAACTCCTCTGCCATTTCCTTGTTCTCCATAACAGTCTCCTCAGATTCATTTTCTAAGGGGCCTATGTTTAATTAGATTCCTCTCTTCCTATTTAAATATTTAGATGTCAGTTTTTATATTTCTAGCTAGTTTAACCTCATAATTAATTTTCTCTATCTTTATCATCTTTTTGGTCTTCCTTTGCTGGATTCTGAATTTATCCCAGTCTCTGGGACTATCACTAATTTTGGTTTCCTTATATGTTTTTTCTTTCAACTTAATAGTCTCCTTAATTTCCACGGTTAGCCATGTTTGGGTTATCCGTCTCTTTGAATCTTTTGTCCTTACTAGGATGTCCTTTTGCTGAAAGTAATGAATTACTTCCTTGAATGTCTGCCACTGCTTGCTTACTGTCATACCAGCTAATCTGTCTGCCTAGTTCAATTTAGCTAACTCTATCATCATTTCATTGTAATGCACTTTATTTAAGTTAACCACAGTTGCTTCTGACCCATGTTTCTCAGCCTCAAACTGAACATTAAATTCTACCATGTTATGATCACTACTTCCTCAGGGATCTTTTCTTTTAAAGACATTTATTACACCTGCCTTATTACCAATTACCAAATACAAGATCACCTGTTCCCTTCCACTTGGAAAAAAGGCCCATTTATTCCTACTGTTTGCTTCCTGTGTGCCAACCAGTTCTCTATTCATATCAGCACACTACCCCCAATCCAATGCATTTTAGTTTTACATGTTAATCTCTTATGTGGGCCCTTATTGAAAGCCATCAAAAGTCCTAGTAAATCACATCCACTGGCTCCTCCTCATCAACTCTACAAGTTGCATTCTTGTAAAATTCCAGTTGGTTTTTAAGTATGATTTATCTTTCATAAATCTATGCCTACTCTGCCTGATCCTGTCACTGTTTTCCAAGTGCTGTGCTATTAAATCTGTCATCTGGCATTTTCTTACTTTCAATGTCAAATTATAATTCCCTATTTTCTCTCTACCTCTTCTGCTTAAAATGGTAGGGCCTCATTAGCTACTCTCCAAAGCACAGAAACTGTTCCAGAGTCTATAGAAATTTGAAAGATGACCACTAATGCATCCACTATTTCTATGGCCACTTACTTAATTACTCTGGGATGTAGATTATCAGGCCCTGAGGTTTGATCAACTTTTAAGCCCAACAATTTCCCCAACAACATTTCCCTACTGACACTTATTTCCTTCAGTTCCTCTTTCTCACTGGACTCTGTGTTCACCAACACTTTTGGGACATTATTTATGTCCTCTTTTGTGAGGACAGAACCAAAATACGCATATAATTTGTTTGCCATCTCATTGTTCTACAGTATACGTTCCCCAGTTTCTAATGTAAGGGAACTACACTTGTTTTCAGTAATCATTTTCTTCACATACCCATAGAAGCTTTTACAATACATTTGTATGCTCCCTGCAGGATTACTCTTATACTCTGTTTTCTCCCTCTTAATCAATCCCTTTGTCTCCTTTGCTGAAATCTAAACTGCTCTCAAATTTTAAGTCTGCTGTGTTTTTGGCCAAGTTGTATGCTTCTTCCTTAAATCTATCCCTAATTTCCCTTGTTAGCCATTATTGTGCAGCCATAGAAATAGAAGATAGGGGCAGGAGGAGGCCATTCAGCCCTTTGAGCCTGCTCTGCCATTCATCACGATCATGGCTAATTGCCCAACTCAATAGTCTAATCCTGGTTTCTCCTCATAACTTTTGATCCCATTTGCCTCAAGTGCTATATCTAGACACCTCTTGAATACATTCAATGTTTTGGCATCAACTACTTCCTGTGGTAATGAATTTCGCAGGCTCACCAATCTTTTGGTAAAGATGACCTCCATCCTAAATGGTCTACCCCGAATTCTCATACTGTGACCCCTGGTTCTGGACAAACCCACCATCGGGAACATCCTCCCTTCATCTACCATGTCCAGTCCTATCAGAATTTTATAAATCTCTATGAGATCCCCCCTCATTTGGCTATTCTCCAGCCAAAACAATCCTAACTTAGTCAATGTCTACTCATCTGTCAGACCTGCCAACTCTAGAATCAGCCTGATAAACCTTTACTTCACTCCCTCAAGAGCAAGAGCATCCTTCCTCAGAAAAAGAGACCAAAACTGCACACAATCTTCTAGGTGCGGCCTCACCAAGGCCCTATATAACTGCAATAATACATCCCTGCTCCTGTACTCAAAACCTCTCGCTGAAGGCCAACATACCATTTGTCTTCCTTACTGCCTGCTGTACCTGCATGCTTACCCTCCGCGACTGATGCACAAGGACACCCAGGTCCCACTGCACACTCCCTTCTACTAGTTTACAGCCATTCAGGTAGTAATCTGCCTTCTTGCTTTTGCTTCTGAAGTGAATAACTTCACATTTATCCAAATTATACTGTGTCTGCCATTGATTTGCCCACTCACCCAACTTGTCCAGATCATGCTGAAGGATCACTGCATCCTTGTCAAAGCTCACCTCCCACCCAACTTGGTATCATCTGCAAACTTTGAGATATTATGTATTGTTCCCTCATCCAAATCATTAATGTCTATTGTGAATAGCTGGGGTCCCATCTCCAATCCCTGTGACAGTCCGTGACTTACTGCCTGGCAATTTGAAAAGAACCCATTAATTCCTATTACAAGGTGTGGAGCTGGATGAATACAGCAGGCCAAGCAGCATCATAGGAGCAGGAAAGCTTGACGTTTCGGGCCTAGACCCTTCATCAGAAATGGGGGAGGGGAAGAGGGTTCTGAAATAAATAGGGAGAGAGGGGGAGGCGGATAGAGGATGGATAGAGGAGAGGATAGGTGGAGAGAAGGCAGACAAGTGAACACAAGGCCACCATGCAAGCATAACTTTATAATGGCTATCAGGTTATACCTTTTCACTTCTCTCTGAGCTAACAATTTATTTATTTTGTTATGGATGCTGCATGCATTTGACACACAGCATTGACTCTGTCTTTTCATCATATGTAAAATTGCTGGATTTTTTCCGCTGGAAAACTCTTAGGTTTGTATGCTCTGTTCCATCCTAAGCTCTGATTATCATTAACAAAATTGAAACCCTGCTTTATTCTCTCATTGTTTACTTTTGATTTATAACATCTGTTATTACATGACCCCTTTCCTCCAGTATTTAGTTTAAAGCCTATCTACCCACATAGTTATGTGACTTTCTGCAGCGCTGATTCCAGTGCAGTTCAGGTGATGACCATGCTAATGGTATACATCCCACTTTAACATGTCCTGGTGCCAATGTCCCAAGAGAAATGAAAGCCATCCTTCCACACCAGGGTATGAGCCTCCGATACCATTTTTAGTCAATTTATGTCAATTTGTTCATGACTCAAGTTAAAATACAGAGATTATAACCTTTGTTCTCCTTTTTCATTTAGCATCTAGCTACTCTTGTTCTCTTTCATAGACTTATCTATGTCATTGGTACTTAATTGGATCCTGACAACTGAATTCTCCCACTGCAAGGTAGTCTCCAGATCAGAGCAGATGTTTGCAACCCTGGCACCAGGCAGATGACATAGCGTCTGGACCCTGTCTTCCTGGTGCCTTCAATGGAATAGATGCTCCATCTGGTTACCTCAGGCAGTTTTGGGAAACCAGTAATCCTATGGTACACACAGGACCACACCCATAACTACACAGGCAATATGTCAAATTAAATGAATGCAAGGACCTGTGATATTTTACCTGAGTTACCTGGTGAATACATAGTGTGTAACCCTCTGTGAAATGGTGTACAAGACTCCAGTACCTGACTGAAATGGCCCATATACAAAAAGATTCAGTGTAGAGCTTGCTTTCATTTCCACTGAAAAGACATTGAAGCTTTTGGAGCTTGACTCCAAGTTGTCCTGCAAGTGACCTTCAGAGGACTGCATCTCTGCTGAAGCGTAGTAACTCAGAGGAAAACTCCTTTTATACAATTTCAATGGACATCCTCTCTACACAGTTTTTGGGTAGCTAGTTGATCTTTCTGCTCAGCAGGCAAGAACTGTACTTGACTCATCTACAAGACTAAGAAAAGAATACAAGAATTAGCTTTATTGTCACATACAAGTCATCACTTACGGCACCATCTTAGGTACCAAGGCAACTAGGTACAGATTCTTAAGTACAAATTCATACTGAAAAAATTTGAAAAATAAAGTAATAAAAAATCCAGAAATAAATTAGAAAAATAGAGAAATAAGAATTCAGAATAACAGGCCTTCCAACCCAGACCACGCCAGGTTTCACCTAAAGGCTGCGAGTGCCAAAAGTCTGAATCCACGCTGAGGCCAGGTGCTCGAGTCTACTCTGAGGCCGGGTGCTCGAGTCCACGCTGAGGCCGGGTGCTCGAGTCCACGCCAAGACCGGGTGTTCAAGTCCACACTGAGGCCAGAGGTCTGGATCTGCGCTAAGGCCAGGAGTCCAAATCAACGCTTAGGCCACATGTTTGGGTCCACAATGAGGCTGGAGGTTCGGGTCCACAATGAGGCCAGATGTTCGAGTCTACACTGGGGCCGAAGGTTTGGGTCCACAATGAGGCTGAGAGTTTTGGTCCATGCTGAGGCTGGGAGTTCGAGCACATGCTGAGGCCAAGAGTTTGGGTCCACGCTGAGACCGGAGGTTTGAGTCCACGCTGAGGCTGGGAGTTCAGGTCCATGCTTATGATGGGACTCTGAGACCCCGGGAGTTTGAGTCTATGCTAACGCTGGAAGTCCATGATATCTTTCACTCCGGATATCACTAATGCTGCTCAAGGACAAGAGGTAAAACGAGAAAGAAAACAAAATGTGAAAAGGGAGAGAAAAAAAGAAAAGAAACAGATGGAGTGGACGAGCTCCAGCTCAGGAGTCCTACTCCGCCGCCATCTTGGAGACATTTTTGGAAGATTTTGGCCTATAGTACAGAAGACATTTTGTCTTGTTAGCATTAATGCAGGAGTCAGTAGAGTTGATGCCAGGATTGCAAAAAACATAGAACTATGAATCACGGCAGAGCTCCTAGTTCAGCAGGTTAAGCCTTCTGGAAGAATGGGATAGAATAGACTTGGTTTGCAAATAGGGCAATAATGTAAGTGTTTCAGATGGCAGGGGATAATCAGCCAAATTAACAATGCTTTAAATATTATCACTGCCTTTAACTTTTCTGAAACTTAGAGCTATATCTGTCAATGCCACTACTCATGAAGCCTTTTCTGACCCAACAATATTGCCTATTTCTTTCAAGATCTTCCAAACCCAATTGTAAAAGAAATAAGAGATAACAAGCATGGAGCTGGATGAACACAGCAGGTCAAGCAGCATCATAGGAGCAGGAAAACTTGACGTTTCGGGCCTAAACCCTTTTTTCTGATGAAGGGTTTAGGCCCG
>JAHRHZ010000144.1:19465500-19571159 GCA_024137785.1 Ginglymostoma cirratum
TGCTGTGTTCATCCAGCCCCATGCTTGTTATCTCGGATTCTCCAGCATCTGCAGTACCTTTTATCTCTGTAAAAGAAATAAGCTGTGCACATGGAGGATAGTAAAATGCAGGGTATGCAGGGTAGTTTGATCTTAGTAGGATACTAGGTAGGCACGACAACGTGGGCTGAAGGGCCTGTACTGTGCTGTACCATTCTATGTTCCATGTTCACTCAGTCATTGCTGACACTTGTTAAAACCTACTTTTTTGTTCAAAATTGTCATCAGCAATCCAAACATTTCCTCATTTGGTTCGTTTGTCACATTTTGTCCAAAGACCATCTTATTAGCTGACTTGGACTATTGTACTACATCAAACGTGCTAATTAAATGTAAATGGTTGTTGAAGCAGCTCGGAATATATGTGGATGTGACTACAATGGTTAACTATACACTAGACCTGACTTGTCCCTCAGGCTTGAATTACTTGCTATGGAGCAATGTTGTAAGATCCACAGCAATGTTAAAGAAGCTTTTAGCAATGACAACAGTTGTTTGGCAGCTTCTGTTTGGACTCAGATGAATGAAAATAATTGCAAGTGTATTGGATTTTTTGTTACTATGTTCCTTTTTGCTAAGAAAATTGCCCTTACAGAAATTGTAATTTACATTTACAACCTGACACAAAGGTAAAATACTGTGGATACTGGAAATATGAAATAAAAATACCATGTGCCAGAGAAATTCAGCAGGTCCAGAGGCATTCCTGGAGAAAACAACACAATGAACAATACGTGTAGCTGGAGGAACACAGAGGGCCAGGCAGCGTCAGAGGAGCAGGAAAGTTGACATTTCGAGTCAAGACCCTTCTTCAGAAATTCAGACCCGAAATGACAACTTTCCTGCTCCTCTGATGCTACCTGACCTGCTGCGTTCCTCCAGCTCCACACTGTGTTGGCTCTGACTTCAGCAGCTGCAGTTCTTACTATCTCACAGTGAACAATATGACTTATCTTTGAAAGAGAGAGGTGCAAATTATGAGTTTTACTCTGTAGAAAAAGGTGGGAAGGGGCAAGTGGGACAGGGGGGAGGTCAGGGGAAGATTAGAGATTACAAACGTCACAGAACAAAAGGAAAAAGAAGTCATACTGGTTGCAGAGAAGGGATGCTGGTACAGAGTTGGTGTTAATAGCAGAATATAGGCCAGCTCTATTGAAAGGCAAACCAGAAATGCCAGACACTGGAGATGTGAGAAGGAATGATTGGGAAAGACAGAGGAAACAAATGAAAGATAGTTCATGGTCTGAAGATACTGAATACAATGATGACTCCAGATGGTTGTAAAGTGCCCAAATGGAAAATGAGGTGCTGTTCTCCAGGTCATGTTGGGTTTCACTGGAATACTGCAGCAGACCTTGGTCAAAAATGTGGGATTGAGAGCAGGGGGTGTATTGAAATGACAAGGAACTGGAAGATTCAATCATGCTTGCAGACTGAGTGAAGGTATTCTGTAAAGCAATTAGTCATATTGCATTTGGTGTCCCCTGTATAGAAGAAACCATATTGAGAGCAGTGAATACAGGAGACTGGATTGAAAGAATTGCAAGTAAAATGCTGCTGAACTAGAAAGTGTGTTCTGGGCATTGGACTGTGAGAAGGAAGGAAACAAAGGCAAACATTACACTTCCTCTGATTACTAGAGAAGGTGCCATGCAGGTGGGGGAATGAGAGTTTGGAAGTGTCGGAGGAATGGACCAGATGGTTACAGAAGGAACAGTTCCTTTGGTGGGGACCGGGAGATGTATTTGGCAATGGCATCATGCTGGAGATGGTGGAAATGGTGGAGTGTCGTCCTTTGAATGTAAAACCTGGTGGGGTGAAAAGTGAAGACAATGGGAACTCTGTCGAGGTTTTGGGAGGGAAGGGAAGGCGTGAAGGTGGAAGTGTAGGTAATGGGCTGGGGACAGTTAAAGATCTTGTCATAGAGTCATACAGCATGGAAATAGACCTTTCAGTCCAACTAGTCCACGTCGACTGTGTTCCCAAACTAAACTAGTCCCAGCTACCTGCATTTGGCCTATATCCCTCCAAACCTTTCCAAGGTGGTGGGGGTGGGGTTGTGGTATGGTAGTCCTTGGTTTGGAAAGAAAAGGAAAACATGTCAAAAGCATTCCTGTGAAATATAACATCATCAGAACAGACGGGACAGATAAGGAAAAGCTGGGAGAATGAAATCCAGTCCTCCCAGGATGTGAGGAAGTGTAGTCAAGGTAGCTGTGAGTGTGAGGGAATTTGGCAGTGGATATTTGTTGTCATCCCATTCCAAGAAATGGAAACAGAGAAGCCAATGAAGAGAAGGCAAGAGTCAGAGATGAACCAGTGAGAGAAGAGTGGAAATAAAAGCAGAAATTGCTGGAGAAATTGCTGCTCTGCAAGTCTGGCTGTGGAGAGAAAGCAGAGTTAACTCTTTGCAACCAGTGACCCTTCTTCAGAACTGATGGTAGCGAGGAAAAGGTTGGTATGTATGCAGAAGATAGGGTTGGGGGAGAGATTAGGCAGTAAACAATAGGTGAAAATAGAGTCCAAAGAGAGAGAAAAATAGTTGGACAGACGAAAGAGTGGGTAAAGGTCAGTCTGGGGTATTGAATAGCTGCTAATGGGGACTATTAGTAGCTAGCAGCCCATGTGATAAAAAGGCCTGGTGTGTGGGAGTTGGGGAAAGACATAGAAGATGTCAACGCAGTGTGGAGCTGGAGGAACACAGCAAGTCAGGCAGCATCAGAGGAGCAGGAAAGCTGACGTTTTGGGTCATGACCCTTCTTCAGAATTGGGAAGGAGATAGAAATGGGTCATGCGGTGTTGGGGAACAATGAGTTAGGAGGCTGAGATGGGAGATCTCCTGAGGTGATGAGTTTATGAATGTTCTGAGAGATAATGGCTTCATGATCAGGGGTGGGGTCATAATCGAAGGGGCGGTGGGACGAGGTGTCAGAACGTTGGCACCAGGCCTCCACGATATAGAGGTCAGTGCGCCACACCACTACGACACCCCCCTTATCCGCAGGTTTGATGGTGAGGTTAGGAAGGAGCGGAGAGCTGCACGTTCTATTGTGGAGACGTTGGAGTGAGTAAGAGGGGTGGAGAGGTTGAGGCAATTGATGTTGTGACGGCAGTTGGAGATGAAGCAGTCAAGGGAGGGTAGGAGGCCTTGGGGTGGTGTCCAGGAGGATGGGTTTGTTGGAGGCGGGAGAAGGCGTCGGCAGAGGTTGAGTTAGATTCCCGGTCAAAGAAATAGGTGCAATGGCGAAGGCAGCTGATAAAATCGTCCAGACCTGTATGGAATTTGTTGCTGTGGGGGCGAAGGGGAATGTATGTGACTCTTTTGCTGAGGACTGGCCGTTCGTCCTCAGCAAGGCAGAGGTCTTGGGGGTTGGTGAATATCCAGCAGGGCTTAGGGCTGGGGTTGGGAGTAGAGCTGGAGCTGGGAGTGGGGTGAAGACTATCTCGGGAATGGGTATGTGTATGGGGATAGTAACATAGGTGGAAGCGGAAGTGACGTGGTTGACAACGTCAGCAGGAGCAGTCAAGGCAACAAAATGGCACTGGGCAAACTAAGAATGAGGGCATGGATAGGGTTAGGGTCTAGTGTGATGAAGGAGGTCTGTGTTTGGAGGTCAGCATGAGCAAATTTGGTGTAGTTACAGCCCTTGATGTACAATAGGGTGGAGAAAAAGCGTTGGTTGAGGGTGTGGATCCTGCATTGAATGAAAAACAGTAGAGGTCCCTTTCAGGTCTGGGAGAGAAAGGCTCTGAGCTGGGGTAGGGCTGACTATAGGGCGAGGAGAAACCAGCACATCGCTGGAAGCGTGGAGCTGAGGATCCATAGAGCAAACCATTTCTGGAGGCTCCGGATATGTTATAGATGATGGTTGTCATGGTTTGGGCCAAATTGGGATGGCCTGAATGTTGTTTGGAGAACACTGGGGATAATCCGGCTGCAAAGGCAGGTACTGAGGAAGGAGATGTGGCTGTAGTGACAGGTTTGTCTCAGTATGTGGTTGTAGAGTTTCAGGGCAGAGGAGATCACCAGAGGGTTGCAGTGGGAGAGAGATCCACTGAGGTCTCTCCAGAGGGTGGAGGACAACTTTTTCAAGATGCTCATCCTTGGAAGAGGCTTCGCAGTGGGGTTATAAATCACTCAGAGATAGCAAGAACTGCAGATGCTGGAGTCAGAGACAACACAGTATGGAGCTGGAGGAACACAGCAGGTCAGGCAGTATCAGAGAAACAGGAAGGTCAATGTTTCGGATAGAGGCCTTTCACTAGAGCTACCGATGAAGGGTGCCAACCCAAAACGTCAACTTTCCTGCTCCTCTGATGCTGCCTGACCTGCTGTGTTCCTCCAGCTCCACACTGTGTTGACACTGAACTGCATCTGTGGTTCTTATTATCTCTGAAGACATGGGGGAAGGTGCTTAAGCCCTAAAATTGTTGAACTTGATAACGAGGCCAGAAGGCTGCAGGATCACCAAGTGGAAAATGAGGTGCTGAGTTTTGGTAGCGCGCTGCAGCAAACCTGAGATGGAGATGTTGGTCAGGGAACAGGGTGGTGTGTTAAAGTGGCAGGCAACTGGAAGCTCATGGTAATTTTTGCAGGCAGAATGTAGATGTTCTGTGAAGCAGCCACCCAGTCTACACTTTGTTTCCCCAATGTAGAGGAGGCCACATTGTGAGCAGTAAATACAGGAGATTAGATTGAATGAAGTACATGTAGAGTGCTACTTCACCTGGAAGGTATGTCTGGGTCTTTGGATAGTCAGGAGCGAGGAAGTAAATGGGCAGGTGCTATACCTTCTGTGATTGCATGGGACAGTGTTGTGGAATGTTGGGACATGTTCGGAGTGGAGAAGGAATAAACCAAGATGTCCCAGAGGAAATGGTCCCTGTTGAATGCTAGCAAAGGAAGGGTGGGGAATATGTGTCTGGTGGTGGCATCTTGCTGGAAGTGGCAGCTAATGATCCTTTGGATGTGGATGCTGGTGGGATGGTAGGTGAGGACAAGGGGGACCCTATCGCTGTTGTGGGGAGCGGGGGAGAGAGAGAGGGTGAGGGCTGAAGTGTGGGAGATGGGCCCCAGCCAGCTGAGGGCCCTGTCAAAAACGGTGCTGGGGAATCCTCAGTTGAGGAAAAGTGTGAACATTCCAGCTTCCATTATCTGCAGTTCTTTTGGTTTGGTAAAAGACGGAAATTTGGAATCAAAATTTATTAATTTATCCACAAAGCCCACTATTGTTCAATCACTTGTTTTAACAATTTTAGTAATGGGTTTGAAATTTAATGCAAAGGAAAGCATTATTAATCAGGGGAATATTATTATTTCCTGCCCGTTCCACTGAGGAATTATTTAATTCAGTCGTCGTACTCTGTTCTGTACACTATCTCATTGTTACTTTGAGTAATGTCTTGCTTTATGCAGGAGATGGCACTGTGGTAAACACAGACCCAATATTGTATTGTTCCTTCTCGGCTTTGAATTTTACCCAATGAATGATGAGAGAGTCGGGTCCTCACACCTCACATTTCCCACTGTGTGAAACGTATGAGTTTGGTCTAGCTGCTTTTCGAAGGATTTTCCAACCGTGGCTTTATCCCACAATGACTGACCGCCCTCACCCTCGGAAACTCTAAGGAAAGATATCATAAATCCAGAGTTAGGTTCACAGAGAGAAAGCTTTCAAACTTTTTGTTTGGACGGTGGGGGTGGAACCCAGATTCCTTGCTGTGCTCGGTAAACTCTTTCAGCTCCATTAAGTGATAACGGGAGACATTCTGGAGAATGGTGAGCCATCCTTTCTCAGCCTGGTAGTGGCGAGGAGCAATGCAAACGACTCTTGCTGTGGAGCGCACGAAGCAAAGTCCCACCCAGGCTACCGTTTGCCTATCGCCGCAACTTGACTCATGCCCTTTCTGCAAGTTTTGGGAAGTGTTAAGAAGGAATTAGAGGAGCTCGGTGTGGGAGATAGACAGTGACTGGGACTGAATAAAGCTTCAGTATTTCTCACCCGTGAGGTGCACTTGGTCGCTGCAGGATGAAGGGACGGTCTGTACTGAGTGCTCTGGGAGTGATGTGCTGCTACATTGGGCTAAATACACAGGTAAGGACCGGGATCAGTTCCTCTCGCGTGTTGTGCAGTCCGGGTAGTAAGCCCTATTGGCGTCACGTAACCTTCTCAAGTCTGCCCTGCTGTCGAGTGTTCGCTGTGATGTACTTGGTATGGACCGGAATGTTTCACCGTGCATTACCAACTTTAAATTTGGCTGTTTTTGTTCAAAGAAAGTTGCTTAAGGTATATCTCTGCTCAGCCTTTGTCTTGTTTCTGTTTTTGTATTTGATTTACAGCATCCGCAGTTCTTTCGGTTTTTATTTAGTCTTTTTAGTGTTAGATTGGTTTCACATTTTAATACAAATAACGGCAACGTGTTGATCTGTGTTAATAGCGACTTTTAATTTAATTGCAGAAACGAAACTTTGATTATCAGTGTTTGCAGTAGACATTTTTTTTAAAAAAACTACAGCAGCGTTCATTGTTCCATACCTGAAGATATCAGAGGAACGTCCCCGATACTCCTGATATGGAAGATGTTGCTTCTCTTTATGGGTTAGGGTAACTATTAACCGACCAGTGTGATAGTGCAATTCAGGCCACTAAATTTTTTTTAAAATTATTTATCTCCAGGCGCCTCCATCCCTGCAAAAAACTTGATCTTTTTACTTAGGTGTTAAAAGAGGAAAGTAGGGTAACTCCTCAGTTAAACTTTGAAAAACGTTTTCTTTTTGGAACTCGAGATGTGCTGTTCTTGTACTGCCGTGCTTTGCTTGTATTTACATAATATTTTGAAAATAAACAAACAATGTAGGCCTGCTGTGGAGGGAAGGGGATGGAATCTACATACAAAAGGCGATCATATGTGGAATCCTTAGGCTGGTGGAGGCTTGTCTCTGTTGCAAACGTAATTTTCAGCAAATGCAGACCGTCATTCGTTCAAATATAATTGAATATGAGAGGCAGCAGTGAAGTGAGATTGATTGCACAGTTCTTTCACAGATATGACGGGCTGTGTTACTTCCTACAGTCCGGCGTGGTTCTGTGATTCAGCACGCAGTTAGATGATGTGTGGGGGAATTAAATATTCCTTTAATTCTGTGCTTGTGCTCCTCAGTTCTGTCCGTTCTGTAGAGGTAACTGGATTGGGTGTCAACTAGAACAATATATTCCACATATTGTTCTATATATGGAACCTATAGAACAGAAAGTTCTGTATATCCCATGTATAGAACAATATGTGGAAAGGTCTGGAGAAACTCAGTATGTCTGGCCACATTGATGGATAGAGAGAAAAAAGTTAACCTTTCAAGTCCAAACTGGCTTCAAACATTAAAACTCATTTCTGTCTCTACAGATGCTGGTGAATTTGGCCAGCACTTTCTGTTTTTTTTTCACTTTGGATTAATAGTGTCCACAGTATTTTAATTTCCATAGCTCCAGACATTCAGTAAGATCCAGTTCCGGGAAGGGGGTGTTGACAAGCCAGTTGTAACCTGCTGGAGATTGTGTTGAAGTTTGCAGAATTTTTTGCTTTAGTTTATTCAAGTTCCAGTGATGTAGCCTTGTCTGTCAGGTATTCCTTTCAACAGAGTCCATGATGTTCAAACTATAGGTGCCACAATTAATTCCAGCAACACATCTGTTCCTTAAAGGTGTGCCGAATAGAATACAACAGGGGTCTTAAAGATTGATTTCCTTGAGATTTTCTTCAGAATCTTTGAAAAGGATTTTTCTCCCGTGGTGTGGATACACCGAAAGGAGAAAGGATAATACATAAGAGAAGAAATATGTTGTTAAAATAAGATAAAGTAAGATATGGGGTCTTATGTGCAGCAAAATTACTGGTATGGGCAGTTTGGATGAATGGCCTGTTTCTGTGCTGTAAATCAAACAGTTTTTTTTTATAATTGGGATGTTGTCTTACTACAGCCAGTGATGTGCCAGCCTCTTGTGGGTTTTGCACCCTGCTCCATCATTTGTGCACATTTATGCTTTGCTGCAGTACTGAGGTTATTGCACGTTCAGTAAGGACAAAGATCTCTCAACACTACTTTGAAAATGGGGGTCCAGTGAGATAGTGAATTTCTAATTTCCTGAATCACATTTTTCCCCCAGCCATGACCACCAAAACGATTATCTAATTATTCATCTCTTGATGTCCAAGTGATGGTGGCTTTGTTTGCTCACAGGATACGGACACTGCAACCCAATTAATTCATTGTACATGAAGCACTTTTAGATGATCACAAGATTATTGGAAATAGGAGCAGAAGTAGGTCATTAAGCCCATCGAGCCTGCTCCATCATTCAATAAGGTCATGGGCTAATCTAATTGTAACTTTACCTTCATTTTCATGCCTGCACCTCATAACTCTTGACTTCCCTGTAGATCAAAAGTCTGTCCGGCTCAGCCTCGAAATATTCAATAATCCAAACTCCACTGCTTTCTGGAGAAAATGGTTGCAAAGATTCATGACCGTCTGAGAGAAGAGATTCCTCATTATTACCCTCTTAAGTGTGAGGCTCATTATTTTTGAAATTCTGCCTTCCTCTAAATAGACTCACCATGAACTGACACATCATCTCACCATTTACCTTGTCAAAACTTCCTTGAAATCTTTTACTTTTTTCAGTAAGATCACCTCTCCTTCTAAATCCCAGTGAGAATAGGCCCAATATGTTCAATATTTCCTCGTAAAACAACCTGTGCATTCCAGACATCAGCATAGTGATCCTTCTGTATACTGCTTTCAATGCTCCTTAAGTAAAGAGATCAAACCTGCGCAGAGGACTCTAGGTGTAGTCTCACCAATACACTGTACCATTGTAGCAAGACTTCCTTAGTTTTACTCAGCATTCCCCTTGCAATAAGTGGCAACGTTCCATTTGTTGTGTCAGTATGTTGACTTTTTGTAACTCAAGAACCTCCAAACTCTTGTGCTACAGTATTCTCCATTTAAATAATATTCTGCTTTTTCCATGCTTCCTGTCAAAGTGGATGTTATATTTTCCCAAAGTATCTTACATCTGCCAAATCTTCGGTCATTCACTAAACTTTTCCTTTGTGAACTCTTTTAATCCTCTTTACAAATTGCTTTTCTATCTTTGTATCATCCGCACATTTGGCCACAATATATTCAGTCCCCTCACCTAAAATAAAAAAATCAAACATTTGCAAATATTTGACTCCTTTGCACTCCACTAGTTGCAGTTTGTCAAGTTGAAAGTGCTCAATTTATTTTGACTTTGTCTACTTTGTAGTGCATCCTATATCCTTGCTAGTATAACCCCCCCAACATCATAAGTTCTTATTTGCTGCAGTAGCACCTTATCGAATATCTTTTGGAAATCCAAATACACAATCTCCACAGATACCCCTTTAGCCACTCTGCTGGTTGCTTTCTCAAAGAATTCTAATGTATTCACAAAAATGATTTTGCTTTCCTAAAACCATATTAACCTGAATGCGTGATTTTCTAAATACCATCGACATCAACTGTAGCAAACAAAGATCAAATACTTAGGTAAATCATATCACACTATCCAAGTATGACTATAAAATTCATTATTGAGCTCAAAATTCTCTGGAAGATTATTATACATTATAATCCACAATTCCAGAATGACTTACTGCACTTAGATATTTATTCAAAGTTCTTATGCAAATTATACATTTGACCTCAGTTTACATGTATAACTAGCAAATCACAATAAATCAAAAAAGACACCAAATTGACACCAGGTTAACTTGGAGGCAAGAATATATACTTCGTCCATTTCAACCTCCTGATCATTTTGTTACCATGGTTATTTGGTTCACTTAATCTTTTCAACTACTTTCAGACTATAAATATGGTGGCCCGAACATTATCTGCTCAAAGCCTCAAGATGTGGATGAATACCTTCATATCGTTCTTCAATTTCTCATCTTTGCATCAGACAAGCTTCACAAAGCATCCTTGTTCAACAAAGTGGAAAGCTGTTTTAATTCAGAACATGCTGCTTCCCCAGATATGAGTTATACTAACAGTATGAACCTGTATTTCCATGCTGATAAATTGCTATAGGATATGGATGAATCAGAATTAATTTAAAATTTGTGTGCAGAGAAATTATGTTGCAAATATAATATCAGTTTCTGCTAACTTAGATATAACTTGACTTCTCCCCAATTGTAATGCTCTAGGAATCAACATGAGATGGGTAATAATGAACTTAAAGATGCAAAACTGACTTTGAATGGATAGGAATAAATATCAAAATATAACCAAGGGTTAGACTAAATGCTGAGAGCAAGCTCTCTGCATTCTTCTTTGAATTTGAGGGCAAGCCTGCCTCCACTGGGCTGGCTCACTCTACTTAAAATAGCCAATGTAACTCCGATATTTAAAAAGGGGGGGAAACAGAAAGCAGAACAATTCAGACCAGGTGCCTTAACATCTGTCACAGGGAAGATATCAGAAGCTTTTATTAAAGAAATTTCAGAGCTGTGCACCTGAATAGGTTCAATGTAATCAAGGAGAGTCAATATAGTTTTGTGACAAGGAAATCATATTTAACCATAATAATGGAGCTCTTTGAGGAAGCATTATGTGCTGTGAATTCATGTGATCCAGTGGATTTAGACTTCCAGAAGGCAGTTGAAAACGTGGTAATTAAAGGCTATTGTGAAAAACCAAAGCTCACCATGTCAGGAGTAATGTATTGACATGGATAGAAAATTAGTGGTAGTTCTATCATCGATAGCCACAGATGAGGTGCCAGAAGACCGGAGGTTGGCTAACATGGTGCCACTATTTAGGAATGGTGGTAAGGAAAAGCCAGGGAACTGTAGACTAGTGAGCCTGACACCATTGGCGGGCAAGTTGTGGAAGGAATCCTGAGGGACAGGATTTACATGTATTTGGAAAGGCAGGGGCTGATTAGGGATAGTCAACATGCTTTGTGCATGGGAAATCATGTCTCACTAACATGATTGAGTTTTTAGAAGAAGTAACAAAGAGGATTGATGAGGGCAGAGTGGTGGAAGTGATCTATATGGACTTCAGTAAGGTGTTCAACAAGGTTCTTCACGCTAGACTGGTTAGCAAGGTTAGATCACAGGGAATACAGGGAGAATTAGCTATTTGGATACAGAATTGCCTCAAAGGTAGAAGACAGAGGGTGGTGGTGGAGGGTTGCTTTTCAGACTGGAGGTCTGTGACCAACTGTTTGCCACAGGTACTGGGCCCACTGGTTTTTCTCATTTATATAAATGACTTGGATGTGAACATAGGAGGTATGGTTAATAAGTTTGCAGATGACACTAAAATTGGAGGTGTAGTGGACAGCGAATAAGGTTACCTCAGAGTACAACAGGATCTTGATCAGATGGGCCAATGGTCCGAGGACTGGGAGATTGAGTTTAATTTAGACAAATGTAAGGTGCTGTATTTTAGAAAGGCAAATCAGAATAAGACTTATACACTTAAACGTAAATTCCTGGGGAGTGTTGCTGAACAAGAAACCTTGGCGTGCAGGTTCATTGTTCCTTGAAAGTGGAGTTGTAGGTAGATAGGATAGTGAAAAAAAGTGTTTTGTATGCTTGCCTTTATTGGTCAGTGCATTGAGTATAGAAGTTGGAAGGTCATGTTGCAGCTGTACATGGACAAGGTTTGGCCACTTTTGGAATATTGCATGCAATTCTGGTCTCCCTCCTACAGGAATGACATTGTGAAACTAGACAAGGTTCAGAAAAGATTTACAAGAATGTTGCCATGGTTTGGAGGATTTGAGCTATAGGGAGAGGCTGAATAGGCAGGGGCTATATTCCCTGAAGCGTCAGAGACAGAGGCGTGACCTTATAGAGGTTTATAAAGTCATGAGGGGCATGGATAGGGTATACAGGCAAGGTCTTTTCCCTTTTGTTTCATTGAATGATGTAGGTAGCTCAAGGAGTGAGGGGCCTACTCCTGCTCCTAATTCTTATGTTCATAAGTTTTTAGTTAATAGGCCTTTAATTATTGTATCACAGAGCAGAAGCCGATTGGAGACTGGTGGTGCTACTGTACCTCTGTGTCACTAAGAGTGGTGGTCACTGCCAGTACAGCAGGAGGCCCAGGAGGAAGAAAAAGGTCTGAATGCCCCATAAACCAGGTAAGTCTGGCATCCTAGATATAAAAGGTACTGCAGATGCTGGAGAATCCGAGATAACAAGCATGGGGCTGGATGAACACAGCAGGTCAAGCAGCATCATAGGAGCAGGAAAACTTGACGTTTCGGGCCTAAACCCTTCATCAGAAATGTGGGAGGGGAAGAGGGTTCTGAAATAAATAGGGAGAGAGGGGGAGGCGGATAGAGGATGGATAGAGGAGAGGATAGGTGGAGAGGAGGCGGACAAGTCGAAGAGGCGGGGATGGAGCCAGTAAAGGTGAGTGTAGGTAGGGGGGTAGGGAGGAGATAGGTCAGTCCAGGGAGGATGGACAGGTCAAGGGGGCGGGATGATGTTAGTAGATAGGAGATGGGGGTGTGGCTTGGGGTGAGAGGTAAAACCGGTTAGGGAGGTGGAGATGAGCTGGGCTGGTTTTGGGATGCGGTTGGGGGAGGGGAGATTTTGAAGCTTGTGAAATCCACATTGATGCCATTGGGCTGCAGGGTTCCCAGGCTGAATATGATTTGCTGTTCCTGCAGCCTTCGGGTGGCATCACTGTGGCATTGCAGGAGGCCGAGGATGGACATGTCATCTGAGGAATGGGAGGGGGAGTTGAAATGGTTCGCGACTGGGAGGTGCAGTTGTTTGTTGCGAACTGAGCGCAGGTGTTCTGCAAAGCGGTCCCCAAGCCTCCGCTTGGTTTCCCCGATGTAGAGGAAGCCACAACGGGTACAGCGGATGCAGTATACCACATTGGCAGATGTGCAGGTGAACCTCTGCCTGCATCCTGCCAGCTTGGCCTGGTGAGAAGGATGCTGGGCATGTTGGACATGGCAGGTGAGGAGCATAGATGCACAGAGAGACATCCGTGAGGGTGTCTTCTAATTGGCATTAGGTACCTGGAAAAGAGGCACCTCCTTCTTTCACTGATCAACAGCCTGTAATGTCAAACCTGGCAGGTTGCAATTGGGTATAGGCCATTTCGACTAACTGTTCAATCTGAGTGGCAGCGAGTTGAGGCCTATAAGTAAGCCTTAATTTCTACAAAAAGTGGGGATGTTCGCTGATGATTGCACAATGTTCAGCACCAATTGTGACTCCTCAGATACTGAAGCAGCCTGTGTTCAAATGCAAAAAGATCTGGACAATATCCAGGCTTGGGCTGACAAGTGGCAAGTAACATTCGTGTCCCTACCAATAAGAGAGATTCTAACCACTGCCCCTTAACATTTAATGGTGCTACCATCACCGAGCTCCCCCACTATCAATATCCAGGGGCTTACCATTGACCAGAAACTCAACATAAAAACAGTAGCCACAACAGCAGGTCAGAGGCTAGGAATACTGCGTAAGTAACTTACATCCTGGCTCCCCAAAGCCTGTCCACCACCTATAAGGCACAAGTCAGGAGTGTGATGGAATACTCCCTATTTGTGTGGATGGGAGTAGCTGCAACAGCATTCAAGAAGCTTAACATAAAACAAGACAAAGCAGCCCGCTTGATTAGCACCACATTCACAAACATCCACCCGCACCACCATCAAGGCTCAGTCACAGCAGTATGTGCCATCTATAAGGCTTACTGCAGAAATTCACCAAAGATCCTCAGACAGCATCTTCCAAACCCATGACCACTTCCATCTAGAAGAATACGGGCAGCAGATACATTGGAACACCTCCACCTGCAAGTTCCCCTCCAAGCCACTCACCATCCTGACTTGGAAACATATTGCTGTTACTTCAGCATTGCTGGGTCAAAAGCCTGGAATTCCCTCCCTAATGGCAGAAATAGAGTGAGTGAATGGACAAAAATCTGGTATATGGAGTATAATATTGAATATGTGACATTATTCATTTTGGTAGAAAGAATAAAAAAGTCAGTTTATTACTAAAGTGAAGAATGACTGCAGAATTCCGAAGTGCAAGGCGATTTAGTTGTTTTGGTACATGAGTCACAAATAGTTAGTATTCAGGTGCAGTATATAACCAGGAAGTCTAATGGGATGCTATCCTTTATTTGGACAAAGATTGTACATAAAACTAAGGATATTATACTTCAGCTAAACAGAGTGTTGGTGAGACCACATCTCGAATACTATGTACAGTTTTGATTTCCTCATTTAAAGAAGGAAGTAAATGCATTGGAGGCAGTTTGGAGGAGGTGTTGTACTGTTGCTAATGGATACAGTGTTGAGGCTGTTGCAAGCCCTGCCCTGTAAGGAAGTGAGCTGTGTGAAGAGCACCCATGGTATGCCGGAACTTTAAAACGCAAAAAAAAACTTTTAGACATCATCCTGGAAACACCCTCACAAACCACCTAATGCCCACCCACACATCCAAACCCACCACACAGTTTCATCATGCCGCATCCATGCCTACTCATGCTAGCCTATGCCTCTTAACCAGCTGCCATGTCCCATCATAACCTCCATGCAAACCAGTGCCGCGCTAGACACTCCCATAGCCTCCCGATAGCCTTCATTGCAACTGATGCCCCTCTACCGATCCCATGACGTTTTGGTGCCAACTCAGGCCAATCCATTGTCCTCTACCCACCAACCTTTGCCCTTGCACACTTCATACTAACTTGTCCAGTATTCACCATGGGTATACCTCGGGATACATGCTGAGATTAAATAAATAAAGCTCTAAGTTTATGTTCATAACTTCACTATTTTGCAAAATAAAACTCTCATTGATAAAATCCCATTCATTACATTGAAATTCCTTCAATTATTTAAACACTTAAGGGAAAAAAAAACAAATATTTGTTTTCATACATCAAAGATTTTCTAATCAATTAGAGCTCTCAACCTGTCAAAAGAATGTGGTAAGTTTTGACCTTCTCTTGAAATTAGAAACCTTGGACATTTTACTCATGAAAAATACACTTGGTTGTAAGTACCTATTCTTTAACCTGTGCAGCCACCCCCATTAACCAAACCGAGAACTACCCCCCACCTGCAATTCTCTTCCTGCTAAAAGTAGTGGCTGCTGGGTTTGGGGGCATGAATTCCAGAATTGGGGCTCTGGTACCATTTTAGTTAATCCAGAGACCCTGTCCTCTACCTCATTGTGAAACCTAGGCCCATTATATATGTTTGTCACTGTGGTTTATTATGCATTTTATTGACAATTGAATGTAATCACCACACACTGATCACTTGCCAAAAAGGTAAAGCACACACTCCTTCCATCCTGTGACTTCAAATAGCTTTATTAGCGACATGTTGCGCATAAATATTTTAATAATGGTTCCAATACACAAAAATATGTCTCTCGTGTGAAATTGTGATCTGTACCAATTACAGCATCGAGTGGCCACTTCAAACACTTCATCTCATCAAAAAAAATGCGAAACTGCTGAAAATTAAAATACATATTTTACCTTTCTATTGGCACATTGAGGTTACCATATGAAGATGAGATGTTTTTGGAAGACACTCGAGATGAAAGGTTGCAGTGATGAAGAACATCATAGAAGTGAAATGAAACAAATGACACGTTTTGAGATTAGCGTGAGAGTTTGTGAAATTCTCCATAGTACAATTATCTCAAGATTAAAAATTTACAGGAATAATCTTTTGATTGTGATGCTGCAGAATGCTGCAAAGAGAAATTAGACAGACAGCCATCCCAGGATTATTTTCTCTGATTCTCCCAAAATAAGAATTTATGTGTGAGGTTTACTGGTTTACTATGAATATGTTTTAGCAGCATAGGCCTTTTATACTTGAATCTGGACAGATTGCCTCTATTAATTAAAGCAAATTATTCGAACAGAATTCTTATGTAGTAATGTTTCTCAAGTGCTGCCTAATGGAGTCAGAAGCAGAAGAAATTATATCAACATCCCACAGTTGCTCAGCAAATTGCAGTTCAATACACTTTCCCTTTATACAGTGTCTTTTTGCTCCTGAATCTAATTACTTTAAAAAGATGAGCAAATGTTACCTACAAGCTACCAGCAAGTCATGACAACTGGCAAGATCACAAATTTACTGCTTAATCCGCCATAGAATACGCTCTTGGTGTAACAATGTAAAGATGTTACAATTGGCCAAGCTGCCTTGGTTCAAGGAGGCAACATTTTAGTCAGGAACTTTGCTAGTGCTTACAATCCACTACATTTGCTGAAAGTGTATCACAGCTTGGGTAGGATTAAGCTTGACTTATTTTTCCTTTAGTATTTAACCAATTCTTCTTTATCAATCTGTTCAGAGATACTATGACACACTTCTAAAGCAGGTGGGACTTGAACTTAAGCCTCCCAGTCTTGGGGTAGGCATACTACCACTGTGCCAACAAGAGGGCCAACTTGACTGTTACGTTGCTTGCACTTGAATTGCCAATCAACGTTCCTGCATGATCAATGGTCACTGACGAGAGGCATTGGAGGATGCCTGGCAGCTTTGCTTCGACAAAAAGACAATATTCTGGCAATACTAAGCAGGCAAGGCGGCATCTGTGGGAAAAAAGGAATAAAGCTACCTTTTCAGTTCAAAGGCCATTCATCAGAACTGAAAAAGGTGAGAGGTGCAATATTGGTTTTAAGCAAGGGCAGAAGCAGCTGGGGGAAGAAAGGACAAAAGGGAAGATTTGTGATAGTTTGGAAAGTAAGAGAAATTAAATGAAAAAAGGTTTGATAGTGCAAGACAAAGTTTAAAAAAAACTTAAATAGAGAAACAGAAGATTGGTAGAGGAAAAGTGTAAACATCACAAAAATATTAATTAAATGAGTTCTGAAGATATGATTTGAAATTGTTGGGCTTGTTGTTGAGTCTGAAAAGCTTGAGCTTAAAATATCAAATCAAAAGATGAGGCCCCCAGTTTTTGGAGTGAGTAGATGTATCTGTACTAGTTCTGTAAGTTCCTAATGATTATACCTGACCAAATATGGTTGTACTTATTGCTATCATGCAGTAAGCCTTCTTGTTTTCTAAGAACAGTGTATCTATACTGGTTTACCCTCTATGACTAATTACTAGATCAGCCAAGACAAAGCAAAGGCAAACGATGATTAGTAGCAGTGAACTACCTCAAACATCTCATATCCAGCACCGACTGTTGGTAGAGGCGGCACATACCACAAGGTGTCAGCCAGCTGGAAAAAATATCACAGATGAGGGTAATGGTGGTGGTGGAAGTGTTGGCCTGGGTGTTGCAGAGGGAACAATTCCTTCAGACTGCTGGAAGGGGAGGGAAAAATCTGTTTTGAATGGCATCAAACGGAATGGCTGACGGAAATATCAGAGAATAATCTAATGAATATGCCCACTAGTCGAGCAGAAGCTGTAAACCACACAAAGGCTATTCTGGTTCTGGGATGACTGGGGAGGGGTCAGAGTAGATGTGCTGGTACAGAAGACAGTTCTGTTCCATTTCCCACTGTCCTGCTCTCACCTCTTTCCCTCCCTCCCAAAAACTATGTTAGGATCCCTTTTCCTCGTCTTCCACTGCAGCAGCCTTCACATTTAATGGACCATCGTGCACAATTTCCAGCACCTCCAATTTGATGGTACCAGCGAACTCCAAACACATCTTCCCTCTCCTCACCTTCCAGCATTCTACAGAGACTGAAATCTTCATGCCACACTAGTCAGCTCCACAGGTACTGCTAACAGAACTTCCCATTCACCGGTCATTACCATGAGTAAGTACAGAAAATGCAATGCCTTTATCTTTTAACATCCTTTCTCCCTACTGCCCAAGGCCACAACAATCATTTCAGCTGAAGTAACAATTTGCTTGTACTTGTTTCAACTTTGTTTCCTGTGTTCATTGCTGATAATGTGGTTTCATCTACGCTGGAGAAACTGAACCCAGATTTG
Source organism: Ginglymostoma cirratum (assembly GCA_024137785.1). Classification (NCBI taxonomy): domain Eukaryota; kingdom Metazoa; phylum Chordata; class Chondrichthyes; order Orectolobiformes; family Ginglymostomatidae; genus Ginglymostoma; species Ginglymostoma cirratum. The sequence goes on from JAHRHZ010000144.1 coordinate 19,483,548, forward strand.
GTGCCTGTTTTATGGCACATTGCCATTCAGTCCACCATCAGGACTCTGAGATTCTGGGTCCCCTGTCATTTTCATTCCCTGACCTCTCTGTCCTCAGCTGTTCCTTTGTAGACTCATGGGCTTTTGCAGAACAACACTTCATCTTTTGTTTAGATATATTACAGCCTTTTGAACTCAACGTTTTTCTCTCTCTCCAACTGCTGCCAGATCTACTGGGTTCTTGTAATATCCCCCAGAATTCTGTTTTTATTACAGATTTCCAGCAGCTTCAGTGGTTTTTATTTCACAAAGACAGCTCATCACCACCTTTTGACAGCTAATTAGGGATGGGCAACACTTGCTGGCTTTGACAACCACCCTCATTTACCCAGAACAACTTTTAAAAATGTACAAAAGTCATGGCTTCAGGAGGGTAGGGGACGAAGAGAAAATTGATGTGTTAAAAAAGAGTTTTGAGGGAAAACAGAAGGGGTTTGTTTTTACCTATTTAATTGGCAAGTGATTAACCATAAACCCTCACATGTTACATTCCCAAGTTTTGGTTGGATGTATAGCAATGCTATCTCAATGATTATTACAGATTTGGAAGGAAAAGGCAGGAGTCAGGAAGTGGTTCCAATCCATGCCATCCTTATACTTCAGAATCTGCTGCAAAATAAATAAAAATAATTGCTCATTAAACAGGGAAAAGTGAGGTCTTTCAAAAATGTTAATGAAACAAAAGCATCTCCTCTTACATTCTGTCTGATTGAATATTCTGCATCTCTGTGACTAATTTCTCACTCCTCAGGGGTGATGTACAGTGACAGTATGGCAGGACAGATGGCACTGCTGTTTGCACACTGATGAAAAATCACCTCAGCTCTTGGAAAGGTCTTTCCACTTACATGTTACAAATACAGATATAGTTGTTGAACAGTGACTTTAATTGGTATTTACACTTTCTCTTCCTGTAGCAGGGTCAAACAACAAAACCTCACATACAACTTAGCATTCTATTTTGGACTTCATGAGAAATCATAATTTGTTCAAACCTTCATGCTCAGAAAGTGGTGATGTTACTGATCAATGATCAGAAGTTGTATCATACAGTCTTAATAAAAAGACGTATTTGTCTTTCAGCCCAAACAGAGAACAAATTCAATGTTGTAATGTCAAGATTTAAGTAACACACAGAACCATTTTTCCAGTTGTGTATGAGATTCCAGTCGCTACAAAACTTTTTAATTCATTTCCAGTATCATTTTATTCTCATTTTGATTTCTTTATTATGTAAATTATTGTTTCAAAATCTTGCATTTTCTAGATTAATGCCAGTGGTGTAATTACCAAAGAAGAACAGATATATCTCCTTATTGCAGAAAAGGCAAACTGTGATCTACATATATTGAATCAAACTGAAAAAGGTAGGACTTTGTTACTGAGTTATATTTGTTTCCCTATCAAACAGTTACGTCACTTTTGAGTAAAATTGTCATTTTCTACCATTGCAGGCTAATTTGCCAATGCTGAGCAGGTGTGTGGGAATCTGGATGTAATACTCAAGAGGAAAATGACAGACCCTAGAGAACCTAGAAAGATAGGTAGCACTAAAGTAAGAAATATAAGGTATAAGGTATAAGGTGGGGGCAGACTAAGACAGAAGTAATAAGATCTACATTATGTTTGCGGTCCATGTATGTGAATGAATGGCATCTGGCAAACAAGATTTTTGAGTTGCAAGTGCAGGTAGCTACATGGAAATATAATGTTGTAGCTCAACAAAGTTGAGGCCTGGGTCCAAATATTGGTCTTCAGGAAAAATAGCGAAAGAAAGGATGAGGGGCAGCAGTATTTATTAAGGGCAGCATTAGAGGGTACAAAAACAGGATATCCCAGTTGTCAAAGGAAGGATCTACTTAGCTAGAGCTAAGGAACAATATAGTTTACCTTTACATTACTGAGTACATTCTGTTGGCTGCTATCTATATGGGAAACAATCTGAGGGATAAATTTGCAAAATGCAGAAAAATGCAGCAACTATAACTAATTATCATGAGAGACTTTAACTATCCAAATACAGACTAGGATAGAAAAAAGAACAGAGAGGGGCAAATGTTTCTGGCGTGTGTTCAAAGTTTATTTTCTCCATCGGTTTGTTTCCAGTCCATTAAGGAAAGACGCACTGTTAGATTTGGTTATGGGGAATGAGGTTTGTTATGTGGACCAAGTGTCAGAGGTGAACACTTAGGGGACAGTAATCATAGTACTAAGACATTTAGGCCAGGTACAGAATAACTTAAAATAAAAAAAAATTTAGTTGGGGGGAGGCTGACTGTGGTTAGCTGAGAACAGATCTGGGACAGATACATTGGAATCAAAGATTGACTGGCAAAATTGGAACAGAACAATGGGCTATTTTAAAAGAGGGGACAGTTTGAGTATGGTCAGGTACATTCCAATATAGGGGAAAGGTATGGCAAATAAATGCAGAGCTATTTGGATGATGAACGCTATAGATAATAAACATAACACCAACAAATTTGGTATGTCAGGTAGATAACACTATTGAGAACCATTTTCAATATAAAATGTTCAGAGTGAAAATGAGAATGAGTAAAATTTCCAGAAGTCTTCTGTAGGCATAAAGGTGGGAAGAAAACTGAAAACAAAGGTCTATTAAAAACCAAAAAAATGAATTTATAAATGGAGACTGGGTCATGGCTGAGGTATTAAAATGAATCTTTAAAATAAAGAAGAATCAGTCTGAGTCATTGTGATAGATGTAACTGAAATAATGGGTAGACTGAACATTGATAAAATGGTGTTATTGAATAGAGTGGTTGTTGATTTGGCACCCGGATTGGATGAGATGCATCTAAAGATGTTGAGGGAGATAAGAATAGAAATTGTGGAAGCATTGACCATAAACTTTCAATTCAATTTAGATATGGGTGTTGGACCTGGGATCTGGAGAATTGCAAATGTTACATCCTTGTTCAATGAAAGATGTAAGGATAAGCCAAACAATTACAAATCAGTTAGTTTGATCTTGGCAATGCAGAAGGCCTTAGAGAGGAGAATTTGGAACAAAATTAATGATCATTTAGGATATTTGGATCAATTAAACAAAGAACCTTTTAAAGCATCGACCTTTTAAGCACAAGTTCTGTTTAACTAGCTTATTAAGTATATTGATTATGTAACAGAGAGGATTAATGAGAAGCAGTCACTTAAGATATGTGGATTAATTGAGCATAGCTAGCTCGGATCTTTTAAGCACAAATTGTGCTTAACTAACTTGTTTTTGTTGATTAAGTAACAGACAGGATTAATGAGGGCAATGCAGTTGATCTTGTGGACGTGATCTAACAAAATTTATTTGACAAGATACCAATCAACAGACTTATGAGTAATGTTAGAACTCATGGAAGAAAAAGGGACATTAGCAACATGGATACAAAATTGGTTGAGTGACAGGGAACAGAGACTAATAGTGACTAATTGTTTTGCAGACCAACTGTTAATTCTAAGACAGTGCTTTTCTTGCCACACATTAAATAGCTAGTCTCGAGTATTCAGTGCATTATTTCAAAATTTGCAGGTGACAAAAAAACTTGTAAATATTATGAAATACAAGGAGGATAATTTTAAACTACAACAGGACAGTTGTACAGTCAAGCAATTAGCAGATGCAATTTAATGCAGGGAGGAGTCATTTGATTCATTTTCGTGGGAAGAATGAGAGGCATTTTAAAATGAAAGTTGCAATTCTAAAGGGAATGCAGGAACAGAGGGACCTGGGCACAATGCGTTGAAGTTAGCAGGACAGTTTGAAATGTGGTTAATAAAGCATACAGGATTCTGAGGTGTATTAATAGAGGCTTTGGCACGAAAACAAGGAAATTATGTTAATACTGTGTGAAACATTAGATTGACCTCAGCTGGAGGGTTGAGCGTAATTGTGCACACTGCACTTTAGGACAGATGAAAATGTGTTTAAGATGGAGTAAAAAGGATTCATGAGAATAGTTTCTGGGATGTGGAAGTTCAATTATTGGACTGTTTGGAAAAGCTGTAGCCTTTTTCCTTGGAGAGAAGAAGACTGAAAGAAGATTTCATACGTATTCAAAACCATGATTAATCTGTATGGGGGTAGTCAAAGAAAACTTAGTCCCTTTGGTGGAAACATCTAGAACCAGAGGACATTCATTTACAGTCATTAACAAAATAAGCAATAGTTACAAAAAGAAAGACTTTCTTACATTTTGAGTGGTTGGGACCTACAACGCACTACCTGAGAGTGTGGTGGAGATGGATTTAACTGAGGCTTCAAAAGAGAATTCAGAAGAAATTTGGTTAATATGTAGAAAGAAAATCTTTCCGGTGCTCAGGGAAATGGTAAAGCAGTAGGAGTTCTCTTGTGAAGCGAATATGAAACAGACATGATGGAACAAATGGTCTTCTTCTTTGCTGTGACCCATTGAATGATTCTATTTTTCTATCACTTTTGATCAGAAATCTGTGGTTCACAACACACGACACATCAAGGCTGAAAATTGTACGAGAGAACATAAAATAAATTGAGAAGTTAGTAGTTTACCAAAACCAGTATTTGATTGTAAAACCCAAAGGAAACTTCCATCTTGCAAAGAAAGAAAAGGTGTTAATATTTCAGCTCAATGAATGAAAAGTCATTGACCTGCAAAGTTAACCTCTGCTTTGAAAGATGCTACCTAACTTGTTGAGGATTCCAGAATTTTATATTTCCTGTTTACAATTTACAACGTCAGCAGTATATTTTCTTTAGCTTGAGTTCAGAAGACCTGAAAAAGGATGATTCACATACCAATTCAATGTGATGCCTTGATTCCAATACAGACCCACACCTGAAGAAGAATATTTAGGATAGTGTAATGGATCTGAAAGATCCATTTGATATACAAGGTCACGCCATTACCAAAGCCCTCATTTGCATTGAGACTGAAGTCATACTGCATATACAGCTAAAGCCCACTATCAAGGCATTATTGTCGCCATTTTGAGGGATAATAACAGAGTAGAGAGTCACTGAAATTCATGGCATATATCTTTACCCAGAGAGTGGTGGGGAAATGGAAGCTGCTGCCACATGGAGTGTTTGAGGCAAATAGCAGATATGCAATTAAGAGAAAACTAGACAAAGACATAGATGAGAAATAGAAGCTGTGTTAATAGGCAGAGTTAGATAGCAGATGACTTTTGTGGATGATAGGCCAGTTGCACTGAATGTCTGGATTTTTTGAAAATTCCATGTAATTCACCTTGGAGTCAGTTCAGGCCTTTACAGACAATTGCATTGCGCAAGTTTATTGTCTTCGTGAAGCTAAGACTGCTTTGCACTCTCCCAAAAAGGTTGCACTGTGAAAGCATTACAAGAGCAACAAGGCAGGAAAGTTTTAAGAGAAATGACTGAAGTAATATGAATGGAACATAGAAAGGTAAGAAGGAGCAAGTGAAGTGATGTTGGAGCATTAAGTTCAGGAAATTGATAATGTCTGTGAGATAATATATAACATAACAGGCACATAAATTGGCAGAAGCAAATAACATCATGGGATTGCTGGCATAGAGAGTTATATTAATGAAGGAAGTTCAGAAACAATTGGATGTAGCCTGGCATAAAGCTTACATATCTGGTGTGAATTGAGAAGGTATGGTTAATCAATAATGAAATTAGGATTGATATTCTGTGTGTTGCAAAATAACACCGTGTAGATTTGATCATTAGAATTCTGTAGATTGAAACATTGTCAGCCTTGTTTGTCTATTTTCCTGGAAATGATGTGGATATTTATGACCCAATAAAATTATCTTTGTAGGACTACCGCATTCCAGTCACAAGTAAATCTATGTATTGGAATTTACATTGGTATTGGTATTTACTTCTCAAATGATGAGATGTAAATGCACGCCACACATGCAAACAGACATATCACTGCTCATTTACAAGATTATCATCTCATATTTTGCACCCTGTATGGAAAATCGAACTCTATGTTAAGAATCTCATTTTTGTTTTGATCTCACCATGTTTTCCCAACTCATTAACCAATGCCCACACCATTCAGTGTTGTAAATAGCATATGGGACATAAGGAACACAGGCTGATAATTTGAGAAATAAATGGTGGAATTCTTCCAGCTGCAGAATGATGTGGGCATTAGTTAGTGAGTTGGGAAAATATGGTGAGATCAAAACAAAAATGAGATTCTTAACATAGAGTTCAATTTTCCGTACAGGGTGCAAAATGTGAGATGATAATCCTGTAAATGAGCAGTGATATTTCTGTTTGCATGTATTGGCATGCATTTACATCTCATCATTATCTCACCTCCTTTTATGTGCTATTCTCTCAGAAAAACTAGACGGTGACAATGTGGGACATGAAAGTTGGAGCAGGTACGTAGTCACTTCAGCTCACAGCTTGCTCCACTGAGTCACCATCTTGGAGAGCAATCCCCAGTATCTCATAACCATGCTGCATGGGTAGCAACCACCTGCAGCCCTTTTCCTCAGAGATTGGCATCGGATGGGCACTAGCCTTACCTGATTCTTGTGACGCACCCCTGACTCAGAACACTGTTCTCTACTTCAATACTGCATTTTGGAGAGCACAACACCTTTCACTGTAATGCTGCTGCCAGGGTGGTTTGCACAGTGGGACAGGTATCAAACTCATGCACTGGAGTAGGGTGCACCTTCAGGCTCTTTGCTTGCTGCCTTAGCACTCAATTAATTCATACTTATTTGGATGTTCGCAACATCTCTGCCTTCCCTTGCCCTTTTGCGCTTTGCCATTTTATTCAGAACTCACAACTCACCGTATGTCTGCCTTGCCTTGCTGATTGGTGTAGACACAAAGCTAGGCAACATGCCATAGTTCTCCACAGAGATCAATTAAAGGGTGGACATGTTGCTCCAAGACACCTTGCTGCAGCACTATTGCACCTACAGCATGTGCCAACAGCCTATGTGGCAAACCCACTGCATGTGCTTCAACCAAATGGCCATGTCTTGAACTCCAAGTGCAGTAATGCGCAGTAAAGTCAATGTGTACAATTGCCTGTTGATGGTTTTCACCCTAGTCAGTCGAGAATAGCATCCAATCTCAATCTGTGTTTGAACGTAATCAGTAAGCCACTTGGGGCAGTTAGGTTCAAGTATTCCGCATCTGTACAGTCTGGGAGTGTGCCATGGTCAAACCTGCAGGGGGTAATTTTAGGTGAGGACACTTTCATGGTAGAGTTGGAAGATTTGGAAACTGATGTGGTTGACAGGGAGTGCAAGGAAGAAATAAACATGAAAGCTTGTGGGAGTTACTTCGCTTAACAGGTTGAACCAGTGGCATACTCAATGAAGTGTGATCTGTGTTGTTTTCCATCCTCACCCAAATCTCACAGAAATGAAAAATGGCAGCCACCACAGCTGGAGTGGGTAGTAAGCGTTTTTATTCTGTTGGAGGATGCAGGCTTTACTTGTAAGCAATGTGACACCTTTCAAGAGCGATTGCATTCATCAGGTACTTACTCAGTACAGGTTGATGGACATCTGTAATCATAGCACCCTGTATCTGAAATGCAAACAGTGTCCAACTGTGTGGGATATAAATCCTGCTTGCGAGCAACCTTGACCATGGCGTTGCTCCTTAAACATAATCATCTCCTTGAAGCGGAACCAATCACAGCTGACATTAAAAGTGGCACCATCAGCCCACTATTCAGAAAGACAATCCAACTCCTCAGGTCTTCACAAAGGCATGGAACTGATTTGCTGTCACCCTGAACTATAAGCATTTGCCAAGAAATCTGATGAAGAGTCATCTAGACTGGAAACGTAAGCTTGCTCTCTCTCCGTGGATGCTGTGATTTCTGGCACTTTTGTTTTCAGTACAGATTCCAGCATCTGCAATAATTTGCTCCTTTTGTTAATGTTACTGTAATTGCAATATCTGATTCTTCTTGTCTTCTGTGTCTTGCGCTGGATGAATCAGAATAAGGTCCACAATCTCAAAGGTCCATGCAGAAGCTCAACTTGTTGGAGTGCTCCATGTCCCACTGTATGGGGAACTATGTTAAACTATCATTTCTAAGCAATGTGAATGCTCACTGCTCAAGTTACTAAGAAACTGTCCTGTTTCTGAAATTTCCCACGTGGGTTCATTGAACCTTGACCAATAAGTCCAGCCACAGGCAGGATTATCATTGCTGTGGTCACTGTGCTATGAAGTTGCAGAAAAATTGAGGGGATATAAATGCACCGGCAAGCCCAGGATTTGCACCAACCACTAGCAGCTACTGAACAGGTTCCGTGTGAAGGCATCATGCCCCAGTTCAAGGTCCCCTCAGGATGTCGTGGAGATACAGGGGACCCAAAGTCTATTGTTCTCAATGCCATTTCCTCCAGATGAGCAAGGTACATGGCTACCTCAGACTGAAGGTGTCCCTGATCAGTGTCACTGAGCTATGTCAACTGCTGAAGTGAGACCCATATTTTGAAAGGGTGAGTGGTCATCCTCCCAGTGGCTGTTAAGGTGACAGCTGCACTAGGGACTGCTTCCTAGGTTCCACTGAGGACCTGTGGGAGATCGCTCAATCGTCAACCCACAATCATATTAAACCTGTTACTGAAGCAACTTGGGCCAGCATGCACCTCATGTTGTTTATGCACCTCATCATCTTGTTTCCCCGTGATGAAGTCAGTGCCACAGCCTGGCCCGAAGGTTCTACCAACATAGTCAGCATCCCCCAGGCACAGGGTGTGATAGGCTGTTTACACATCGCATTGAGAGGGCTGTATCATAATGCAGCTGATCTTGTCCACAGGAAAGAAATCCATTCCATCAATGTACAAGTTATCTGTAAACTTCGGTACCACATCAAGTCTGTGCCTAGTACCGTCTAAGCTGTCATGATGCCTGTAGCCTTGAGAACAACTTACGTTCCTGCTTCATTTCAAAGGTTGGACTTACAATGATGGTGTCTAGGAGATCTGACATACCTTCTGAAACCAAGGTTGAAAACTTCATTAAACGATATGCAGAGTGAAGCTGAGCGTAGATGTAAGGAAGGCTGTTCTTCCACCAGGGACATTGTTCAGGCCTCCTGAAGATCAGGTTCTGACACTTCGCTCAGTCTGAGGGATGCCATGCCATCAAAGCAAGATTGAATGTGCTGCAATATACTTGCATGCTGTGCACTGTACATTCGAAGCAGGCAAAGAGGGGATTGAACGATGCTGAAGATCTGGGAGCAGCAATCTACCAAGGAGGAAGATTTAGACAATGATCAGGAGAAAAAATGCCTTCTGTGTGATATAGCAGTGCAGCATCTGGTACAACAAGCCAAACAGGACTGAATTAACATCTGCCTTTCAATAGATCTGAATTGGGTGAACTGGTCATTCATTGACTGTAAATTGTTTGAAAGCCATTGTTTAATTCAAAGAAGTAAATGTAATGGTTTTGGTTTGTTTTTCCTTCTTATTCAATAAAAGTTATTGGCACAAATTGTTTGAAGGCTTTAAAATGTGTGATGTTCCCACATTAAACAATGGCGAGATGTTATGCTATGATAGGCAAAGGGAAAAAGTAACAGTCCCTTTGATAGAGTTCAGAGATGGTATGGTATGAATGACAGTAACCTGTGTAGCTTGATTCTCGTAGCTGCAGTTACAATGGCAGTAAATCTCACAGGTGATAGTGTAAAGTGGCAACGTATTTGCAAATATGAGCTTCTGTTTCTGGTGAACTATCATCCTTACCACCCATGTGCTCAGAACACTTTTCTTTTTCATTTCTCTCACACTTTGTGTGCTATGTATGTTTATATGATTGTAATTTCTGTAAAAGTTATTAAACCCAAGTAGTTAAACCATCTGGCTCCCAGAACAATCTACAGTCTGACACACTTCATAATTAGTAAGATGACACAGAATGTAGGTGTTAACAGCTTTACATGGTTGATCCTTGCCCTTGTCACGTGCTATTAGTAACAGTTTCCAAGCAAACTGGAAAGAGGGTACGATGGCTTACTACTGTGGTAAACTGCAGAACAAATCCCCTGAGAAAATATGCAGGACTTTGCATCACATAACTGTTCAATTTGTATTTTGGGAGAAGTGTAGATAATTTAGAAGCAATTTTCCCAAGCTCAACGGAAATTGTCTTTGTTGCTATTTAACTTTGTCTATATGGTTCAGAACACAATAAAGTTTTCACTGTCTAATTTATACCATCCTACGACTCCACTCCATCCACTCCAAGATAATTCCTTATAACACAGCTTCCAGCAATACTTCAGGGAAAGATCGGACTTATAGCACTGTCAGATCTTTTCTGTTGTGCTGGCCCATGGGTGAAAAGCCAGTTTAAAAAAAATAGTAATACTTTGAAATTTGAAAGTTATACTTAACAATTTAAATAAGTGTGGGTACCTTCAATTTTGTTTAGTAGCGATTTAAATAAAGAAAATTTGAGATGAACCTGAATGGAACATCAGAGACCGACAATTATTCGGAATTAAAGGTATCCATCTGCCTACCACAGTCCTGAGAATTTATTTTCCAAAAAAATCGGGGGTGTGCAGTGCAGATTGGACTTTTCTTCTCCTGCAATGAATGCAAGAAAAATCCAATGGGATCTGTCTGACATGTGCAAACACCAACCTGTACCACTCCTCCAGCCGTCACTAGAGTAACCAGATGGGTTTGGGTGTTCTGTTCCGGTGATCTTTGCTGCTCAAGTATCAAGGATATCTACTCTGTGACATTAACACCTTTGATACTCCAGGATAATTCCTTATAACACAACTTCCAGCAATACTTCAGGGAGAGATCGGACTTATAGCACTGTCAGATCTCTTCTGTTGTGCTGGCCCATGGGTGAAAAGCCAGTTTAAAAAAAATAGTAATACTTTGAAATGAACATATTCATCATACTGGACCTATGTTTTGAGATATTTAGAAGATGACTCCCGGAAATGACTCTATTTTAAGCATGCTGTACCAATGAATCATAACAAAGTAATTAACAGTTAAAAATATTCTTTCTTCATTCTCAGGCTGGATGCCACATTGTCACATTTACTGTTTATATTATTTTATATTAAAAGTTCTATTATTTTATATTTCCAGATGCTTTAAACTTACTCCCTGCTTTCCAGGTAGACTTTTAATTCATTCTTAGAGCTTTGAGCTCATGAGGAGTTGGCTGGGATGTTGGAGGAGGGGTTACAACAATGTTGAGTTGGAATGTGACGCTAGCATGCCTATTCCCTTACCACTGCCATAGCATTTTTGTCAGAGATGACGAAGCCTCCGAACCTAGAAGAGGCAGTTCAATAGCCAATTAAGGGTCTTGTCCCATTGCCAGCATCATTTTGGCATTGGGAAATCACGTGGTGAATGATGGCGGCCTCCTTGAAGGCACCATAGTTCTCTGAAACTGGCACACTGTGACCCACTGAGGCGTCAGCTGGCAGCAGGGCCATTCCAGTGGCAAGACCACCCCTTTGCTCTCACCAGCTGAGGACCTGCATGAGCAACTTTGATGCACTAGGCCCCCTGCCCCTCTTCCTAGGATGGGTGTCCATGCTACTTTTCTGGAGTAGGTGAATTCGTAGCAGCAACCACCACTGCCAGTGCTAACAGGTGAGGCTTTGACCCTCAGAATGATGGGGACTGATTAGCTGCTGGATGAAATGAAACCGTCAATGTGGAGTTGCACCACCTCTCCAGTCTACCTCTCCACCAGTTTCCCGGCATATGGATGGAATCTCTCTGCATGGTAAGATGCCAGCACATATCTCTAGATTATTTGTCGGTATGTCGATTATTAATCCAATAACATAACCACTGCATTACTGGGTTGCAATGTGGAACTCATTACCAAGAACTGGTTAAAGCAAACAGTATAAACGCATTGAAGGAAATGTTAAATAAGAATGTGATAAAGTAATTTTAAAAAATTGGAAGGGTTATAAGAGAACGCTGGTAGGAGGCTTAGGCGGAACATAAACACTGGCACCCTGTTTAGTCAAATGGCCTGGTTCTGTGTTGGAAATTCTATATAGTTTGATGTAATTCCTGTAGTGTTCACAAAATCTGTTTTTTTCCATGATGAGAACAGATTCATATTTCGTATTGATAACAAAGTGTGGAGCGACAGGAACACAGCAGGCCAGGCTACATCAGAGGAGCAGGAAAGTTGACGTTTTGGGTCGGGACCCTTCTTCAGACCCTTTTTCTGAAGCACGGTCCCGACCTGAAATGTCAACATTCCTGCTCCTCTGATGTAGTAAGAAGTGCAGATGCTGGAGAATCTGAGATAACAAGGTGTAGAGCTGGATGAACACCGCAAGCCAAGCAGCATCAGAGGAGCAGAAAGGCTGACGTTTCGGGCCTAGACCCTTCTTCAGAAATGGCCGAAGAGAAGAAGAGATTCTGAAGAAGGGTCTAGGCCTGAAATGTTAGCCTTCCTGCTCCTCTGATGCTGCTTGGCCAGCTGTGTTCATCCAGCTCCACATTGTGTTATCTCTGACTCCAGCATCTGCAGTTCTTACTATCTCTTTACGTTTGATGTTGCTCTTTAATATTTCCATAACCAAAGGTTCGTATTGTTCACTTGCTAATATTCATAATGCAGACTCTCACTGCCATTTCACCTACTTTTCACCAAGGGAGGTCAATATGGCATATGGAATGGAATTTGTCACAAGGTTGAATATGAAACGAATTTTATTGGATAGTCTGAATATCTCATTAATTGTAAGAGCAACCTATCAATTATCAAAAAATTAATTTGTCGCCAATTAAATTGATGGTTTTCTCCGACCCAGATTTCTTTATTTAAACTTAAGTATTTAGCCATTGAATAAAGATTTAAATTCTTGTCAGTGTATTCTGGGAGAGCACTAGGGTGTTCTGCTGAAATGTAGAATTTTGATACAGTTTGGTAATATATTCTGCAATTGAGATGACTTGCGAATCATGTTAGTAAGAAAACCATGGAAACTTACTTGTTTTTATTTTTAGTGAAGCTGTAAAAGACTCATTACAGACCCATCTGTCTGCTACTATGTTGTTATGTCTGTCATGGCTTCAAATGCTTTCACATTGAAACAGAAATTGAGTCAAAAATGTACCGCAGGAATGGCAATGTGAAACACATATACTGATTTAACCAACTTCAGCCATTTGCTGCATATTCAACCACATACATTGGCCATTAACAATTCCTTTCTGTGCACCAAAAAAGTAAAATACCTCAAACATAGGTGGATTTTTTTAAAGCCAGCATTTGACGTTCCCCATATTCTTGACTCCAACAACCTTTTCTGTACCGTGCCCTACATACACCATTCTGGCCCATAGAAGATTCCAAGATTTGGTTATACCTCCCCAAATATTTCCTGAATGTCACCAGTCCAATGGACTCTTCATGTTGCAAGGACCAATATATAGAAAGACTGGTATCTATGTGAGTCATCCACGTGAAAGTTTTAACACCCATAGAAACATAGAAAATAGGATAAAGATTAGTCTAACCAGCCCATTGAGACTGCTGTTCCATTCAATATGGTTGATCCTCTATCTCAAAACCCTATTGATGATGATTTGATAATGATTTAATTTATTACCCTGAGGTACAGTGAAAAGTATTGTTTTGTGTGCTATTCAGGCAGATCATGCCTTACAGTAGTATATCAGGGTAATAGAACAGAATGCAGAGTACAGTGTACAGCTACAAAAAAGGTGCACGGAGAGATCAACTTTAATATTTGAGAGGTCCATTTAAAACAGTGGAGAAAAAGCTGTTCTTAAATCTGTTAGGATGAGTTTCAAACATATGTATCTTTGGCCTGATAGAAGCAGGTGGGAGTGAGTATAAATGGGATGGGAGGGGTCTTTGATTATATTGGCTGCTTTCCCAAGGCAGCGGGAAGTATAGACGTAGTCAGTGAATGGAAGGCTGGTTTTCATGATGGACTGGGCTATGTTCATGACTATCTGTAATTTCTTACAGTCATGGCCAGAGCAATTGCCATACCAGCTATAATGCATCTGGACAGAATGTTTACCAACCTTCTAAGGAAATAGAGGTGTTGGTGTGTTTTTTTCTTTAACTATCAATGTGGATGGACCAGGACAGATTGTTGGTGATCATCACTCCTTGGAACTTGATGCTCTCAAACATCTGTAGCTCAGCACCATTGATACAGACATTCTGCTTCCTGTTCTCTTCCCATACCTGTAGTGATTGTGAGGTCATCCAACTGGACCTCATGGAATATAAGTTCCCTGATTGGGGCTGTTATTCTGGGCCAATCAGGGAGCCCTGGCTGACAGATGAAAAGGGTGAGTGTCAAAGATGCTGACACTCTGGTGCCTGAACCTGTATGAGGCAGTATTAAAATCAATGATGGTTCATGTGTAAATAAAGGTTGACTTGGTGACAGGATACCAGCCTCTGTGGAGTTATTTCAATACCCTTGATGCATTTAGTGACCAGAAATCTATCCACTTCCCTAAATACATTCAGTGATATGGCCTTCACAGCTCTGTGGTCTGGAATTCTTCGGATCCGCCATTTTCTTTGTGAAGAAATTTATTCCTATCTCAGAACTAAATGGCCTATCCCATTTCCTCAGATTGTGACCCATTGCTGTGGACCCCTCAGCCAAAGGAAACATCCAATCCATCTAAGCCTACAAAAATTTCATAGATTTCAATAAGATCCCCTCTGCTGAACTCAAGTACAGACCCAGTCAACCCAATCTGTCTCATACTACAATCCTACTATTTCCAAAACCAGTCTGATGAATCTTTGCTGCACTCTCTCAACAGAAAGTATGTCCTTTCTTAGGTAAGGAGTGAAAATTCTATACAGTATTAAATGTATGGTCTCACCAAGGCCCTGTACATCGCAGTAAGATATCCCTGCTCCTGTACTGAAAATCTCTTGCACAATTAAGGCCAACATATCATTTTCCCCCTGATCTGCTTGCTGCATCTGTATGCTTTCTTTCAGTGACCAATGTGCAAGGTTATCCATGTCCCTTTGTACATCAGCATCTCCCTGTTATCAATCTATTATGATTTAAATATTACTCTGCCATTATCTTTACTTACGAAAGTGGATAATTCGGATTCAGCACATTGTACTGTGTCTGCCATGCCTTCGCCTACTCACTCAACCTGTCTAAATTGCTTTGAAGTTTTATTTACATCCCACACTATCAACATCAACAGATGCTGCCTGATCTCTTGAGTGGTTCCAGCATTTTCTACAAAGTAAATAGAGCACAAATGAAGGAGCAAAGAGAATTTTCTTTATAGTTACCATTTTCCATCTCTACAGTTAAGTTTTATTTATGATCTGAAACTGATGATCCACTGCTGGGGCTTAAAACAGAAGAGGAGCTTGCTTAGGCTGCCTGTGGGACCCGGGGAGATATATTCCCAGTGGTGCCCAATTTGGTGACTGCCATGAGGACTACCACCTCAATAATAGAGCCAGAAGCCCAGAAGTGTCATTGGTAATGATGGCAATTGCTGGAGCTGCACCTACAACCAGAGTGTGCATTAATAACCATACATACTATACCTTAAAGACTGTTAAGTACAGGCTACGGATGTGAAGCCAGGTATATCTGGTTGATGAGGGTGGTGGTTCACCATTGCCACGGCTAGCTGGCAAAGCTCTTTGTGGGCCAGGGAATGTCCAAAAAAGAGGAATCTTTCCAAGAGTCCACTGGAAGGCTTTTAATGTATGTTCTCCCCACGCAGTGTCAGGTCTCCCTGATGCGGGCTTAATGCTTACAGAGATGCGAACTGGTCACTGAGTAGTATTAATTGATAATGGACATTTAAGTGTCTCAACTGAGCCTCCAATAGGTCACCTTCCCTGTTGCTCATAAAGTAGCAGGATGGCAGAGAGGCACATCACTCAAAAACGTCCTGTATCATTTTCAACTCTTTGACCTCCCAATCCATCCCCAAATTACTGGCAAAGTTTAGCCCAAAGCCATCCATACCTTCAATCATCTTATTTTTGAAATGCTTTACCATACCTTCCCTAAAATAGACCTCAGACTCTTTGCACAATCATCTGACATTTTTCCAAGGTCTAATTCATGGTCCTAATTTGCTTTCCTTTGGTCCCCAAGCACCTCTCCAATACATTTGTGGAATATTTGTGCCTGGTTTCTCTGCAATTTCCTCTCTTGATCTCCTAAGGATCCTTAGATGTATCTTAACAGACTGTCGTAATTTACCATCTTAGGTTTTGAATGTAGCATCTAAACACTTTACTGGGACCAGCAGGAGGACTACCATTATTCCTAGGTATGCAATAATAAAATTTCTGGGCCTGCTTTTTGAGTTTTTTCCAGCAATTCCTGACATTTGGCCTTTCCAGGACAATGCAAGTTTTATTCATTTGTATCTGAATTTCCTCTTTGGTATCATGCAACTAGACTAAGACCACAAGTTGCAATTTTAAGGAGCCCAATACCTGTTTGATGTGGACACATTGGCATCCAATACTGTCTGAATCTATTCGAGCACAGCAATTGTGTTTCAGATTGAGGTCTAATATTGATAGTAGGTGCAAAAAAGTAGATTGTTGTGAAATGAGTTTCTCCCCTTTTGAGGATGAAATGTGTTTGGAATTCATGTGTTAGTTCCGTTGGTCAATTTTTCATGCCACAATTCCTGCATTGTGTTTGAACTCTGACAGTGCAGCTTATGAAGATTATATGGATACATTGATTTTGCTGAGAAATAATTTTGCTTACCTGTTTCTGAGAAGTCTTTCATTCACTTTCTGCGACAAAATTCAAGGAGCATTACTTGATTGTGAACTATTTTGAGACTTGCAGTTTAGGTTCAGACCTTTCAGTACATGCCAATGCTGTCTGCCTTTCTATGTAATTTGGATCAATAACCCTGTCCATTAACTTAGTTTTAACAAGGAGTGTTTGACATGATTCTTTTGAAATGTCAACATTGGTGTGAAATGATAAATACTATTGAGTAGTAAATTCATGACATAGAACTGAACATTTTACCTCTGAGGCTGGAGTTGAACCCAGGTTCCTGGTGCTATGAGGCAGCAGTGCTAACCACTGAGCCACCATGCAACCCTTGGTTATTGGTTAAAAGCAACAACTTACAGCAACTGGTGGGAGAAAATAAATTGGCTTCTTTCACACTTCAGGTACTTCACTGGGGAGACAGTGAGAAACTGCCCTTTCAGCAGTCTCAGAGATAGTAGGAACTGCAGATGCTGGAGAATCTGAGATAACAAGGTGTAGAGCTGGATGAACGCAGCAGGCCAAGCAGCATCAGAGGAGCAGGAAGGCTGACATTTCAGGCCTAAACCCTTCTTCAGAAATGGGGGAGGGGAAGGGGGTTCTGAAATAAATAGGGAGAGAGGGGGAGGCACATAGAAGATGGATAGAGGAGAGGATAGGTGGAGAGGAAACAGACAAGTCAAAGAGACGGGGTTGGAGCCAGTAAAGGTGAATGTAGGTGGGGAGTTAGGGAGGTGATAGGTCAGTCCAAGGAGGATGGACAGGTCAAGGGGGTGGGGACGAGCTGGGCTGGTTTTGGGATGCGGTAGGGGGAGGGGAGATTTTGAAGCTTGTGAAATCCACATTGATACCATTGGGCTGCAGGGTTCCCAAGCCTAATATGAGTTGCTGTTCCTACAACCTTCGGGTGGCATCGTTGTGGCACTGCAGGAGGCCCAGGATGGACATGTCGTCTGCGGAATGGGAGGGGGAGTTGAAATGGTTCGTGACTGCGAGGTGTAGTTGTATAGTGCGAACCGAGCGTAGGTGTTCTGCAAAGCGGTCCCCAAACCTCCGCTTGGTTTCCCGGAGTAGAGGAGGCCACAACGGCAGTCTGAAAGCTCCTGTCGGTATTATTCACATCCACAGACTGTTCAGCTACCCAGGAACCAGATAGTTGTTGTCAGGCTGATGGCCTTTGGCATATGCAACTTGGCACAACTCCAGAAACCAATCAGAGATAACAAGCATGGGGCTGGATGAACACAGCAGGTCAAGCAGCATCATAGGAGCAGGAAAACTTGACGTTTCGGCCTGGACCCTTCTTCAGAAATGCGGGTCCACAGGCTGTCAGAAGACTGAAAAATTCTCCTGCATCTGCATTTCCTACTATCTCCAACATATTGAGGCTGCCCTGATTAAGACCGGGGCAGGGAGGATCATGGAAGAGCTTCCTGCCCCATCACCAATCAAGGACCTAAATTATTGCCTCGAAGCTCTCACTGTTCCTTGGCCTCTTCCGGGATGAATGACCAGCAGCAACCAGCTCTCCCTTGGTGGCACTGCTTACATTGACAGCTGCTGGCTGGGAAGACTCCCTGGTGCCCAGTTAAATACCCGAGAGGCACTTAATATAGCGGGTCTTGCTGAAAAGAAGTGACAGAGGGCCCTAGCTGGTTCTCCAACTGACCTGCAAGAGCCTATCACTTCCATCAGAGCACAGGTAGATGACGAGATTCCAAATTAATTTGAGGAATGAGGCTCCTACAGGATTCAGGCAAATACCCTGCATCCCCATTACAGTAGCACAAAACACAGGAACAAGATTAGGCCTCACTGAACGACAGCAGTGAAGCACTCTATCAGCATTACTCAGGATTGCTGGCCAGGTTTCTGGGCTCAGCCCTGCAAGAGGACTTAAATATGTTACTTTCTGTCTCAGAGGCAGGAATGCTAATGCTGAACAGTCACTGGTGCCTTGTATATTCTCCTAGTATGTGCTCAAATCCTGCTTAACAGACTCTATTTAATTTGTTGGATTCAATGAAGCCATTTTGTCTTCAGCAAAACAAGAGAGCTTTAATAAGCTCTGGTGCCATCATGGTTGGTGCACTCAATGTTCCTTGGACTAAACCATTCCTTTCTCTGTCATAATTATGTCTTATCTTTTTTTCAGATGAAGTCTGTATTCCAGAATGGGACGGTTTAACATGTTGGCCAAGTGGATTCCCAGGAGAGCTCACTTCTGTTCCATGCCCACGTTATATTTACGATTTTAATCATAAAGGTACTGTGCTTTGCTCATTCATTATTGCCAGATCTACACTTATCAATGGCAAAAGGCTATTCAGGCTGGAGTGATTTCTAAAGAAATGAAAGCATGGTGTTTCTTTTCCTTCAGGGTTCGCCTATCGCCACTGCAATGATGATGGAATGTGGAAGTTTGTTGAAGATCTAAACCGAACGTGGACAAACTACACAGAGTGTCTCACTTTTCTGCAGCCTGACAATAGCAATAGACAAGTAAAAGTTGAAACCTGCCTTTGTTGACAATCTCTGGGATGGGTATAGGTTGTGTGAGGGGATCTTATGATGGGAGCCTGATCTCATCCCAAAGGCTTGGCAATGTCCTTCTCAGATGAGTTTATAATAATATGTTAGTAAAGATGAAAGACAAAAATGTATTTTTACTGAACATTAATTGGTTTTTAAAATTTAGATGATATATTCTGTTTTTAAACAGGAATTCTTTGAACGGGTATATGTAATGTACACCATTGGATACTCCGTGTCTCTCTGCTCACTGACCATAGCAATTGCAATTATAGGATATTTCAAGTAGGTGAAAAAGATTTGTGTTTTTTTTTGATCTATTGCAATTTTAATGATGAGAGGGAATGGAACAGGGTGCTTTTGTTTTATGACTTAGCTAGTGCAGATCTTGGTGCAACAGAAATAAAATTAAATGGATGGAAAATCAAAGAACAAAGAACAAAGAAAATTGCAGCACAGGAACAGGCCCTTCGGCCCTCCAAACCTGCACCGATCCAGATCCTCTATCTAAACCTGTCGCCTATTTTCCAAAGATCGGTATCCCTCTGCTCCCTGCCCATTTATGTATCTGTCTAGATACATCTTAAGTGACGCTATCATGCCCGCCTCTACCACCTCCGCTGGGAACGCGTTCCAGGCACCCACCACCCTCTGCGTAAAGAACTTTCCACGCATATCTCCCTTAAACTTTTCCCCTCTCACCTTGAAATCGTGAGCCCTAGTAATTGAGTCCCCCACTCTGGGAAAAAGCTTCTTGCTATCCACCCTTTCTATACCTGTCATGATTTTGAGGACCTCAATCAGGTCCCCCCTCAACCTCCGCCTTTCTAATGTAAATAACCCTAATCTACTCAACCTGTCTTCATAGCTAGCGCCCTCCTTACCAGGCAACATCCTGGTGAACCTCCTCTGCATCCTCTCCAAAGCATCCACATCCTTTTGGTAATGTGGCAACCAGAACTGTACACAGTATTCCAAATGTGGTCGAACCAATGTCCTATACAACTGTAACATGACCTGCCGACTCTTGTACTCAATGCCCCGCCTGATGAATGAAAGCATGCCGTATGTCTTCTTGACCACTCTATTGACCTGTTTAGCGACCTTCAGGGTACAATGGACCTGAACACCCAGATCTCTCTGTGCATCAATTTTCCACAGGGCTTTTCCATTTACCACATAGTTTGCTCTTGAATTGGATCTTCCAAAATGCATCACCTCGCATTTGCCTGGATTGAACTGCATCTGCCATTTCTCCGCCCAACTCTCCAACCTATCTATATTCCGCTGCATTCTCCGACAGTCACCTTCACTATCTGCTACTCCACCAATCTTTGTGTCATCTGCAAACTTGCTAATCAGACCATCTATACCTTCCTCCAAATCATTTATGTATATCATAAACAACAGTGGTCCCAACACGGATCCCTGTGGAACACCACTGGTCACAGTTCTCCATTTTGAGAAGCTTCCTTCCGCTACAACTCTCTGTCTCCTGTTGCCCAGCCATTTCTCTATCCATCTAGCTAGTACACCCTGGACCCAATGCGACTTCACTTTCTCCATCAGCCTGCCATGGGGAACCTTATCAAACACCTAACTGAAGTCCAGGTATATGACATTTACAGCCCTTCCCTCATCTATCAACTTTGTCACTTCCTCAAAGAATTCTATCAAGTTGGTAAGACATGACCTTCCCTGCACAAAACCATGCTGCCTATCACTAATAAGCCCATTTTCTTCCAGATGTAAATAGATCCTGTCCCTCAGTATCTTCTCCAGCAGCTTCCCCACCACTGACGTCAGGCTCACTCATCAGTAATTAATTGGATTATCCTTGCTACCCTTCATAAACAAGGGGACAACGTTAGCAATTCTCCAGTCCTCCGGGACCTCACCTGTTCTCAAGGATACTGCAAAGATGTCTGTTAAGGCCCCAGCTATTTCCCCCCTCGCTTCCCCCAGTAACCTGGGATAGATCCCATCTGGACCTGGGGACTTGTCCACCCTAATGCCTTTTAGAATACCCAACATGTCCCCCCCTCCTTATGCTGACTTAACCTAGAGTGATCAGACATCTATCCCTAGCCTCAACATCTGTCATGTCCCTCTCCTCGGGGAATACCGACGCAAAGTACTCGTTAAGAATCTCACTCATTTTCTCTGACTCCTCGCATAACTTCCCTCCTTTGTCGTTGAGTGGGCCAACCCTTTCGTTACCCTCTTGCTCCTTATGTATGAATAAAAGGCTTTGGGATTTTCCTTAACCCTGTTTGCTAAAGATATTTCATGACCCCTTTTAGCCCTCTTAATTCCTTGTTTCAGATTGGTCCTAATTTCCCGATATTCTTCGAAAGCTTCATCTGTTTTCAGTCGCTTAGACATTATGTATGCTTCCTTTTTCCTCTTTGCTCGTCTCACAATTTCACCTGTCGTCCATGGTTCCCTAATCTTGCCCTTTCTAGCCCTCATTTTCACAGGGACATGTCTGTCCTGCACTCTAATCAACCTCCCTTTAAATGCCTCCCAGATATCAAATGTGGATTTACCCTCAAACAGCTGGTCCCAATCCACATTCCCCAGCTCCTGCTGAATTTTGCTATAGTTTGCCTTCCCCCAATTCAGCACTCTTCCTTTAGGGCCACTCTCGTCTTTGTCCATCAGTATTCTAAAACTTATGGGATTGTGATCGCTATTCCCAAAGTAATACCCTACTGAAACTTCAACCACCTGGCCGGGCTCATTCCCCAACACCGGGTCCAGTATGGCTCCTTCCCGAGTTGGACTATTTACATACTGCCCTAGAAAAGCCTCCTGGATGCTCTTTTCAAATCCTACTCCATCTAAACCCCTAACACTGAGTGAATCCCAGTCAATGTTGGGAAAATTAAAATCTGCCATCACCACCACTCCTGTTGTTCCTACATCTTTCCACAATCTGTCTACATATTTGTACCTCTATCTCAAGCTCGCTGTTGGGAGGCCTGTAGTACAGCCCCAACATTGTTACTGCACCCTTCATATTTCTGAGCTCTGCCCATATGGCCTCACTGCTTGAGTCCTCCATAGTGCCCTCTTTCAGCACAGCTGTGATATCCTCTTTGACCAGTAATGCAACTCCTCCACCCCTTTTAAATCCCTCTGTATCCCGTCTGAAGCATCTATAGTCTGGTATATTTAGTTCCCAATCTTGCCCTTCCCTCAACCAAGTCTCAGTGATAGCAATAACTTCATACTCCCAGGTACTAATCCAAGCCCTAAGTTCATCTGCCTTACCTACTACACTTATCGCATTAAAACAAATGCACCTCAGACCACCTGTCCCTTTGCATTCATCATCTGCTCTCTGCCTCCTCTTCCCCTTAGTCACACTGACTTCATTATCTAGTTTCTTACAGGCTCTAGTTACTACCTCCTCACTGTCCACTAACCTCCTCATTTGGTTCCCATCCCCCTGCCACATAAGTTTAAACCCTCCCCAAAGGTGTTAGCAAATGCATCCCCTAGGACATTGGTTCCAGTCCTGCCCAGGTGTAGACCATCCGATTTGTAACAGTCCCACCTCCCACAGAACCGGTCCCAATGTCCCAAAAATCTGAACCCCTCCCTCCTGCACCATTTCTCAAGCCACTCATTTATCCTGCTTATTCTTTCATTTCTACTCAGACTAGCACATGGCACTGGTAGCAATCCTGAGATGACCACCTCTGAGGTCCTACTTTTTAACTTGGCTCTTAACTCCCTAAATTCTGCTTGTAGGACCTCATCCCGTTTATTACCTACATCATTGGTGCCTATATGCACCACGACAGCTGGCTGTTCACCCTCCCCCTTCAGAATGTCCTGCAGTCGATCTGAGACATCCCTGACCCGTGCACCTGGGAGGTAACATACCATTCAGGAGTCTTGTTTTCGACCACAGAACCATCTATCTACTCCCCGTACAATCAAATCCCCTATGACTATAGCCCTTCCACTCTTTTTCCCGCCCTTCTGTACAGCAGAGCCAGCCATGGTGCCATGAACCTGGCTACTGCTGCCTTCCCCTTGTGAGCCATCTCCCCCAACATTATCCAAAACGGTATACCTAAATGGAATGTTTAGCTGGGCAAGGAGTATAGTAGGAACACTCCCCATTCCTAAGAGGCCTTGATTGACAGCCTGAGGTGCCTCCTGCAAACCTCAATCCAACCAACCTTGCTGAACTCGACCAAAGGAAGTTGGCAACCAGTAATGGTCAGAGATAGAGAAGTGGGGAAAGTATTGAAAATCCAGATACATGCTTGAATTATATGAAGCTTAGATTTGGCAGCAGTAAAATGAAATAAAAATGTACGTTGTGTGTGAGAGGAAGAAAGTATTAGCCTATTCATTGAGTGGATGATGTCAACACCAGAGAAAGCATTAAATCAACTAAAACAGAAAGGGCGCAGCCTAGGATAACTTAGCTGAGCTCAGCGGGGCAGTTATTAGAGTACCAAAATTATCACAGTGGCTGCTGAAAAATGTCTATGTGCAGATGTTGGCTGAAGATGCCTCCTTGTGTTTAGAAGAAAAATCAAAGAAAAGGATTATCTCTTACCGTTTGCCTGTAACACATACATTTTCAGCAGTATTTGGGACCAAAGCAGAGGAAGATCAATGGCCCTGAATGTGATGTGTTACGATTCTTCACAGCTCATGCTAGAATGGTTACATCACACAACTTGGTCATATACATGCAGCTGTTAAAGAACAACTCTACAAGTTAAATGAATAAGATGTGTAGCATTTAAAACACTGTAAGAATTGAAACCGGTTGAAACCAATACTACATTAGGTTTCTGGAAAAACTAATTCACCAGCTGCATATTTTACATTTCAAACACAGATTACTTGCAACTCAAAGCAAGACCAACTTTTGGGGTATACTCCCGTCCCATAGAATCATACTCTATAAGTGTTCTACTTACATCCATCTAATAAAGAAAGAAGGTGTAAACTATATTGTGCACCAAATGTTGAATTTATGTCAGAATATCACTCACATTTCTAAAATATATGCTTCGGAACAGTGTTTTAATAATGGATTCAGTATTACTAACATTGAGTTTGGGCTTTGATTTTAACCTGACTTGCAGTGGTTTAGAAAAAAGTACTAAGAGTCTATTTTAAATGTTTCAGCCTGTTTTGCAAGATTGCATTGTGTTATGTTTTTGACTGATCCATGCCAACTGCCTGACAATCAGTCTCAAGGACCAATCTGTGTTAATATGTGACAATATGGGCCAGTCTAGTAATTGGAAATGAATTTCCAACATTTGGTAGTCATGATACTTGCCCATTCTACTCACCTATTCCCCATTTCTATTAAGTATTCTTCCTGGTTATTTTACCCACTCAGGCCAGCCTTTGCTGTCACTTGGACTTCTACTGTATTTTTACGTATAATCGTCATTCTGTTCCACATTCTTCCAGGGCCACATTCCATTTCCTTCTTGTTGTACGGCTCTTACCCCTCCCAAATGATCTCCAAGGTACTGACAACAGGATTATCCAGCCTACCTTACAAGGCCAGATGTTGTCTCTTGTAGGGATTGAAATGGAAGATACATTGGAAGTGCAAATCGGAAGTTTTGGGACTGGATTTGATTTTGGGCTTAAACCTATCTTAAAGTTATTGAAGTTGCACCTCACTGGTTTCCATGGGAATGAACAGCCAGAGACAGAAGCTGTCAAACTCTTGGAAACAACTGCCTTAAACTTGAATATTATGCAGCAGAGAGAAGTTCCCAAAGTTTCATGCACAAAACCCTCAGGTACTTCTCTCAGATATTGTGAAGCAGGAGAAGCTATAATTATGATAAAAGATGCGAGTGATTGGAAATGTTTCTCATACATCCAAGAAGATGATGTGACATAACATTTTTTTCAGCACAATGCAAGATTATAATAGGGAAAATGTGACAGATTGTTTCAGTTGATCTGTGAAATGGTGAGAACAAAGGACAGGTTGAAGAATTAAGAGACGGCTGAAAAAAACTCTATTGTTGAAGCAGAGTCCACTAAATTACAACAAAATAGCTTAAATACACATAGCATCATTAACATTCCACACAGCACTACACAGCAGGGTGAGAAACAACATTCTACATTGATCGCATAGAGATAATTGGACTCACGATTGAAAGCTCGTCCAAAGAGATAGATTTTGAGGAGCATTCTGAAAGAGGGGAGAGAGATGTAAAGGCTTAAGGAGGGAAATTCTAGAACCTGGGATCTAGGCAGCTAAAGGTTACCAAAATGCACTAACTAAATTCAGAGATGTGTGAGGAAATATTGAAAGAGTGCAGTGATCTTGGTGCTGAAGCAAGCAGCAGAGAGAGAGGGAGCAGACCATAGAGAAATTTTAAAACAACAGTGAGAATTTAAAACTTGGAATTTTGTGAAAGTGGGAAATAATCTGGGCTAGTGAATACAGGATTGGCTGAGTGAATGGAATTTAGGACATGGTCAACAAATATATGAAATACAAGCAGAAGTAGATTATTTGGAGCCTCCATCTTGATCCACCATTCAATACGATCATGGCTGATCTAACGTGTTTTGAATTCTATGATCCCATCATTTTCCCGAGAATCCTGGATTTCCCTGCCAAACAAAAATCTCTCAACTTCTGCCTTAACAATATTTAATGATGCTGCCTCCACTGCCTTCTGAGGCAGAGAGCTGAAAAGTGGCACAACCATTTGATAGGCAAAAAATTTGCCCCTCTCCTGCCCAATTTCTATCCTAAAAGGGTAACTCCTAATTTTTAAACAATCCCTTCCAGTCCTGCACTGACCCAGAAGAGGAAATGTTCTTTCCATGTCCACCTTGTTAAGATCTAATAAATTTCAATCAAGTTGCCCCTTACTCGTCTAAACTCCAGTGTAAATAGCCCAACCTGTCCAACCTTTCCTCATTAGACAACCCACACATTCCAGGCATCGATCTGATAAACACCTTCTAAACTGCATCCAGTGTATTCACACCCTTCCTTAAATAAGGAGACCAATTGCAAACAGTATTCAAAATATGGTCTGTCTAATTCCCTGTATAACTGAAACATAACCTCCTTAATTTTTTGCTTAATTCCTCTCGTAATAAAGGATAGTATCCCATTTGTCTTGTTGATTTCATGTTGTACCTGCATAGTAATCCTTTCTGACTCATAGTCCAGAACAGCTAAATCCCTTTGTACCTTGAAATTCTGCAGTTATTCCCCATTTATGCAACATTCTGGTTTTTCACTTTTACCTGCCAAACACATTTTCCCATATTATACTCCATGTGCCAGATTTTTGCCCCCCCATTCAACCTAGCCATAACCACCTGAAAGTTCCTTTTTCTTCACAACTTATTTTCTGATCTATGTTGTCTGCACTCACCTCAGTCATTGTAATTTGTAAATGTGGACCTAGTACAGATTGCTGTGGTACTCCACTCATCTCATTCTGCCAATCAAAGGCCCGTTTATGCATGATCTCTGTTTACTGCCAGCCAGCTAATCTTCCAACTATCTGACATATGAGATATTTCTCTATAAGATTTTAGTTTTTTGCAATTACCTTTTATTGGCACCTTATCAATTTCCTTCTGGAGATCCAAGTACAGAACATCTACAGGCTCCCTTATATTCACAGCACATGTTACTCCATCATTGAATTCCAATAAATTAGTTATACGTGATTTCCCTTCAACAAAGCCATCCTGACCACTTTGGGTTTTTCTCAGTGCACAGCTATAATCTCTTTTGTGATCAATTCTAACACCTTTCCCAAGATGGATGTCAAGCTAATTGCCTATAGTTTCCTATTTTCTTCCTCCTTCCCTTTATGAACAAAGGGGTTATATTTGCTACTTTCCAGTCTAATGGACCTTTCTTGAAGCTATGGCATTTCGGAAAATTAATGCTAATGCATCTTCTATCACATTAGTATTTTCTTAAAGGACCTTAGGATGAAATCCATGGACTTGGTGATTTTCTGATGAAGGGTCTAGGCCCGAAACGTCACGTTTTCCTCCTCCTATGATGCTGCTTGACCTGCTGTGTTCATCCAGCCCCATGCTTGTTATCTTGGACTTGGAGACTTGTCAGCCTGCAGCTCCATTAGCTTGTTTAGTACCACTTCTCTTGTGATTGTAATTTTGGCAAATTCCTTTCTCCCTTCCACACTTTGTATCTTCTATATATATCTAATATATCATGTTCTCTGGTTGGTTCCAAAACATGCTGCTCTAAGAAACCATCTCAAAAGCGTCTATGAACTTCTCATCCAGGCTATTACAGCCAATCTGATTTTTTTCAATCTATATGTAGATTAAAATCACCCTGACTTTTGTCATCCCTTTATCACAACTACCCAATATTTCTTCCTGTATCCTTTCACCTACATTGTGTTATAGTTAGGAGGCCTGTAGACCACACCCACTTGTGACTTCTTTGCCTTACTGCTCCTCATCTCCACCCGAACCAATCCTACACCTTGATCACGTGAACTAAAGTTATCTCTATTGTACAAATGACATCCTTGATTACCAGTGCTCCCTTCCATTTACGTATGCTTCCATTCTTCATGAATGATATATTCCTCAACATTCAGGACCCAATCATTTTCATTCTGCGGAGATGCTTCTGTAACGGCTACTAGATTGCATTTATTTATTTCAATGTTTGTTCACCTTGTTATGAATGATACACTCATTCAGATACAGAGCCTTTAGTTTCCTTTTTGTCTTTTCTAGATTTTTGTAACATCTAGTCTTAATTGGTGTTTCCCGTGGGGTTATTTTCTCTCTCCTCCCCTCCCTGCCATCCTCTGACCCTCATTTTCCGTTATATTATCTTCCTCCCTTATCTTGCCTGTATTCTGCGATATAGAACATATTTCCACATTTGATTCCTGGCGCTGACTTTTTTAGTTTTGTATCAGCCTAAATAAATTTCGCGTAGCAGATGAAAGACTGATGGGAAAGCATTGGAATAGTTGTGTTTAAACATAAGAAAATACAGAAAAGTATTTCAGCAGCAGATGAGCTGAAGCAGGAGTAAAGCTGGATAATGCTTTGAAAGGGGAAATAGGTGTCTTGGTGATGTAATCATTATGTGGCTGGGTATCCATCTCAAAGTGGAATACAACACCAATGTTTGTGAAAGTAGCTAGGAACAGAGTTTGTTGCAGGAATCAAAGACAGTGGCTTCAATTTGCCTGATATTTAGTTAGAGGAAATTTCTGCACGTCCATTGTTGGACTTCCAATCAGACAGATCAGAGTTCGTAGAGAGGCTAACTGAGGTGGCAGTAAGGTAGAGGTGAGTGTTGTTAATATAGTGTGGAACCTGACCTGTACTGAGGGATAATGTTACCTGGAGGTAGCATGTAGCTGGGAAACAGAAGGGGCCAAGAATAAATCCACAGGAGACACTAGACATCATGGTGCTGGATCAGGAACAGGAACCATTCCAGGTGATTGGCAAGAAATGGCAAGAAAGGAACAGCACCTTGAGCATCTTACAGCACCACAGAGATGGTCAAAGCAACACAGACAGGACTTCTTTGTGTACATTGTTCAAGGGAACTAAGCTGCATGAAGCCATCTTCCATTAACTGCGTATGTTTTGATGCTGAGGTCAGCATTCCCTGTATAGTGCCAACTATAAGTGCAACTTAATGCTTTGATCTTTCAATACTGTTCATGTTATTTAATAAAAGTTAAGACTGCATATTGATGGAAGCCTTTGCAACATCAGATGCTCCCTCATTCAATCCTAACAAAGTTTCATGTTAGTATGGGAGCTACGGAAATTGTAGCTATCATCCAGACATGGTTGGAACATCACGAGGTACTAAGGATGGGCAGCCTCTGTACCTTTTTTTTCAGTAGTTGCAGCTAAAGTGACATTCATTCACACAGCTGATGATCTAAAGTGAAGATACATTTACAAACGTGATAATGTATTTATAACAAGTGTCCCATCCATGCCACCTGTATAACTTAATACGATTTTCTTTTTCCTTTCTCTCCAATCCACCTCAGTGCAGATCCGGAGTCCACAGATGGGGTGGAGGGAAGCTGCCCGATAGTGGAACCTATTAGAAGCTTAGTTGGAAAGCCCTGAGCCATTTGTGGCTGGAGGATCCAGATGCATGTCCACCTTCCTCAGCTTGAACGCCCAATGGGTTGAGGGTGGCAGGTTGAGTGGAGGTTGAAGATCCAGTAACCTCAAAGTGTCCTGACTTTTGTGGAGGTTCTTTTCTCTTTGGGTGGGGTGCATCTGGCACCGCATGATCTCCTTGTGAGGAGGCTGCATCTGGTGTGAAGTCATTGCCCCTCTTTCCCCCGTTACTGTGCTGTTTGTGCTGAGCACTCGTGGCTACAGCGATGGAGTGTGGGTATGAACGCATATCAGAATGGTACAAAAGCAATGGTGGATAGTTTTCCCAGTCCACCCGACAAAAGATGAAGGGTCTAGGCCCGAAACGTCAAGCTTTCCTGCTCCAATGATGCTGCTTGGCCTGCTGTGTTCATCCAGCTCTGCACCTTGTTATCTCTGCTGCTCCTGTGTCTACTTTCACATTTGGATGATGTTCTTGATGACCAACACTGTGGAGGTCATCTCCTGTCTGAGACAGAGTGGATGACTGGTTTCTAGCAGTCTTCTGAGTGCTTGTGACCTCGGGAATTTCTCCCTCAACCAGCTGCAGAGATTGGACCTCAGAATGTGCACACAACTGTACTCTCATTCAATCACCCAGCGAGGTGGTCAGTCAGTCTCAGACCTGAGAGACGGTGCAGGAGGCTGCCTTGCCGGTTCTTCCTTTGAAGGATCTGTGGCTTCATCCTCAAAGTTGGCGGAGGGGATGATGTCTTATGAAGTCAGTATCTTAAGGGCAGAGACTGTGCAGGGAGTTGCGGGATCAGAAGAGCTAATGAGCAGCGAAATGTTTGTAGACATTTGGGCATGTTAAGGATACGTTCATGGGAGAGCAGCACGGCAATGGACAATGATTGATACTTGGTTGCCAGGACATGGAGGTTTTAGCATCACAGGCCACTCTCCCTGATGCATGGATGCCCTCCTGGTAGGGAATGAGTTGACAGATGTCAGGCAGCCCCGCCAGCCACCTTGGCTCTCTCTGCATTATTGTGGACTGGAATGAGAGTACAGGAGGGATTGAGTGAGATGAAAATGGCTGACAAAACAGCTGTGAGTGCTGGTGCAGGTAGAGGAAAGGTGGTGAGGTGTCCTGAGTGAGTGAAAAGGCAGCACAGAAGGCATCCAGGGTTAGTAGTGTTGGGGGTGTCAGGTGGGTGACAGCAAGTGACAGAAGATGCTGCAAGCAATCGTGAGAGTGGCAGTGTGTGAGCTTTGGTGGGAGGTGGGTACAATGGCAGAAACAGAGTGAGTGTGAGGTAGCAGAGAGAAGTGAGTGATACTTACTTCTGTAGAGCTCTGAAAGTCATTAACTTTCTTGCAGCATCACTCTTACGAACCAGGGATGCCTGGATGAAAACTTCAGACCAAGCTGACAGGATTTGGTGCCTGGGTCTCCTCTAGTGGTCCTGAGGAAAGTGGATGGTTCTCCTCTATGACACCAGGTCCACCAGGACCTCTGGGTCCCTGATGATGAAGTGGAGAGCTAACTTCTCATTCGCAGCTAACTCTGGAGAAATTGTTCACACACACACACGTGTAGGGCAGGTCCAGATTGACAATGATGCACATCGTGTTTTAAAAATGGCACCAGTACTGGCAACCCCAGAAGATCCTGCCATTGGCTCATACCTTTGCCACTGGCAAATGCAAGATAGTGCCTTGGAGGCATTGAGGTGTAAGTCACCACCTTAAGTTCTTACAAGGAACCAAAAAGTCAATTTTCAAAATAAGGCTTTCTGACTTTTTTTTCCTTGTATTTGCAGCTATACTTACTTGAGGTATTGAGCATTGGAGATTTCAGTTTGCAGTGTGTATTGTAGATTTGAGTTTGCACTGCAAGCCTACTGCCATGTCCTAATTTTCAACAGGCGTTTCTTGATGAACAATCACTTTTGAGCTTGCTTGCCAAGTAATGCCTCAATTTTAAATTTCGTAGATTTGGTTTCACATCTCTCCAGAGCCTAATCCTGCCCGTCTCCAAAACTCCTACAGTGATCCAAATCTCTGGGCACCTCCGAATCTGTCCTCTTGAACATCTCTGATTTTAATCACTGGTGAAATCTGTTTGTCTGTTGGGAGCTGCTTGAATTGGTGCTCCACCATCATTCGATTCTGAGTGGTCTGAATCACAGCGTTCCCCAAGGAACCATTTATTTAACCCCTCTGAATAGTTTGGAAAAATTAGATTCTCAACCTCCAGAAATAAAAGTCTGTTTCAACTACTTGATTTTGAATGGCAGAAGTGAGCAGCAAGAAGCAGGTTTCCACATATTAGCATTAGTACCTAACCTCCTCAGCCTGATATGCAGTTTCCCATTGTACTGCGTGCCAGATAGAAACTAGTTAGTAACAATTCATGACATGAAAGTCAGAGCAGGTACCTGGTGGTTCCAGTTCTGGCTGCTCTAGGCCTCCATCTTAACCAACACTCTCCAATCTCAAGGCTCACTCCACGAGACTGCCTGCAACACGCACAGAGTTGGTATCGGACACAGAGCAGCCTCACCACACCATGGGGGCGCAACTCTGACTCCTTAGAACACAGTTCACCATTTAATGCTGAACTTTGGGGCACACCAACAACTTGCCTTGTAATGCTGCTGCCGAGACACTGTGTGCACATCCATCTCATGGATTGGATCAGGCTACATTTTAGGACTTCTCGCTTGAAGTCTTGGTGCTCATTTACCTTGAGTCTATTTGGATGCTGACAGCCTTTCTGCAGTGCCTTGCCTTTTTGCACTTTGCCGCTTCATTCAAAACTTATAGGCTCGTAGTACCTGTGCTTTACCTTGCTGCTTGTAGCAGACTCAAAGCCAGGCTGTTTGCTATGATTAAAAACCAAAAGAACTGCGGATGCTGTAAATCAGGAGCAAAAACAAAGTTGCTGGAAAAGCTCAGCAGGTCTGGCAGCATCTGTGAAGGAGAAAACAGAGTTAAAGTTTTGGGTCCAGTGACACTTCCTCAGACCCCTGGAAGGGTCACCAGACCTGAAACATTAACTACGTTTTCTCCTTCACAGATGCTGCCGGACCTGCTGAGTTTGCTATGATTGTCAGCAATGATCAGTCAAGGGCATGGACATGTTGCTGGCTGGCTCCATGCTTTACTCTTGTTTGGGGTAAAAGAATAGACTAATTAGATTATTTTGTCATATAATTTTAGTCTACTGCAGTCATTGTATTGTCATTAAATTGCTAAGTGTTTTACTTAGATACAAACCTGTGCCAGGAAATGATTATTAGTAGAGTTTGGGATTGGCTATTCAGAAGTCTGTTTAAGAATCATTGGGGTCATTTTGAAGGCCTTTGAGGCTTTAATTTTACTGTGTTGTGAATAGAAACGTGGAAAGGCTAACTTGGTTCTGCTGTTTGTCTCTGTGTTGTAACATGTTACAAACTCATGCAAATCATAAATGGGCAATGGATGTAGAAAATGTCTGCAACCACACCTGGAGTGGGTGGAATGTTTCTTTTTTGTCTGAGGACCTAGGCTTTACTTGTGAGTGACTTGAGCCCCTTAAAGGGGATACAGGTTGAATTTAACTATAATCATAGCATCCTGCACGTGAAATACACAGAGTTTCCGCACACTGTGCAGACATAAATCCTGATCATAAGCAATCTTCACAGGTTGAGTTAGTGGGGAAACACATTACAGGTACAGTATAATGTGGTTAAATGTGAGGTTATCTACTTCAGTAGCAAATATAGGAAGGCAGATTATTATTTGAATGGCTGTAAATTGAGAGAGGGGAATGTCCAATTTGACCAGGGTGTCCTTGTGCACCAGTTACTGAAAGTAATCTAGTTGGCCTATGCTTTTGACTGAAAATACTTTATTTCCAGCCCTATTTGCATAAAAGACAGTCAGACCAGCAAACATAGTTAAAGGATAAGTAAAAGAAAATAACAAAATTGTTCAAATTACTTGAGTGGTTTTCATGATACATTGTTCCACAGACATAGATGTTGGTTTCTTGGTTGATTTTCTGAAGGTGTCAATCAGGATCACCTTTGCATTTCACTCAGATAAAAGCATTAATACTTATCACTTAGTTTTCTATTATCTAAACTTCCAGGAGTTGCTCATGGGAGGTTAGGCAGGGAGCCTTTAAACCTTCATGCTGTGGTATCAATAGCCAGATTCCTTCTTAACAGAAAACACAGTCCAAAACCCAATTCAAACACTGACCACTCCCTGACAGACTGTCTGTCTCCTCCATGAGGTCCCAGTTACCATACAACATCTGCCATGTACTTGAGCATGACATTTTTTCCAGACTTGCTGGATCCAATTCCTAGGCACTCACCTTGTTAATGGTTAACTTCTGCTATCTGTTCAAACATAATGCTTTTCCCTGATGACAAAGCACCTGCAGAATCTTTTGAACAAGAACCAGCCCACATTTACTTCTAGGCCTGGCCTAATGAATAAACAAAGGCTTATTTGATCTGTTTTCCTTTCAACACAAGCTACTACCCACAGCCCACAAATCATCTTTAGCTCACAGTTCTCAGCACACAACTCCAAATCAAAATTGATAAAATAACAATGTAAAAATAAAAAAAAGTGAGGCTTCTAACAAAGGCAATGCAGGTCAAGGCCAGCAGAGTGGTTGCAGACCCAGTCTGGTAGTCAAGGAGTGTCCCCAGAAACCTCGATGTTCCTTTCTTCTTTGCATCCTCTGTTGAGCCCCTCAGTACTGAATTTCCACACTGTCCCACCAAAATGTTTCATTTGTGTCATTTCATTTGTCTCTTCATTACCCCCGACCCCCAGCCCTACAGCTTAGTCATATCAACACTGTGTTGCCCTGTCACCCCAGCAAAGCCAGGATGGTCATGACCATTGATCAGCTGCCCCACTCCCACCGTAACCCATGCCCTCCAATGCACTATTGCATTTTACCTTTATATGTTAAGTTGCCAGCGCAGTGGGTAGTAAAAAGGCAAACTGTATGTTGGCCTTCAGAGTGAGAGGACTTGAGTACAGGTACAGGGATGTCCTGCACTTGTGCTGGGCATTGATGAGGCCACACCTAGAATATTATGTGCAGTTTTGATCTATTTATCTGAGAAAGATGTTCTATCTTCAGAGGGATGGAGTGAAGGTTTACCAGATTGATTGCTGGGATGGCAGAACTGATGTATGAGGAGTGAGTAAGTTGGTTAGGATTGTATTCACTGGAGTTCAGAGGAATGAGGAAGATCTCATAGAAACCTATAAAATTCTAATAGGAGTAGGCTGGTTAGATACAGGAAGGATGTTCCCAATTATCGGGCGGTCCAGAACCAGGGTTCATAGTTTAAGGATAAGGGGTAAACCTTTTAGGACTGAGATGAGGAGAAATTTCTTCATCCAGAGAGTGGTGAGCCTGTGGAATTTAGTCCCACAGGAAGTGGTTGAGGCCAAAACATTGTGTTTTCACAAAGCAGCTAGATACAACTCTTATGGCTAAAGGGATCATGGATATGAGGTGGGGCGGATAGTGCAGGATTACCATATTAAATTCAATGATCAGCCATAATTTTATTGAAAGGTGGAGCATGCTCAAGGGGCCAAATGGCCTACTCCTGCTGCTGTTTTCTATGTTTTCATTTTTCTATGTCATTGGTAATTAAAGATTGATCAAAGTTGACTCTGTGAAGCAGAAGTGATCACAGGTGAACTTGAAAATCTCACCTGCAAGACACAGTTCACAATTGGCTGCACAAACTGCTTTCCTCTCAACTTGAACTCTAAGAATTTTCCAATGTGCTCTTCCATGCAATGCTGCCTTTCTAGGGTGATATGGGGTCTTGGAGAGGTGTGGGCTGGAGTGGCTGAGGGAAGGTATCAGTAATCGTACAGCATTTACCATCGCCTGCTGTATTTCTGTGATCGGCATTATGCTGCCTAAATTAGAATAAGGGTTTTATGTCATGTGTCTATGTAGAAATATTCCGTGACTCCCCTTGTTGGATTCCCCCTTGCCCCACTGTGTGGAAGAATATGCCAAGCCATCATTTGTGAATGGTGCAAATGCTGGCTGCTCACATCACTGCTCTGTTTCTGTTGTTCCTCGCATTAGTTCATTGGAACTGTGACCGATGTAACTAGCCACAGCCGGGGTTATTATCCCTGTGACTGTGCTACTGTGGTCACTCAGTTACTGTAAATTTGTTGTTGCTTGAGAAGCAAGCAATTCTTGTTCGTTCCCAGAAGCAAATGCAGCTGTCATTTTGTCTGTTCTTTTTCCTTCTGTGCTTTTGCTGTCGTTGAATAAAACAGAACATTTTCAATGGTTTGAAGGTTTTACAGCATGTTGCCCCTCCCCACTCAAAATAAAAACAATGAGCAAGGACAAGCTGTCAAGGCATTAGGCAATCAGCAGAACTTCCTTGTACAGGATTCTTACATGGAATGGCACTAAGGACAGGTAGCCTAATGTGGCTTGATGCCTGTAACTGACATTACAATGACAGTCAACCATGATGAAAATAGCAATACATTTGCAAATACGAACTTGTAATGAAGAGCCACCCATGCCACCTCTGTGCCCTCAGAATATTTTCTGTCCCTTTCCCCTCCTATTATGGGCACTGAGAAGGTCAATTCCTGACTGGCAGCTCTTTCCCTGGTGCACAGCTGCATTTTAAATACAGCACCGTATGAGGAATCCCAGGGATTTCTGATAAGGGAATGTGTTTCCATTATTACTGAGTCTACCATAGCGTAAAAAGGGCAACATAGAGGTGTACTGCATACACAGTGAGGCGAGTTGTGAAGAATTATTTGAGAAAATTCACTAGAGCTCATGGAGAGAAATCATTTTTGAAACTCTTCGTAGTTGAAACATTTTCACAAAAGTCAGCTATGAAGAAAGACTGCGGGCTAACATTATTTAGTGGAGTTAACAACAAGGTCTAATCACCAACATAAACATTTAAAAAACCAATTCATCCAACAAGGATAAACTACCAAATAAAAAGATAACACAATCAAATGTATGTGCTGCAACAAGCTTACCTAACACAAGGACTTTATGAAAACCAAAAGAACTGCGGATGCTGTAAATGAGGAACAAAAACAGAAGTTGCTGGAAAAGCTCAGCAGGTCTAGCAGCATCTGTGAAGAAAAAATCAGAGTTACTGGTTCGGGTCTGGTGACTCTTCCTCACCAGGTCACCAGACCCAAACCGTTAACTCTTGATTTTTTTTCTTCAAAGATGCTGCCGGACCTGCTGAGCTTTTCCAGCAACTTCTGTTTTTGTTCAAGGAGTTCGTGGGTTTGAAAGCAGAATCATACAATATTTTGAAAATGTGCTATGAACATTTTTCACAGAATGTTTAGACAAGGTAATTGTTGAGAATAAATATTATTGTAGGATGCAAGTGAGGTCTTTGGAAATAAATTACAATACTCTCCGTCAGTTGCATTTCAGTATGGTTTGAGACAGTCAATAGAATTGCAGTATGAGAGTCGTTTGCAGTTGAAATAGAAGATACATTTAAAACAGGGATTCATCTATATTGTGTCATGTTAATAATTTTGTTTAAGTAAATAATTGAATATGAACAATTACGAGGTTTCGGATTTTAAAAAAGAACTACCATTTTGAAAATGTTGATTCTGCACTAGAGTATGATGACAAATGATCATCATGTGTATCCTGGTAGCATGTGTTCAAAGGTTGCAGGACAAAAACAGACATGCTGAAGCATGTTGTTATCTCCATGCACATGCATTTGTAGTAGGGGCAACGGGATAGCAATCATGCCTGGGCCCCCTGATGGTATTGTCTTCCCTGAGGCCAATTATGGGAGGACACATGCTCGAGCACAAACCAGGGACTGAATTGTTCTTGGGTCTTACGATTCCAATATTAACCAGATAAAACCAGACAAATTTACTGCGTTTATTGAAGTACTGTGAAATTCCCGATGAATATTTAAGTAGCCTATTTGTGTTCTTTTAATTACATTTTTAGAATTGTAGAGTCATAGAGTCATACAGCACCAAAACAGACCCTTCAGTCCAACTTGCCCATGCCGACCAGGCGTTCTAAACTGAACTAGTCCCATTTGTCTGTATTTGGCCCATATCCCTCTAAACTTTTTCTATTCATGTACCTGTCCAAATGTCTGTTAAATGTTGTAATTGTACCCATCCTCTACCACTTCCTCTGGCAGCTCGTTTCATACACGCACTACCCTCTGTGTGAAAATGTTGCCCTCATGTCCATTTTAAATCGTTCCCCACTCACCTTAAACCTGTGCCCTCTAATTTTGGATTCCCTACCCTTGGAAAAAGATCTTGGCTATTCACCTTATCGATGCCTCTCATGGTTTTATTTACCTCTATAAGGTTACCCCTCAGCCTCTGATCCTCCAAGGAAAAACGTCCCAGGTCTCCTTATAACTCAAACCCTCTAATCCCAGCAACATCCTTGTAAATTTTTTCGGTGCCATTTCTAGTTTAACAATATCCTTCCTATAGCATGATGGGTATATACAGGCTAAATTTCCTCAGACTTTCAACAATTGCATCTGCAAGAATGTTAGCAGATGTCCAGCAGTTTATAGTTGGTTGGTGTTTCCAACTAACCTACAACAACACACTAAGAAGTCTAAGAAAATTAACTTTTGTATAATGTTGAACTTGGTCAGGAGAGATGCTTCTCTTAGTATATAGTTCATTTTGGCACTTTTGAGGTGCAGTAGAGTGACCCACAAATGTCTGGGCTCAAATTCCACTTCCTCCAGAAGTGACTCATACCATATCTAAACAATTGATTACAAATGACTATAATCATTTCTGGCTAGTAGAAATAATTCACTGAGCAATCTGCTGCATAACATTATTAAGAGAACCGCGATGGAGAGCCTGACCATCCAACTATGTTGAATTAGCTTCACTAGGATCCTCTCATTTCAATTATGTATGCATGTGAGCTGAGTTTTTCAAACCAAAAACATGTAAGGACAAAGGATTTCTGGTGAGCTATTATGGAGACTACTGAGCTTCCTACCATTTGTATGAGGGTGATACTAGAATTGAGTGATTATAATGATCAGGGAACACCAAGCAGACTGATCCTTTTCTCCGTAGGCAAAAAAAAAAGGCTGAGAGCTGGCATATTAAATAATTTTAACAATATGAATGAATTCGATAGTGCAGATGAAGTTGAAGGATTTCCTTTGCGGTAATCCACAGCTTAGGGCCCTAGATGAAAGGAAATCACTAGTAAATCCTAAAAAACGAATGCAGGAGAAAGGTATTTACTCAGGCAGCATTAAGAATCTAGAACTCATTAGCACATGGAGTGGTTGAAGTAAGTAAAATTTAGACCATAATACCATAAGACATAGGAGCAGAAATTAGGCCATTCGGCCCATTGAGTCTTCTCCGCCATGCAATCATGGCTGATAAGTTTCTCAGCCCCATTCTCCCGCTTTCTTCATGTAACCCTTGATCCCCTTGGTCAATCAAGGACCTATCTATATTTGTCTTAAATTTAAATGACCTGGCCTCTGCAGCCTTCTGTGGCAGTGAATTTCATAGATTCACCACCCTCTGGCTGAAGGGCAAACTAGGCAAGTTGACGAAGATGGAAATAATATATTGTTATTGTGAGATGGAATAAGGTGAGTGAAGGCTTGTATGGTGAAATAATGCCAACATACGCTGTATGGGAAGGCAAATAAACATCCATGTGCTTGATAAAGGACAGGAAAGCATTGCTGAAGGGAACATTTCAGGAAACCTGTGAAGGCAGAAATTCAAGATAGGAAGGTAAACTGGTTTTGAAATAAAGGACAAAAACATCAGGGATTACACCCTAATGAGAGTGACAGAGATGGGAAATGTGTCATATTCCAGAGTCATGGCAACAGAAGATGCAGATTGGCAGAGATTGCAGTAGAAGGTTTTTCGAGTCGGGTGGGACTGAGAAAGTATTTAAAAACAAAGAGAAGGATTGGAACGTTGATCCTTTGGAGGTACTGAGAACCATTAGAGCTGGATGAAGACTGATAATGAGCATTTGGTACAATTTATTGGAGGGGGTTTGTTCAATTCTCGAGAAACTCTACAGGAAGTACAGTGACTATTTTGATGATGGCACAAAATAACGGGGTCTAAGCAAGTGTAGAATTACAGGGAAATAAAAGAGCGAATGAACAAAATACAGGAAGGAAGAAAGTCAAGGGGATTTTCTTTTGTGCCACCCTATAAATCACAGCATCGGAGGCAAAAGCCAATGCTTACACGCTGTTCACATTAATTCAGCTGAGAGTTCTATCAGGAGCTATCTCCGTAGATTCATTTGAAACCCTTGCACAAAATGATAATTCTAGCCAAGCTTTTATAGTTAAAAATTCAGTATAGCTGCTTTCCTAAATTGTGAAAGTGTGTCTCAAAATTAGGTACCACTTAGCCTAGGTCTGGAGCATAGTCCATGCATTATCTTTTTGCTGAGATAATTAGCTTTCTAATTGTCTCGGTTATTAACTTGGATCGCTCCTATTCTCTCTTGCTCAGGCTCGAAAGGGATATTCACATTCTCAGAGGACTTCTGATTACCTCTGTGGAAATAATAATTGAATTTCAAATGTCTCTTGTCATCCTGCTTGAGATAAGTAAGGCGTGGTTTTAATTGCAACCATATCCACCAGAGAAGTCAAATGATTTTTGGAGCCATGTTTAAGAGATCCTTTGTATCTATTGTTAAAGGGAGTTTACAGATTTCGGTTTTCATATTTATAATATTATAACCATACACTCATGATGATTAAGAAAATAGAAAACAAACAGGACAGAAGACTCAAGAAGAAAAAATGCAGTGAGCAGGAAAATAAATAATTAGATAAAAATAGATAGTCGATATTACAATGTAACTTAAGTTTCTTTCCATTGTTGCAATAGGAATGCAGGAATTGAAATATTTAGTCTAATCCACTTTCTCTGTTTCGTCAGCTAAAACTTTTAAAATGAAAACTATGGATAATATAGCCAGAAACCCAATGTGAAAAAACGGGATGAACTGCTTCAAATCTACTCCTTATAGATACCACCAGCACAGTTCATATAGCAGCAGAAGTGCCTGTTAATCCCAATGCTCTTATTTATTTGACTAAAAGATGCTAAAACAAAGCCAAAGAAAACTTACATGTACATAACATTTTAACGTAGTTATGCATCCCAAGGCATTTCACGGGCATGTTTCAAACACAATTCAACATGAGCTGTTTAAGGAAATAATGGGATGTATGGTTGGAGACTTGATCAAAGAGATAGGTCGTAAAGATCGTTTTAAGGGAAGAAGGCAAGACGGAGAAGCAGTGATGGTTAGAGAGTGAATTCCAGAGCTTAGAACCAAATCAGCTGAAGGTGGGACAAGCTATGGCAATTAAAATCAGGATGCATAACAGGCTAGAATTGGAGGATGCAGAGTCTAAGAGTTTTCTAGAACTGGAAGAGTTTACAAAGATAATAGGGGAGAGGGGAGGCAACAAAATAATTTGAGACAAGGGCAAATATTTTAAAAATGGGACATTGTCAGACTGATTGTCAATATAGGCCATTGATGCGGACTTGATACAAATTATGACATATCTCATATAATTTTGGATGAGTGCAAATCTAGAGAGTACATGATAGAAAGTACCTTTCCAACATACATATTCAACAAGAGATTTAGGTATACTGCTGAAATCATGTACACCTTCAACTGGATGATCAGGATTCAAAACAGTAGAGTACCTACAGTGCAGATAGAGGCCATTTGGCCCATCACATCTGCACCAATCCTCTGAACAGCATCCCACCCAGATCCAATCTCCTTAACCCTGCATTTACAATGGTTAATCCACCTTGCCTACACAACCCTGGACACTATGGGGCAATGTAGCATGGTCAATCCACCTAACCTGCATGTCTTTGAACTGTGGGAGGAAGCTAGAACACCCAGATGAAACCCACTCTGATACGGGGAGAAAGTGCAAATGCCACACAGACAGTCACCCGAGGCTGGAATTAAACCGGTGTTTTGAGGCAGTATATTCCCTAATATTGCAACTTCTTTTAAAGTGACAGTTTTAAAAACTATT
Source organism: Ginglymostoma cirratum (assembly GCA_024137785.1). NCBI lineage: Eukaryota > Metazoa > Chordata > Chondrichthyes > Orectolobiformes > Ginglymostomatidae > Ginglymostoma > Ginglymostoma cirratum. Next base: position 19,525,183 of record JAHRHZ010000144.1, read on the forward strand.
TCATATTCATTGAAAGGTAACAAAAACCAGAAGTGAAAAAAGACTGCAAATACTAGAATTTGGTACCACAAACAAGCCTACGCTTACCCAGTTTACATATGTTCAACACACTGGCCTGTACTTCCACACCAAGACATCATACAAATTGACGCAAATATAGTCCATAAATAGACATTTCTGAAATAAGCCATGGCTTTCTGCAGAAATCTAACAACTTATGCCCCAAAAAGACAAATGAATCAATAGCTGGAGCTTGCTTAAAACAAAATTGCAAAGTATTTATGTGAAGTCACAGTTGTTACAGTTTGTTTATTACAGAATAGTGAAGTGATTGAAGGATACCGATTGTAATATGCCTCACTTTCAATTTTTTCTCCCTAACAGAAGACTCCATTGCACTCGGAATTATATCCACATGCACTTGTTTGTCTCCTTCATACTGAGGGCACTCAGTATTTTCATCAAAGACAATGTTGTGCATTCTGATTTCAAAATGCAGGAGTATGATTCTCTTTCAGTGGATGATCTGACAACTATCACAGTTGCCCCTATAATAGAGAAGTTCCGTAATGTAAGTACATTTCTATCAGTTTTGATGAAAGATTTGACCTGAAATATCAGTCTCTTTGCTTTTTAAAAGGCTTTAAAATACAGGAGCCCGATTTTCATCTATTGGAAGACATCAGTTCTACACGGTTAGGAACTGCTACTAATCCTAATGGAATGTCAAAGTGCCTTAGCGCTCAAATTTCCCGTGCCATTCACTTTAACTTTAAAATGTATGCTAATTTGGACAGGTACATAGTGGATGAGAACCAGTTTTGAAAACGAATAAAATATATTGGGGAGCAGACAATTGAAGGAAATCTGTCATCTTTGGCAACAAAATTGCTGAAGGAAATGGTTGGAAACATGATCATAATCTGTGCTTCTCCATAGCACCATTTTCATAAATCTGCACTGGAATGTTCCCACGAGTGAGGCCAGACTCGAGGCTGCAGCTGAACTGTACTACAGTGTGACCTCTTCCATAATGTAGCAACCACTGCCTGGTTCAAAGGAATGGATTCAAGGCCGCACATACACATAGCTAGACAGAATAAAAGCATCTATCTGTTGCCAAGATAGAGAGCATCATTTCAAACGTGTGTTCAACGACTGGAGTCTCTTGTCGTTCTGACACATCTTCCTGTTGAGATGTGGCGCATGGAAAATAATCCATCAATTTTCTGTCTATGGAATGTGCACCATTGGGTAACTCGTCACTGTGCTAAAGTCACCTTCTGCTTCTATCTGCTTAGGGATGTGGTCGCACAACAGACAGAGATGCTGGCAACAGCATCAGAGGAGCAGGAAAGTTGATGTTTCCGGTCAGGACTAGCAGGATTTCTGAAGAAGGGTCCCAACGCAAAATGTCAACTTTTCCATTCCTCTGACGCTGCTTGGCCTGCTGTGTCCCTCCAGCTCCACACTGTGTTATCTCTGACTCCAGCATCTGCAGTTCTTGCTGTCTCTGAGATGCTGGCAATATCTCTTCAGCCTGGAAGAACTCTGAAGGTTAGAAATTGAAGGTCATAGTGATCTTTATAGCTACTGGCAGCACCATCCTTGCCCTGATTTATAGCTGCAGGTTTGCTTGGTTGAGGTGGTATAGTTTACTGACCATTGGTGATGCCTCTTCTTGGTTAGCACTGCAGCCTCACAGCGCCAGGGTCCGGGGTTCGATTCCAGCCCCAGGTGACTGTCTGTGTGGAGTTTGCTCATTCTCCCCGTGTCTGCGTGGGTTTCCTCCGGGTGCTCCGGTTTCTTCCCACAGTCCAAAGATGTGCAGGCTAGGTGGATTGGCTATGCTAAATTGCCCATAGTGTTCAGGGGTGCGTGGGTTAGAGGGGGATGGGTCTGGGTGGGATGTTCCAAGGGTCATGTGGACTTGTTGGGCCGAAGGACCTGTTGCCACACTGTAGGGATTCTAATTCTAATTTCTTGAGTGCTGTCCAGTTCTGGTCAACCAGTTATAGGAAGTATGTTATTAAGCTGGAGAGGGTTCAAAAGAGATTTACGAGGACTTTGCCGGGTTTGGAAGGTTTGAATTATAAATAAAGGCTGGAAAAGCTAGGACTTCTTCCACTGGAGTGTGGGAGGTTGAGAGGTGGCCTTATAGGTATTTATAAAATCATGAGGGGTATGGACAGGGTTAATGATAGGTGTCTTTTCCCTAGTATGGGGAATTTCAAGACTAAGGGCACATTTTTAAGGTGAAATGAGAGAGATTTAAAAAAGACATGAGGAGCAACTTTTTGACATAGGGGGTGGTTCGTGTGTGGAATGAACTTCCTGGGGAAGTGGTAGATGTGGGTACAATTACAGCGTTTAAAATACACTCGAATAAGTACATGAATAGGAAAGGTTTGGAGGGATATGGACCAGGAGCAAGCTAGTTTAGTTTAGTTTGGGATTATGTTCAGCTTGGACTAGTTGGACTGAAGGGTATGTTTCTGTGCTGTATGGCTCTGTGTGTCAAAGACAACTGGTAAATAATATCTATTTGGATCTATTTGCTTCTTGATTTAGCGCAGTATGTAGATCATCCTATTGAAGTACTATTGTTTCGTTATATTAGCTGCTCATCAACAGAACTACAACAATACTGAGCTTCTATTCAATCTATTATCTCGGCAATTAAACTGTTTCAGAAAGAAATTAAATTTAACATTTCAGAAAAGGAGTTTGTATTTTAAGAGCGCAGAAGAAGAAATTCCAACTTCTGATACTGGATGAACAGAAATTTCTTCCAATTAAACATTCCAAAAACTGGACAATTGCTTTTGGCCCCTGCTGCCAATTTTATTCCCTAAATTCAGACTCAATCCTTCTTCATGACACGAATCTCTGACTAAATCAGAAGTGAAAACAGAAAGGACTCAGACATTACTCTTCTTCAGAACTTAGTATTACTGGACTTGAATTGTTAACTCTGTTTCTCTCTTCACAGTTGCTGCCAGACTTTTGAGTTTCTCCTGTACTTTATTTTTATTTCGGATTTCCACCATCTACAACATTTTGATTTTTGTTAAACCAAACCAGTCTGTTTCTAACCTTGGTTTTATACTTCTTCTGGTTCACCATTGCTGTTTGGGGTAGGAATTCTCCTGTCTTTATGTAGTCTGGCCTGCATGTGTCTCCAGACCCACCGGAATATAGTTGGTTATTAACAGTCCTCAGTTCAAGGACAATCAGCAATTAGCAACAAATGCTGACCTTGACAGCAATGTCCCCATCCATGAAAGAACAAAGAAAAAAAAGAAAGATCCTTTTTCACGCCATCATGAAAAAAAATATTTCCCCCTCAGTAACATCACCTGACAGCCCCACCCTCAGCTCCTCAGCTGTTGGAACCCTCATTCCTGTCTTTATTATTTCTAGACTTAACTATTCAATTGCACTCCAACCTGGTTTTCTACAATTCTACTTCTACATCTTATGATCTAAACTGGCTCCTTGACTTATTGGTTCTTGAGCAAGCAACTTCTTGACTTTAAAATCCTCATTCTTGCTTTCAGGTCCCTCTGAGGTGTCAACTCTCCCTATCTCTGTAATGTCCTTCTATTCTGTAACCCTTCAAGGTATCTTCACGCATCTAGTCCTGTCTCCCTGAGCACTTCAACCCTAATCACCCCTCCTCTGGTGGCCGCAGTAGTATTCAAAGGTTCACTTGTTCTGCATTCGATTATGTTAGCATATTCACTGATCTGTGTTAATTGTACTTGATTGTTTAAGCCTATGGGTGGAGCTAAAGGATCGAGTACTGACATCAGACTGACGGAGTTCCAAAAAGGATTTGGGCTTTGAATTGTGACAGTGTGTGTGTTTAGGCTGTTCTAAATTCAAAGATATTTTAAAGTTCTGTAAATAAATGTTTAAAATTAGAATCATTTCTGCAATTCTATGAGATAAACAAAATATATAGCAAATAAATGTAAACATATCAGCTACCACTTTGGTGGCTTTGGCCCAGAGCTGTGGAATATCCTCCTTATACATCCCTCTGTCTCTGCTTTTTTCCTTTAGAATGCTACTTAAAACTCATATCTGATCATGTTTTTGGTTATCTGATCTAATATCTTTTTATGGGATTTGGTGTCATATTTCATTTTATAATGTGCCTATAAAATAACTTGAATGCTTTAAGGCACTAAATAAATATACATTATTGTTGCTAATTTTTTACTTGGTATTGTCTTAATCATCTAATACAAATAAAGGCAGATGAGATTACTGAGATAATGCTACTGAAAATTAACATCTGTGTATTACTGTAGACTGTAAGCAGAGATTCTTGGCATCTATGAAAATCCCTTCAATAAGAGTCGAAAAATGTCTGGGGAAATATTCTTTGTTCAAGGCACTCCACCATTTTATATTTTAAACATAAGTATCTGTCACAATTGCGATCAATTTCTTGTTTGTGCAGGATAATAAACTAGTGAGGCTGTCCTTCATATAAAACATGACATTGGTGTTAAAATTGTTCTGTAAATCCCAAAGTTCTCCAGTGAAAGCAATAGATAGTGTGTACTTGGATTTGATAGAGATACAATCGCATTGTGCTACAGTGGAAAACCATGTTTTTGGTTCAGTGCATAGTTCCATCATACCAGCAGCATCGTCTTCGAAGATCCATTAGATCTTAGACGAATCTAAAAACACACGTGTGCTATTTCCAATGGAGTCTATGTGAGATATATGAGGTAACATATGGCCATAAGATGGGCTTTACAGTGTGATGTAAACTGTGGAATTTACACGTAGGACTGCATTGTGTTTGGTGTGAGTTGGCTTTCGGGGTGTTGAGTTCATAACTGGCTTTTTTTATGTACGTCTGAAGTTAATAATTAACTTGAATTTCTGCAACCATGCTGATCCAGAACTTTTTTGAGGCTCAGTTTCAGAGTAGATAAGTCTTGTGCGTCACTAATGAAATTTTGTTTATTTTTGATTGCTTTGCAACTCAGCAAGTTAAGTAATGGGACCTCAAGGTTTCTTAGAGAATTCTTAGTTTTTTTTAAAGATAAGGGAAATATCCATTGCTTATAGGAGGAGACTTTTAGTTTGGTTTGATTAGGGTAGACCTGTGAAGTCTTTGGAATAGAATGGAGGTGTAGACTGATGCTCCTGAGATGGGAAGGATATTTGTGAACGAGAATACCTTAGAGTAAGGAGTCATTGTGTTACTCCCAAATCATAATTGTTAAGATAAAACCCTGAAGAGATAACTCAAAGCTGTGTATGTTGAAGCTCGGGAGGTATATGGCAGCTCCAGTTAGAAGCTATCTAGTCTAAGAGTTGAAGTCAAGTGGTTAAAACTGCTGAGACATTAGATACAGCAACGCTGGTGTGAGTATTGTTAAAGCGGTATTTTGAGTACTGTATCAGGGGTGTGTTTTGGGTACTATACAAATACTGTTTTCTTTCTTTTCAGTTTATAAAGGAAAGTTTTGGAATTAATTGGATTATGCTTTTACTGTGCGTTCAAGAGTCCTTGAATTTGTATCATAAGTAGATAGTTTGGATTATTCTGTTATCTTGATTTCTTTTGTTTGAAGCAAAATCCGCAGCACTGCATGCTTATGTTTCAGTGAGATCACTTTGTCAAAACCAAAACAAAATCAAAGTATTATACATTAAGCAAAGTTTCTGTCTTGGATCTGACTCGTCCAGTAATAACATCAAGTGGGATCATAACACCTCCCTTGGCTCTTATTATCTTCCATGTCAACTCACTGCAGAATCCACTGTGGGCAGACCTCGGAAGCCAACATTAGACAAAATAAATTAAAGATCTGTATATATAACACAACATTCACTGTATGAAAACAAACTCTCATTCGTGAAAACCCATTTAAACCTTTTCAATCAAGAGTAGTTAATCTATTTTAAAAACAAACTATCTCTATTCATGCCCTCTTATCCTTTAACGGTCTTATTGAGCTGTCAATCAAATTGAACTAAGAAAACCCTGCTGAGTTAGCCGTAGTTTAGAACTTGTTCAAGTTTTCATGAAGACACAATCGTAGCCTTTAGAAAAGTGCTGAATCAAATAATATTAGGCAACTAAAGGCTGGATCAATTAAAGTGATCATGGAGCAATAGGTTTGAGTCGTTAATATTCCTAAAGGAAGTAATCCTTATGTCGACTGCCTTAAATATGACGGGATCCTACATCAGCCGGCACTAAAAGGCTCTCTGAAATAGCCTAACAAGCTACCTAATTGTATCATTTTCATTATAAATGATACCATGCAGGCTGCAATGGTTCATTTCATGGGGGAGTAACAGGAAATGGGAAATGTTATCAACAACCACTTTCCAACAATAAAGTTTTATAAAATTGACTATGGTCTGGAATTCCTTGGAGCCAATCCCCAAATCAATTCACCAAGTGTGGCGAAATCTTACTAAAATCTGTCCACATTCTGGCTTGTCAGGTTACATGGAGATTTAAAACAAAGTGTATAGTCTGTAAAGTTAATGTGAATTCTTTGAAGTAGATGTAATTTCTAATGTTAACATATTCATATATAACAGGTGGGATGCAAGATTGCTGTCATAGTGTTTCTGTACTTCTTGGCTACAAACTACTACTGGATTCTAGTGGAAGGCCTTTATTTACACTGTCTCATATTGATGGCCTTCCTGTCTGACCGAAAATATCTGTGGACTTTTACCTTCATCGGATGGGGTAAGGCACTAAAATCTTCTGTTTAAACAAAAATATAAAAGAGAGGAAAGAGGTTGCACTGCTGAAGCTATTATTATCACTTGGTATTTTGATCTTTCCCTTTTGGAGAAGCGACTGGTTTTCACTTACGTAACAGGAAGTGATATCTGATCGTGCTGTAGAGTTTCGATACACAGCCTGATGTAGCATGTCAGTTTTCTTTAATCAAGCATGGAGCTTGGACATGAAGACCAACATTCATTGCCCATCCCTAATTGCCCTTGAGAAGGTGGGGGTAACCCATGCTGTTTTGGTTCACCCATAATGTTGTAAGGAAGGAAATTCAGCATTTGACCCAGTGACAGTAAAGGAGTGTTGACATAGTTACAAGTCAGAATTATGGTGGCTAGGGCAGGAACTTTCATATAATTTTCCTGTTATCTTGTACTTTTGGATTGTACACATCATACATTTGGAATGCACAGTTGAAGGTGCATTGCCAAGCTGCTGTAGTGTATCTTCTTTATGATTTACACTGTCGACCCAATGGGTCTGTGGTAGAGAGTGTGAATGGACTCGTGCCGAAGTGCTGATCAAGCATGTTACTTCGTCCAGGATATTGCCAAGCGTTTTGAGTATTGTTGGAGTTGCATTCATTGAGGAAAATGGGGAGTATTTCATGATGATTCTGACTTGTGCCTTATAAATAGTGGAGAAGCTTTACAGATTCAGGAGGTGAGATTGTCACAGCATAATTCCCAATGTCAAACCTGCTCTTGTGGTCACAGGATTTATATGGCAGGAGTTTTCTTGTTTGTGGTATGCCCAAGATGTTGTTTGCAGAATATTCAGCGATGTGGAAGGTGAACGTTGCCATAGTCCCAGAGGGTCATAGGCAGATTTCTCAGTAGAGGCAGATGACTGGCAGTGAGTTTAATCTGAGGGTCACCATGCCTCAGTGGGATGGATTTGTGCTAGAGTCATCCGCCTCACCCCCAGATGTGGATTGGAGGTGGCATAGCCTTATATCCCTTAGCAGGCTTGATGCCAACTTACCACCCTCCATCGTTTGCCCTTCTATTTTCTGTCCCAAGTCACCTAAGTCAACCTCAGGTACCATACTGAGATTATAATAACATTCTGTGTATCTGTTACAGACTTCACCGTACTAAAAAGAACATACATTCGTCAAAGCCCACTCAATGCATTACAATTTTCTTAAGCCCTTAATGTATAAAACAATCATGTATTCATTACTACACATCAAAAGTTCCAGCCCTTTAATAATCATTTGAAGGTGTCAATCAACTTGTAAAATTTCAGACAACTAACCACATCTCCCCTTAACTCACACTCCGCAATTATGTGAATATAAAATAATGGACGCAGTCAAGCAGTAATAGCATTTTAAAAGAAGCACTTCAGCACTTAGGGTTATGTCAGCGAACATCTGCTGAAACTACAAGCACAGATTTTGGTCAACTCTCAGACACAGCTCGCCAGTTTCACTTCAAAATTTGGAGGCATTGAATCTTAATAAGTTGACAGCCCCACAGTGCTCTGTGCTTCTTTTACAAGCTTTTACATTGACTCCAAAAGTAACGCTCACACTTCAGGATCAAGCCCCTATTCCAGTGAAAATGGGGTCCCTTTAAACACACAAATGAGCTTAAGTGACCCTGCTGAGTTTGAATTTCCTCCATGTGAGTCACATCATGACTGTTACCACCGAAAATAGGATCTGTTTCCGGATACGGATTCCCAGGCCCATTTTCGGCACTACAAAAACGTGGGCAACTTCAATTGGATTTGTGGCATCTATGTTGTTTAATATTAGCAATTATTCATCAAATTTGTCAAAGTAAATTCCATTTATATTCAATAATATATAAAGCAAATAATAAAAAGGCTTTGGTTCGAAGGCTTATGACTGAATGACATACAATACGCCTTGAGAAATGATGAGGAATAAATCAATCTTACTCCAATAGAAATGATGAGTTCTGTTTCCATTCCAGGAGTTCCAGCAGTCTTTGTTGCAGCTTGGGCCATTGTGAGAGCAGTATTGGCTGATGAAAGGTGACAAAATCACTTCCTTTTTTATTTTTGATGGCTTTTTTTCAAAAAAAAATTTGGTAAAGTAATGCATTTCAGTAATGGTTTGATTTTCTTTTCTCAGTTGTCAATACACGGAGAAAATTTGATATCAGGCAGCATTACTGCCTTTCACCACAAAGAGTGATGCTACCATTTGCTATCCTTTCGATTCATGAACCTCAATATTGGAAAAAAAACCCCACCGTATTTAATGTGGGCTTCAAAATAATGTCCCGTGTTTTAGATCAAGTTTTCATTCACATGAGAAGGTTTTTGAGTAGGGTTGCTGCCCAGTTGTATTTTAAGATATAATTAAAAGTAATTCATTCACCAATTATAGAAAGTAGAAACTAGCAACAGGAATAGGCCATTCGACCCCTTCAGGTTGCTCCATCTTTTAATATGATCATGGCTGATCATCAAGCTCAATATCGTCATGCCATCACACCTCCATATCCATGATTCCTTTAGCTGCAAGAGCAATATCTGCCTCCTTTTTGAAAATATATATAAAGTTTTGTCCTCAACTGTTTTCTGTGGCCGTGAATTCCACAGGCTCACCACTGTCTGGGTGAAGAACTTTCTACTCATCTCAGTCCTAAAAGGTTTACCCCTTAACCTTAAACAATGACCCCTGGTTCTGGATTCCACAACCATCAGGAACATCCTTCCTGCATTCACCCTGTCTAGCCCTGTTAGAATTTTATAGATTTCTATCAGATTCCCCCTCATTCTTATAACAATCAACTTCTAAATTTAAGAATGTTGGCAATCTTGCTGATAAGATGAAGAACAGTTCAATTAATAATTGAACTAATGCAGCATATTAATTCCTTCTAATAAAGTAACTACCCTCTAGAGTATAAACTTAGCGGGCTTCTAATTAGCTTGCTGCTGTAGCCATTAAAAAATTATGTTACTCATTAACTCTTTGTTTCATAGATTTAAACTGAGGTTTCGAATAAAAGTGGCAACATGTTTATGTGCTAAATGCACAAGGATTATTTTAAGGCGCTGCTTGAAAAGTTACTGAACAGTAAATGTCGAACCACGTTATTTCAAGAATATACTTTGTAAAACGGTGAATGTTCAGTATGAACTGCTCCTCATCTAACCGATGCTCCTTTCATCAGATAGGCTTAGTATTGCCACCATAGTTATAGCAATGTTCTGAGCACTGTGAAGTCTGTCAGATTGTGTCTTGTTAGCAATTGCTACCATCAACTATAAGCTGGCAGGCAACTGGAACAAAATCCGCTCGACCAGTATTCATAACCCTGGCTGGAGATCAAGAACATCATGAAAATGTACTTGAACCCTGTTAAATGTCATCTGCATTGCAGGAAGAGAAGAACTTTTTTAAGTGCAGACACTTAGTTGCCCAGTGGATGGGCAAGTAAATTAGCTGCGGGGAATGGTGAAAACAAGGAGATCGTGTGACAGCTTGTTTGTAGAAATAGCTTAGAATGGAAGGAGATGACTGAGGATTATGTAGCCAGACATGTGCCAAGTGAGCACCTTTATTTTTCCTTAGTTATTGTTTATTCTCTTTTGTTCTGATGTATCAGTTCAATACTTGTTCTTATCTCTAGTTCAACTACATGTAAAGCTGGGAAACTAAATGACTACAGCAAAAGAATGCTGCATCGTGAAGAAATTCAGGCACTATCAGACACAAAAATTAAAACTTTGCTTGTATTAAAATTCTTTTTCTTTCTTTCTGTGACAAAGCTGCTGGGATCTAAATGTGGGCAACTTCAATTGGATTTATCAAACACCAATTTTAATAGCTATTGTGGTAAGTGTGCGCTTTAATCTTCCTATCACAGGTTTGACAGATCAGAGGAATCTAAGGGGAGGTGATGGCTCAGTGATATTATCCCAAATTGTTAATCCGGGTAATATTCTGGGAACCCAGGTTCGTATCCTGCCATGGCAATAAATATCTGGAATTTGGAGTGTATTGATAGCCATGAAAGCATTGTTGATTGTCAGGAAAAATCATCTGATTCACTGGTGTATTTTAGGGATGGAAACTGCCATCCTGAGCCACAGTAATGTGGTTGCCACTTAAGTGCCCTCTGGAATGGGCAATAAATGCTGCCTGGCCAGTGACGCCCACATTCTGCAAATTAATTTAGAAAGAGAGAGAATTTGCAGAGTGGAGTGAAATGTTGTCAGATCAACAATGTAGATTTTGCGTAAAGTTTTTGTGTAAAAATACTCTATCATTGTGATCTAATAAAAATATGATTTGTGGATCAGGAAAGAAGAATTACTTTCTTTGCTTTGGCTTAATGCTGATTTGGACAGAGTAGAAAGTAATTCATTAAAGTTACTTGATAAGGAGTGTACAAAAATATACTTTTACACAGAATATAATGAAGATGTGCCCCTTCCTCTGAGCCATGAGGCCTGAGTTGAAGTCCCACCTGCTCCAGAGATTTGTAATAATATTTCAAATCAGGTTTAATAGAATATCTGTAATATAGGTATAACAAGTCAAATTGCCTTATTACAGGAGCGAAGGAATGTAAACTGATGAAAAAAAAAACAAAATAAACCAACAGATATTGAGCATGAATTTTAGTTCGTTGAATTCGGAACTCTATTTTTTACAATCAGTGTTTCACACATTTTCACGGGCAACCATACTCATGTCACATGTCTGTTAACTAACACAACATTTCCTGCCATTTGCTTTCTTTATCAACTTAACAGTCACAGAATTGTAATTAACCATTATTCTGCGTTGTGCCATACAAAACAATGGAATGTGTTGAGATATTTTTTAAGAATTGCTCTTCATTGCTGGAAAAGAAACTGTAAGTGAATTGCTCGTATGATCAACATCTCATTGAACTGCTGTGAAAGGTGGTGTTAAAGTAACATTTTGTAGTAGTCTAGGCAATTATGTTTGCTTTTCTATCTCACTAAAGTGGTGGCTGAATCCAAGTATATTTCTTCCATGCAATAGTATTTGGTGTTTCCATAGCAATGAGTTATTTTTGACCTTTGAAATTCTAGAGGGAGCGCACAACTCTTTTGAAATAATAAAAGCTGATGGTTTATCTCCTGAACTTGGAGCATTTTTTAAAGTGAAGATATGTTGAAGAACTTGAGTATTTCATAAATAGCTCATTGTTATTTGAGCTCCTGCTCATGTAGAAAACTTTAATTTTCAACATGCTAACCAGACCCATTTCCAAATTGAGCCCATAGTTGTAGATTTGGGTTGGATGTTGTATATTGGCCCAGAAATTTACCCCAGGACATTCATGCTTGCTAGTCAGTCACAGACTAGGACCTATGTTGAAAGTAATTAAAAGCAGAAGCAGTATTGGCCTCACTACTATTTTTACCTGCTCCATCCACTCCCCCCAAACACCCCACCCATTCAATAAAACAAGAACAATGAAGTTATGAGTTGCTCCAATTTTCAAAAAGAAATTTTTACAAAGAGCTCTTGTGGCACAGAGGTAATGTCCCTGTCTCTGGGTTAGAAGGTCCGGGTCCTATCTGCACCAGATGTGTGTTGTAACATATCTGAATGGGTAGATTAAAAATATCTACAGTCAATCTATAGACTTTTTAAATCATATTTGCAGTAATACACAATGTGCATAAAAACTGAAGAATGAAATAAATAGTTCCAGGCTGAAACTTGCAGATATTTTCTAATGAACCTATTTAGAGATGTTATTACAGGTGAGACTTGAACCCAGGTCTCCTTGCTCAGAGGTGGGGACATTACCACCACACCACAAGAACCCAAGGCTACAAATTATGTACGTAAAGTGTTTAATAACATGCAGTTGTTGGGGGTTACCTGGAATTAATTTGTGCTCCCATAAATCAACACAGACTAAAACTGTAGTTGGGTTAAAAGGTGCTGCTTAAAATGTAAAACTATAAGTGGCACCTTATAAGCAAGTGGAAAGATTAGCTCCAATTGTGTCCTTCACTAACTGGCTCTCTGGAATATAACTAATCTATGAATTAGCTTTGTGCTAACTAACATAGACCTCATTTGATGTAGACACTGTACAGGCTAGACCTTGTCACATTACAGGGGCTCCAAGTGTTAATTTGAAGCCAAATAAATGGATTTGTTGGTCTTGAAAGTAAATACTATGAAATGGAAAGGAGAGGTGATGTAAAGAGAGATTTCCAGATTTTGTGGACATCGTGAATTTGTTCAAAGTCCAGATAAAATACGACTTTGAAGAAACTACAATTAAAAAGTGATTGAAAACAAAAATTGCTGGAGATCACAGCGGGTCAGGCAGCATCCATGGAGAGAACGAAAACAAAGTTGCTGAAAATGCTCAGGAGGTCTGGCAGCATCTGTGAAGGAGAAAACAGAGTTAACATTTTGGGACCGGTGACCCTTCCTCGGAATTCACCGGTCCCGAAACGTTAACTCTGTTTTCTCCTTCACAGATGCTGCCAGACCTGCTGAGCTTTTCCAGCATCTTTGTTTTTGTTCCTGATTTACAGCATCCGCAGTTCTTTTGGTTTTTATCCATGGAGAGAAAGCAAGCTAACATTGCAAGTCTAGATGACTCTTCATCAGAGCTGATGTGAAGTGTGGAGGGGGCAGTATTTATGCAGTAGTGGGGGCGTGATATGGAGTGCTGGGGGTGAAAAGATGTTGATTGTTCAGATTGAGTAATTGGAATGTGAGAATTGCAGAACAGTGGTATGTCAAACTGCCAGACTGGAAAGGACAAACAATCCCACTCCTGTTCCTTCCCTCTCTTTTAGCTTTACTTGTTACATTCTCTGTCACAATGTCCCTTCACCCCTCCCCCACCTTAGTGGGGCTGGCTGTTCTTTCCAGTTTGGCAGTAGACATACTGTTGTCCAGCCATTCTCAAATTCCAATCACTAAATCTGAACTATCAACATCCACTCTCCCCTACTACTCCACCCTCCCTAACCACTCCCCTCCCCCTCCCCCATAAATACTGCCCCCTCCAACTTCATGCCAGCTCTGATGAAGAGTCATCTAGACTCAAAACATTAGCTTGTTCTCTCTCCATGGATGCTGTCTGAACCTCTGATATCCAGCATTTTTTGTCGATAGTACAAATTCCAGCATCTACAGTAATTTGCTCCTACCTTAAAAAGTGATTGTTGACTGAGTGAGGTTTATGTTTAAGAGTTTGCAAATTTTATCCTTTCGTGCTCCTCCTTTTGGATAATATTGAGAAGTAGTAGAAGGATGTAAAGACTGAAAGTCAGGTTGTGAAATGAATGTTCTTTCCATGATGATACACATCTTGGTATTAGCTGTTAGTGTGGTTACACGGTATGGGGTTTCGTGGGCTATGCAATCCAGAGAAGGCGTTCAAGGCAATGGAATCCACAATAAGTGGCAGGGTACTGAGTAATTAAGAGGATCAAAAAGACCTTGATGTGCGTGTCTACAAGCCTCTGAAGGTGGCTAGGTTAGTCAAGAGGGCATACAGGATACTAACTTGTATTAGCTGGAGCATAAAATATTACAGCTGGGAGCTTATGTTCAAATTGTGTAAAACACTCTTTAGATCACAGCTATAATGCTGTGTGCAGTTCTGGTCACTGTACACAAGGAAAGATGTGATTGAACTGGAACGGGTGCAGAGGATTTGTTTTTTGAGGAAAGTTTGAATAAGGTTTTTTCTTCTTAGAAGCAGAGGAGGCTGAGAGGAGACAAAATTGAACATCGTAAAATTACAATAGATCTCGCTGGAGTGGATGCAAGGACCTAGTCCCCTTCATTTCAAGATCTATAGCCAGAGTGCTTTGGTTTAAGAAAAGAGGGAACAGGTTGAGAAGGAATTCAAGCAGAATTGCTTTCATTCAGAAGGTAGTGGGGGAATGGAAATTACTGTCTGAAATGGTATAAATCACGTAACATAAAATACTGGGATATACCTCTGAAGTGTCAAAATCTATGAGGCTACAGACCAAAAGCAGGCAAAGTGGAATTAGACTGGATGCCTACTTATTGGCCGGTGAGGACTATCCTCATATGGGTTCATCTGTCTGATAAGTTCGAGCCAGTGCTCAAGGTTGTTCTTCAAACAGTATTTATTAACAGGATATCCATGAAGATATTACAGCAGGTATCTTTGCCTAGAGCTGCTCTAGTTCCAATCTTCTAGCAGAGTCTTTATCATATGACTACTGGAGGTCACTGCTACATCACAATCTCATTGGCATCGTCATTAAACTCGATCACTATGTGGATATAATGGCCCAAATGTCCTGCTTCTGCACAATAAATTTCCAGCTCTTTACACAATGAGGCCAGCCACATCCAGTGGACATCAAATCAGAATTCAAAGTTACAGCCGTGCTTCCTACTCACAGAAAGTACAGGTTTGGTGTTTGAATATTACATCATCTGACTCAGAAGTGGCTATATCACATCAAAGGAGCACTCTAAGATGAAATGTTTTTGGTGCTGGAAATGAAATATTTGACATCAAATACGGGCAGTAAACCCACTCCAGTCAATTATAAATCTGATGAAATAGGGAGTAAGAATCATATTTGACTCAAAACATTAACCCTGCTTCTCTCTCTACAGATGCTGCTAGACCTGCTGAGTATCTCCATTATTTTCTATTTTTATCTCAGATTTTCAGCATCCACGGTACTTTGCTTCTATGTTAGAGAGTTGAGTCTCTCCTTTGTGCTTCAACCTCAAAGTCAGAATCCTGCTCAACCATTCTGAATCATTCTATTTCTCACTTTCACTATTCTGTAGCTGTCCAGATGAATGTTGTTAATGCAGTGTAACTTGTATAAATACTTTCCAACCTAAGTTCAGAGAGCATGTTTACCAGGCTTATAACTGACAGTGAGGATCCTGTGTTCGCATAAGTTATGGCTTACTTTGAATCCAGTCTTTCATCAACCACTCTCTTATCTCAGCTACTTTAAAGGAACTTGCTAGCATCATGTTCTGACCTCCTGCAAATAGTCCTGTGAACTTGCATCCTGTAGCTGCTGGAGCATAGCTATTAAACAAAATAATGCGATCGGTAACAATGCTTGCTAATTTTGCTGCAATTATTTTACAAAAAAGGAATTCATATGAATCAATGCACAAAGATAGTGGCTTCTCAGCAACCTGAGAAGGATGGATGATTACCATGTCAGTAAACTAGTGACTCTTTACTGTCTCATACTTTTCAGGTAAATTTTATCTTGTTTGTTAATATTGTTCGGGTTCTGGCTACCAAGCTTCGTGAAACAAATGCTGGGCGATATGATGCAAGAAAACAATACAGGTAATTTGCTGTAGCAATCCATGGTTAAACTTGGATGAACATTCTCGGTTTCAGTAAAGCATAAGGTAGTACAGAAGGAAGATGTTCAGTCAGTTGAGTCTGGGCCAATTTTAACAACAGACAATCCACTTAGCCTTGCTCCTATACGCTATTCTCATATCCCTGCAATGTTTTCTTCTTCAGGTATTCATCTAATAACTTTTCAAAAGCTATGACTGAATTTATTTCCATTGCTGTATTTGGCAGGGCATTTCAAACCATAACCACACTTTGCTTAATTTTTTTCCACATTTTGGTGCAGTCCTTTGCCAAACATTTTAAATCTCTCCTTATAGCATCTTCAGTCATCGGAAACTGGGCTGAATTTTACCAGAAACCGGGCTATGTATCAATGTCGGGGAGCTTCATTAAAGATTTCTCTCTGTGAGCTCTAGCGTGTTTTCTCACGCTGTTCTGTGTGGCTCCCCTCATTAGCTATGCATCACATGTCTATAGCACTCAGCTCACACTACCTTCATCTCAGAAATGGCAGAAGTACTCACCATTGCTGGAACCTTCTGGCTTAACATCCTGCATGACAGCTTAACATCTGTTATAGGGAAGGTACTGGAATCCGTTGTTAAGAACATAATGTCATTTAAAAAATTATATGTGATCAGGCTGAGACAACATGGAATTATGAAAGGCAAATCATCTTTCATCAGGCAGTTTTTGATGAAGTAATATTCATGGTGAGTAAAGGAGAACTAATAAATGTGGTGTACTTGGATTTCCAAAAATCATTTGAGAAAGTGCCATATCAAAGGTTGCTGCACAAGATAAAAGCACATGATTAAAGGGGAAACATATTAGCATGAATAAAGCATTGATTAGCCATAAGAAGCCAAGAGTAAGGATAATGGGTCCTTTTCTTGGAATTGGTAAACTGTAACTAATGAATTACCACAGGGATCAATTCTTGGTCCTTCACTATTTACAACAAAAAGAAATCACTTGAATGAGGGGTCTAAATGTAAGACAGCTAAATTTGCTGATGACACTAAGATGGATAGGAAATTAGTTTGTCAAGAGAGTATGCAATGGTGATATAGGTAGCTTATGTAGTGGGCAAAAACATTGGCAGATGGAGTACAATGTGAATAAATGTGGATTTGCCCAATTTGGTGAAAGAATGGAAAAACAGTGTACTGTTTAAATAGAGTGAGATTGCAGGACTCTGCAGTATGGAGGGATCCGGTTATCCTTGTATATGAATCACAAAACGTTTGCATGTGGAAAGTGATTAGGAAGGTCAAATGGAGTGTTGTCATCTATTTTAAGGAAACTTTAATATAAGGATAAAGAAATGTTACTTCTGTTATGCAGAGCTTTGGTGGGACCACATCTGGAGTATTATGTGGTTTTATCTCCTTTTTTGAAAAAATATACTTAAGAAGTTTCACGAGAGTCATTTCTAGGATGAAGGACATATCTCGGGAAGAATGGTTGTACAGACTGCACGTAGACCAATACAGTTTAGAAGAGTGAGAGATGATCGTATTGAAACATAGAGGGAATGCAGAGAGTGGATGTTGGGAGGATGTTGCCTTTTGTAAAGGAGATGAAAACTAGGGGAAATAGTTTAAGAATATGATGTTCCCTCTTTTAATACAAAGTTGAGGGGAGTTTGTTTTTTCCTCAGAGGTTCATTAAAGTATGGACATCTATCGACTGATATATATGAGTATATGTGAATGAAAGAAACATTTACTCTGTTCTTCAAAATGAAATTATCGTTCGAAACATTGTCGTGTGATGAGATTGCATTCTGAACTCGCTGATATGATGCCATCAGAGAAAGCTTAGTTGGAGGGCAGATTACCTTAGATTAAGGGGCAATATTGACTGAAATAGGGGAGCAAGTCACATTTCTGTCCGCTCGAGAGAAACACGTGTGAAGTTAACATAATACAGAATGTGAGACAATATAAATTTTAGAGGTGCTGTGCTGTGAAAAAAATTGGTTGATAATAATGTTGTGACCCCACATGAAACCAGATTTATATTCCTGAGATACAGTGTTCTTTTCAAAGGATTGTGTTAACATCAGTTCCCTGAGTTCTGGGGCAATCATTTAGAGCTTTCTTGCACTGCTATTTACAATGAAATGAAAAGATCAATGTTTATTATAAATCAATATAGAGAAGGTTGCACAGGACCAAAGCAGTTTGCTGTGGCTCATTTCGATAGACCCACCCATAAAAAAAATGGAGATTTTTAAACTTCAAACCGAAACTCGTTTATTCATAATCTTCTCCATTTAAGAACTTCTGAATTGTTTGTTTTCTTTTTTTGACGTTTATTTATTATTTGATGTTTGGGTCAAGCATTGTTTTCTTTTTTCTTCATAATATATATTTGTGAATTTAAATTCATTTTTATTCACTTTCTTTCTATTTTGCTACTTATTTCATTTCCCTTCCTTGAGCAGATATTTTATTAGGGTGCTTAAACATTATTCACTGTAATGGAATTAACGATTAATAATATGTTAATAATTAGGATTAATCATTTATTCAAAGTTCACACCATCACAACTCAAATGTTACTCTCATTTTAAGAATGTATTTAAAAATGTTTGCTCTACTTTAGGTGTTCCCTGTGTTTTGTAGCATTTTCTGCATCGTGGTTTTCTCACACTTTGACAGAATGGGCTGGAATTTTTTGCAAAACGTGACAGCATCTGAACTATGCTTTCCATTATGAATGTGAAAATTGAACAATAACATCTGGTAATCAAAAGATGTGAATAGTGAATCACGAAGAACTGCTAATCAATTCACAACTCTCTGCTGTTGACTTTACAAAATTGACATCTCACCTCCCCAAAATTTTCGTAAAGATGTTCCAATGCATATTAATTGCCTGGAATGCTCCCACGTAGGAACCGTGTAATTTTTTGAAATGTGTGCTGATGTAAATGGGGGCAGACCTGACCCTAATGCTTTCACCTATGCAAACTGAAAATAGAACAGTAGTTGGAATTTGAAATTGATACCACAGGCTTCAAATCAGCATTGTAATCATCAGCTTACTCTGTATATCAGTAGTGGTCATTGGGTGCACACTCATGCCACCTCCTTACTCTTAGAAGTAACTCTGCATGTTTCTGACACTATTTTTGAGCCTTTTGCATCACATATTGATTACAGGCAATACCTGATCAATTTGGCTTTCCTGATCTCGAAATCCTAAAGGAATGGAAGCTTATCTTAGACCCACGGAAAACCCAGTAAAGCAAAACAGCTTGTGAACACATCACAATCTTTCTCAGGCCTTACTGAGTTGTCCTCAATGATTGGTTGACCAGCCTTGCATCCCTGAAATCAATGTGTGTGTGTACATCTCAAAAATTTGTGTCAGAAATGTGTTCAGTCACTTCAGTCACAGGAAGGGGGAGGCATGTGCGTAGACCCAATGACCACAAGTGGCATGCATAGCAAGCTGTATCAAACTCCAATAACATAGGATCATCAACATCGACTACTGAAACAGACTATTAATCCATTCAGTTACTTTGGAAAAGGTGGCTCACCCCCACCTTCTCAAGTGCAGTTAGCTGTGGGCTGTCACGATAGCTTTGGCATTGAAGCCCACATCCTGTGGATGACTGAAGAAAAATAGAAAAAGGACAACACCTGTCATGTCTGAGCTGTTTCTTTAAAAGAGCTTTTGTGTTCTGCGGAAAGGTCACTAGACCCGAAACCCGAACTCTGCTTTCTCTCCGCAGGTGCTACCAGACCTGCTGAGTTTCTGAAGCAATTTCTGTTTTTGTTTCAGATTTTCAGTACTACACATGTTAGTTTGTCACAAAAAGTGAAAGTCTAGATTTAGGAAGGAGAGTTCTCAGTGAAACTTGGGCTTGGGATGAGGAGTTTGAAAATCATGATGTTGAATGGAAAAGAGAAATGTGCTCGAAGGAGCACGAGGAAGCAAAAGGTGAAAGAAGGTAGGTTGACATTGTATTTAGCAATAATAGCCATGCCACCATCTCTGGGAACAGTGGCAGACGTAACAGGCAACAACTGAACCCTTTTGAGGGGGAAGGAATCACCAGCTGTGACCTGTGCTATGCCAATGTAATGAGCCACTGTAAAACCATGGACACAAAGAATATAAAAACCAAAAGGACTGCGGATGGTGTAAATCAGGAACAAAAACAAAGTTGCTGGAAAAGCTCAGCAGTTCTGGCAGCATCTGTGGAGGAGAAAACAGAGTTAACGTTTCGGGACCAGTGACCCTTCCTCAGAACTGATGGTGGCTGGGAAAATGTCAGTTTATATGCAAAAAATAGGGAGGTGGGTGGGGTAGGGAGTAAACGATAGGATAGAGCCCAAAGAGAGAGAAAGACAGTTGGACAGACAAAGTAGTTGCTAACGAAGACCTCCAGCAAGATGCCACCACCAGACACATATTCCCCTCCCCTCCCTTGTCTGCCTTCCGCAGGGACCGCTCCCTCCAGGACACCCTGGTCCATACTTCCTTCACCCCCAACACCTCCCCACAGCCCAACGGCACCTTCCCCTGTAACTGGCGAAGGTGCAACACCTGCGCACTTACCTCCTCCCTCCCCAGTATCCAAGGGCCTAAACATACCTTCCAGGTGAAGCAACACTTCACCTGCACTTCCAAGAATCTTGTCTACTGCATTCGCTGCTCAGAATGTGGTCTCCTCTACACTTGGGAAACGAAGCATAGACTTGGCGACTGCTTCGCAGAACATCTACGTTCTGCTTGCAAAAAAGACCTGAACTACCTTTAGCCTGAAAACTTCAATTCACCACCTTGTTCCCTGGCCAACATGTCTGTCTCCTGCTTGCTACAGTGTTCCAGTGAAGCCCAGCGCAAGCTGGAGGAACATCACCTCATTTTCCGCTTGGGGACCCTACAGCCCTCCGGACTCAGTATTGAGTTCAATAATTTTAGAGCCTAAACTCTCCCATGTCCCAGCCCCCCACCCCACACACCAGGCCTTGTTACCACATAGCCTGCCATTACACACGCCCTGTTGTTAGTCACTAACAGTCCCCATTAACAACTACTCACCCTCCCAGCCTGATCGTTAGCATCTCCTTTGTCTGTCCAACTGTCTTTCTCTCTCTTTGGGCTCTATCCTATCATTTACTCCCTACCCCACCCACCTCCCTATTTTCTGCATATAAACTGACGTTTTCCCAGCCACCATCAGTTCTGAGGAAGGGTCACTGGACCTGAAACGTTAACTCTGTTTTCTCCTCCACAGATGCTGCCAGACCTGTTGACACAGAGAATATTACTGACAAAGAAAACAAATATTCTAGGGGAGATGTAGAGACGGACAATGATTACAATTCCACTACCAGGACTAGGGTGGCAACAGACTGATTTTCAAGTAATATTGCAATCATTTTATTAACACCAGCTATAATTTCTCTTTTTAAGAAAATTAGCAAAGTCCACCTTAGTTCTTGTGCTTGTGTTTGGAGTGCACTACATCGTATTTGTTGCTGTGCCACATACCTTCACTGGAGTAGCATGGGAAATACGGATGCATTTTGAACTTTTCTTCAACTCATTTCAGGTGAGATTATTTATATTTTTTATAGCCCAATCAAATAAGTGGTGAGTTATTGAGCTAAGTTAGATTATCAATGAGCTAACATTAGCTAGCCTCAGTGCATTTTTGTTGCTGAAGGAGATTTTAAAAAAAAACCTTGCATTTACATTGTAACTTTATTGAAGAAAAATATCGAAGTGTTTACAGAGATTTAAGACAAAAATTAATATTCAATTCACTTGTATATACCCTATAAATCAATGGGCGAGGTTACAATTATTCCAAATCGAACACTGCAAATTTACAATATTCGTTGTGGTCACAAAACTGGAGAAGAACAAATAATGTTTTTTTTTTCCCTAATTTCCACACCTTTATTATGTCGTTGCAAATAGATATGAGTAAGTAACTGGCCAATACTTACTGCATAATAAAATAAAGCTTCTGATGATTTCAGATGATGAATGAGAATTAAATTGAAATAAAATCTGGTAATTCTAATACAGAGCATCTAAGTATATTGTATACTGGAAATCTGAAGTGTGTCATTCTGTTTGGAGATGATTTGCAGAAAGTTTTCCTGCCATTTGTGTTTATAAATGTGAAAGGGCATTCAGATAATATTGCACGGGTTGGCATTTCCAATTGTAACTGTAAGGATCATTTCTCTCACGGCAAAAGTGAATTTCAGCAGTACTCATGAACTGTTTTTCAAAAAGCTATTATCTCCATCAACACTACAAATGTAGATTCCAGAAGTTGCTCGATTGCAGAGGTGTAATGAAGGTAAACCAAACGACCGTAAGATGTAGGAGCAGAATTAGTCCATTCAGCCTATTGAATCTGCCCAGACATTCAATCATGGCTGATATATTTTTCAATTCCATTCTCCTGACTTCCCTGTAACTCTTGATCCTCTTACAAATTGGTTGTGCCACTATTACTATCACAAAACCCAGATCTATAAAGTTATTATATGGACAGTGCCATCAGTTGACAGGAAGAAAAATGACCAAGGCAAAAACAAATAATGACTTTTAACATTTTTGTCGATTGGAAAATTGCAGAAGGGCAAAACAGGATCTTTGACTGTCTGGAATGTTTGTAGATGTGGGGGTGGATGGGAGAAAGCGTTTGGAGGGATGGGAAGTAAAGAGATTGAAAGCTCCCGTGATATGTTCAATCAGAGCAGCCAATCTAGTTCCAAATATTACACCCACCATGCTATTCTTCATCTTCCTATTTTGAAAATGGGTTCTCAAAACTCACGAACCCTACCTTTCCTAGTTTAAACACACAAAGGAATTTCAGATGCATATTTATGAATTGATTTTCAGTTGGAAATGGATAGTTCCCAGGACTGTGTTCACTCACAGGGCTCACTCATTTTTGTTAAACACATACTGATGTTAAGAAATTTTTTGTAAGAACATGTGACTTACTCTGAAAACATTTGTCATATATTCTTTGGTTGAGGCTACAGTAGCAACAAATTTGTCATCTTCCAAATCTCAGATGTTGATGTTTGATAAGTCATGCTGTATTCTGGGAATTTATATATGTATACCATTTCCTATTTTAATGTATAAGTTTTGTTTTTAATTAAGTGGAGAGTGTGTAGTATATTTTAACAGCTGGAGGTTTTGTTATATTGTCCTCAGTACCAACCTCACAGTTGGAAAGGTGAAAATAAAATTAGTTTAACTAGAGTTACTGCATTTGAACATGGTAGCTTTACTGAGACCCAACTAGATTTAAATGTACTCGTACATAAAAGCTCTGTACGTGGACATTGATTCTTGCTATCCTGGAAAATGTCAGTAAAAATTGTTTGTGCTGCTCTGAGACATGTAAAGCCATCATTTATCATAGAAATGGGAGATACACATTAAATAGGAAGTGCTGTTTCCAGACTGTACTATATTAGAAGAAAAGACTGCAGATGCATACCCAGTATTCTGTTCAGATTGCTTTATCTAGTCTGAATATATGGATTAATAATCTAATTTTATGTGCAAATATGCTGTTTGTTTCAAAAGATTTACACTGTCTGCTATTCTGTAGCAAAATTGTAAATGTCCTCATGATGACAAACAGAGGAAATATTTCTTTTATGACTTATATATCAAGCAGAATTAGCAATTTTGGAGCCTTGAGACATGCTCTGAACAGACACTGGAGATTGAGGAGCCCTTAGCTGGAGATTTCCTAGGAAGATGCTTGCACTCCATTACCTCATCCTTATCAGAAATGTGGCATTAGGAATTGGAGTAGGTCATTTGTTCCTTGACCTTGTTATTCCATTAAATTAGATCATACCCCATTGGACCCCAGCTACACTTCCTTGTGTCTATTTTTTTCCAAAACTTAATTCGTTCAGAAAATTTGTAAATATTACACAAACATTTCGAATTGAGGATTTACAAGCAAATTTCACAAGTAGAATTGTCGCAGTTTTTACATTTAGGGAATACATCCCACATCAGTTATGCCCTGGATACCTTTGACTAACAACAGTTAGAGAACAACAGTTGTTCAGTGTACACATTATCTTAGGAGGCGAGAGTTCCGCATTTCTACTGGAGTGTAAAATGACTTCTGGTTTTGCTCCTGAATGGACCACTTCTACTTTTCAGATTTACTTCTCCCTGTCCACATTTATGCATAGGAATAACGTTTCTCCCTTGAGGAAATGGTGCTGGAGCAGGAGGATCTAATAAGAAGAAACCTTTCTTGCAGAATGTTCCTGAATTGATAGTCTGCTACTTCAGTTTCCAAATAAGAAAGAACGCCAGTTTTAATTTGTCTATTTTCTCAATAGTCCCATGTAGAAATTACTGTAGCTCTTTATTTTTTGGAAGTTTTCAATCAGTGGAAAAACAAATTTACCACAGGGCATGGCATTTTATTGCCTGAGAAAATAGATAACTATTCTGAATACTAAAGCAATGACTGTGCACAGTTCAAATTTCCATAAATCTTGTTTTAAAATTGGATTTTTAAATTGCTTTGCTGTTTCAATTTTTGACTGCTTTAACCATGTCACACGTTTTATCTCTTTCCGAATATACCTGTTCCTTTCAGGGATTATTTGTTGCGATTATCTATTGCTTCTGCAATGGAGAGGTAAGCCATTCTTCTACTTTGAAAAACTACTCACCGAGATTGAATTGCTCATATATTTGTGCAGCAGAAACTCTTAGTTTCCCCACACCTACACTTACAATGGAACCATCAAACATTCAACTTGTCTGACAATGTGCTTGAACTTCACAAAACAGTCAGAAGAATGAGACCATCTCATTCTTGCTTTAATCATTTGAAGTGACATTGCAGGGGATATTTGGCGTAAATAATATTTGGCTGGTCTAAAAGAAGTACAGATGTTTAAGTCTGGAATTAAAATGAGATCAGCGAAGAGATCACAACTCATGCTGCCTTGAAACCAACGCTTCAGAAAGGCTGAAAGATATACCTTATTAAATCTTAATAGCAGAAATTTTAATTGCCAAAGTAGTTCAAATTATTATAGAATGACTGTGGATCATTTGGCCCAAAATAATTTATCCACCTAAGGAGTGTCTTGCTCCCTTCATCTGATTGTTTCCAAGGGTTACAGATTAATGCCTCACATTCTACACAAAAAGTATGTTGATCATTGTGCGAGGAACCAGTCCAAAACATTTTTGTTATGTTTAATTTGAAATATATTCTGTACTTAAAATGTTATATACAAGTCTAAGAATAAAAGTATTCTTTTTCTAGAATTTAATGAGACACAAACAAACTTAGAGATCTAAGGGGCAGAGGCTTTACCTACCATAAAAGACAGCCTCAGACATCAATAGAGGTACATGACAACATAAAACTATAAAAAAAAATTCAACATGCAAGAAAATTCCCACAGATTCTGGTAAGTTGAAATGATGCAAAGAACATCAAAGAGTGGCAGTAAGCTAAGAGCTATAATAATGGAAAATGTAAAGAAACACGCAAGGGATATCAAAATCAATACCAACGTTGACAATTTTCTGAAGACAAATATGATATTCAAGAGCAACATGAAATCCTTGGAAGTTGGCAACAGTGATGTTAGCCCAAGTCGGCTGATCTGCAATAGAAACCCTACTTCTGATCCAGATCAGACAAAATATACTCATCTCCTGAAAAATTCTCCATACACACTGCCTGTCCTCCTGAGTATTTCTAGTACTTCATTTTTATTTCAGATTTCCATAATCTGACGCATTTTACCACAGAATCTGTGGTTTATTCAGGCTAAGATATGATTTAAGTTTTTGGGACATGAAGGATCACGGATCGGATGCCTTAGATCGGAGGATCCAGTCTAAAAATTAGAACCAGACATTTTATGAGTGAAGTTTAGAACCTCCACCTGAAATTGTAAAATACTATTGATGCTGAAAATGTGAAATTAAAGCAGGATGCTGGAAATACTCAGCAGCTCAAGTGGTATTGATGGAGAGAGAGGCACAGTTAATGTTTCAGGTCAAGAACCCTTCTGCAGTTGTGTGAAGTTAGGCCAGAAATCTACAATAAACTCATAAAATGGTAGAAGGGGCTCAATAGGTAAAGTGGTTTCCTGTTCCTATGTACCTTTTATTGTCTTCTACAAGTCTTAAATTGTTGAGTTTTTAATGCTAAGTCTATTTCTAAGTAAATTCCTTTCAATTCTGGGAAGCATGCATTTTTCGTGTCTTTTTGCCTAACTGAATCTGATAATCATGGGAATAAGTCCAATGGTTCTTCTCTGAACTGGTCACAATACTCACCTCCTTGGTGATTTCAGTTGTCTACCCAGAGTATTGCACTGTTTCAGTGTGATTTCTGCGGAAATTGTAGTCTCTATTTTTTGGATAAATTCCACACAACCCTGTTTACTTCATTGATCGTGACTCCACCATGACTGGACACTTTGAATTTTGCATTTATCAAAACCTGAGATCTTTTTGAATGCATTCTTAGCTCATTCACAGCCATTCATGAAGTCTTTGCATTTTTCTTTTATATGCTCCTACATGTCATATCTGTCCTCGTTAAACTTCATCCACAAATGCTCTGCCCATTTCCTTGCTTTGTCTGACTCACTTGGTAGGCGTTGAATAATGCGATGCAGTTCAGTTCAAGTGTCCTTCACAGGTTTGTATTGTAGGTGATTTTAATCAAAGAACAATACAGTGCAGGAACAAGCCCTTTGGCCCACCACCAAGCCTGCATTGTTTCCTAGTCCTTATTTAGACCTCCTACTTATTGCCCAAGTGCAGTTTCTATCCCTCTGTTCACTTCCCGTTCATGTGTCTATCAAGATACTCCTTAAATGTTGATAATGTGCCTGCTTCCACCAGAGGCAGTGCATCCCAAACACCCACCATCCTCTGTGTGAAACATTTTCCCTGCACTTTTCCCCGAAAATTTCTGCCTCTTACCTTGAACCTGTGCCCTCTTGTAAATGATCTTTCTACTCTGGGAAAACAACCTCTGAGTATCCACTCTATCTATGCCACTCATAATTTTGTAGAAAGCTATCAGGTTGCTCCTCAGCCTCTGTCTTTCCAGTGAAAAGAATCCAAGTTTACCCAACCTCTCCTCACACCTACAACCCTCCAGACCAGGCAATGTCCTGGTAAACCTTCTCTGCACCCTCTCCAAAGCATCCATGTCATTCTGATAGTATGGCAACCTGAAGTGCGTGCAGCATTCCAAATGTGGTCTAACTAAGGTCTTATACAGCTGTAACATAACTTGCCAACTTTTATATTTGGTGCCCCAGGCGAGGAAGGCAAGCGTGTTGTATGCCTTTTTGACCATCTTATCTCTCCGAGTTTCCACTTTCAGGGATCTGTGGGCCTGTAAATCTAGATCCCTCTGTATGCCAATGCTCGTACGGGTTCTGCCATTCATTGTATAATTTGCAACTGAATTTGATCTTCCAAAATGTATCATATCACATCTGTCCGGATTAAATTCCATCTGCCATTTCTCTGCCCAAAGCTGCAATCTATCTTTATTGGGCTATATTTTTTGACAGTCCTCCTCAATATCTGCAACTTTGCCAATTTTGGTGTCATCCACAAACTTACTGATCAGATCATCTACATTTTCACCCAGATTGTTTGTATATATTACAAATAATAAAGGTCCCAGTACTGATCCCTGGATCTCATGAGACCCTACCTTTTGTATCAGCTTGCCATGAGGTACCTTACCAAATGCCTTACTAAAGCCCATGTAGACAACATCCACTGCCCTTCCCTCATCAGTCATTCTCGTTACCTACTCAAAAAATTCAATCAAGACATGACCTTCCCCACACAAACCCATGCTACCTATCACTAACAAATCCATTCGCTTCCAAATGTGAATATATCCTGTCTCTCAGTATCGTCTCCAACAGCTTCCCCAGCACTAACATCTTGCTCACTCGCCTATAATTACCTGGATTATTTCTTTGGCCCCTCTTAAAAAAAGGAACAATATTGGCTATTCTCCATTTCTCTAGAACCTGAGGCCAAAGATGATGCAAATATATTTGTTAAGGCCCTAACTATTTCCTCCCTTGCCTCCCACAGTAGATCCCATCTGACCCTGGGGACTTGTCTACCTTGATGCATTTCAAGACACTGACCACTTCCTCCTTCATTCTACTGACCTACCCGAGAGTATTCATACACTTTTCCCTAACCTCAACATCCCTCTTGTCCCTCTCTTTGGTGAATACTGATGTAAAATATTCTTTAATGATCTCACCCATTTCCTCTGGCTCGACACATAACCTCCCTCCTTTATCCTTGAATGGGTCCACTCTTTCCCCAGCTACCCTCTTTCTCCTAATATACATGTAAAATGCCTTGGGATTCTTCTTAATCCTGCTGGCCAAGGAAAATTTCATGGACCCTTTTAGCCCTCCTTATTCCCCATTTGAGCTCCTTCCTACATACTCCGTATTCCTCAAGGGTTTCATCTGTTTTTAGTTGCCTAGACCTTAGGTATGCTGTTTTTTGACTATGCCGATTATTTCCCCTATCATCCAAGGTTCCTGAATCCTGCCATTCCTGTCTTTCATTTCCACAGGAACATGCCTGTCCTGCACTCTAATCAACTGGTCTTTAAAAGACTCCGCATGTCAGATGTGGATATACCTTCAAACAGTTGCTCCCAATCCACATTCTCCAGTTCTTGCCTAATTCAGTTATATTTGGCTTTTCCCCAATTTAACATCTTCATCAGAAGTCCACCATTTCCTTATCCATAAGAATCTGAAAACTTACGGAATTATGATCACTATTCTCAAAATGCTCCTCCACTGAAACTTTGATCACCTGGCTGAGCTCATTTCCCAATACCAGGTCCAGAATGGTTCCCTTTCTCATTTGACTATCCACATACCATTCCAAATAACCCACCTGGATGCACCTAACAAATTTTTCCCTTTCCAAGCCCTCTGCAATAAATGGGGAAGTTAACATCACCCACCACAACCCTGTTACTTTCATAGCTTTCCGGAATCTCACTACATATCTCTTCCTCTATCTCCTGCTGGCAGCTGGGAGGTCTGTGAATGCACCCTCCCTATTCCTGCGCTGTACTCATAATGCCTCGCTGCAAGATCCTTCCAGGGTGTCATCCCTCAAACCAGCTGTGATATGCTTCTAACCAGTAATGCAACTCTCTCACCTCTTTTGCTTCCGATCTGAATTGAGTTTATGAATCCAGTTCCTGTAATTTGAAATTAGTGTGTGTACAAAAATTTGTGTAATGATTCTACGATTCATTTATTTTAATGCTACCAAATAACTCCACTATAAAATCAATGCTTTTATGACTGTATGCAGATTATTAAAACCTTTTTGCACCTTTTATAGACTTTTTGAAGTTCCTCAAAATTATTATGATTGAAGACTCTAGTTGCAGTTAAAAATAAGAATTGATTTGGTTTAATGTAATTGAGTATTATCTATTTACTAAAGGTTCAAACTGAAATCAAAAAGACATGGACAAGGTGGCACCTTTCCTTGGACTGGAATGGGAAGGCGAGCTGTGGGACTTATCGATATGCCTCAGCCTTAACCAACCTGACCAACAGTACCTCCAGCCAGGCACAGGTCAATGCACGCACTTCGTTATTAACTCGAAAGTTTCTTAAGAACGAGGTTAAACAGGAAAACAGCCATCTGACTTTACCGGGGTATGTAAGAAGCAACTCTGATCCAGAGAGCTTACAGCCGTCTATTCCTGAAGAACTCAATGAAAATGAGGAAAACCTTGAAGATGTAATTTATCTTAAAGAATCATCAAAGCCTGTGCTCGAGGCGAACATTGAACATGAAGAAGTGGTTTAAAGGACAATAAGTTTATAATGAAGTGAACATTTGCTCCTTTGAAACTCTTGTGCAACAAATCTGTATTCTTTGTGATGAGACAAAAGGCCTCTGATCCCAGGAACTTTGTATTCCAGCACTGCCACACTGTTCAGTTATTTTTATTCACCTATGAGAATTCTGTGATCTATTAAGAATGTCAATACATATTGATTACTGTGCAGTTCAAATTGTACCTAATTAATATCTTGCCATATTGTATCTGACACCAACTGGGCTGCTTCAGGTTTGTGTCAGAGACTAAAGCTAGTTTTCAAGGTTTGGCCCTTTCCCCTGTATTTTGTAAAAAAAACTATTGATCCAAGGCCAATGAGTTTGAATCCTGCTGAAAATACCAATACAGCTTCTTAATGAGTGTTTCTCTGGTTAGTAAAGAGGTATTTTCACCTGAGAATTCCTACAAAGCAAATATTAGAAAATAACATCAGCATTCAGTCCCTTTTCTGTGGGTATTATCTGCTGGATGTGCCCAAAATTGTCACTGTATCCTTTCACTGGGGGTGACACGAGGATTCATGGGGGTTGGTATGGGGCCTTGCATTTGCTGCAGTTTGGGGTTTGCAGCAGTTATTAGCTTGTTCTGCTGATTTAAAGCCAGACCTTGCCAGAAACAAAGGCTGCCTGGCAGGTCAGCTAATGCAGCTAAACATCCCTGTATTCACAAAAACTGAAAGAACTGCAGATGCTGTAAATCAGGAACAGAAACAAAAGTTGCTGGAAAAGCTCAGCAGGTCTGGCAGCATCTGTGAAGAAAAATCACAATTAACGTTTCAGGTCCGGTGACCCTTTCTCAGAACTGATGTTGCCAGACCTACTGAGCTTTTCCAGCAACTTCTGTTTTTATCTCTGTATTCATCCCCCGTCTCATCTGTGACCTCGGATCATCCTTGACCTCTGGCCTGGTTGCAGTCTGTTCATGGTTATGTGACCCACCATATGTTGATCCCTAAGCCTATTTGCATCCAAGGTGCAGGTAGTTAAAGTAGAGGAAGTCCCTGTTTTAACTTGATTCACTTTAAGTCACTCCATTTTATGATAGGGTCTGGCATATACTGCCAGGAATTTCACTCTAGCGTCACTTCGCATATGGTCAATGCACGGTCACATGACTAGGCTTTCACCTTATGGAGCGACCTTTTCCAATTTGGCACGTCAAACTTCCCCCCACTCTCTGACCTGTCCTCCCTTCCCCTGATGCTCTCTCTGTCTCGCTGCCCTATCTCCTCCTCTCTGCTCTCTGGCCTATTCACCCACTCTCTCACCAGCCCTCCCTACTGACAGTCTTTTGTTTGGCCACCAACCCACACTCCCTCCCTCCCTGAGCGTTCCAATCACCCCTTTACCTTTGACCTGCCAGCTGCTGCTGATGCTCTCTCGCCACCTTTTCTAGACAATTTTACCTCCACTCCACAGCCCTGCAAAACCCGAGATGGCATTAATCCAAAGCTGCTCTTCCTGCCTCTCGCTGCTAATCTCCCAAGCCATCGCTTGGAGCAAAGGTTCAGGAGAGGAAAGAGCTGAGAGTGGGGCTGGAGGGTTGTTGGTGCCTATGAAGCAGTGACTGGATATTTTTGATGAGCACAATCAGAGAAGAGTGAGAGGGTCAGCGTGGGAGAGAGATGGAAAGCAATGAGAACGGATTGGCATATTTCCTTTATATTTTTTTAAAATCATTTTCAAAGAATTCAGCCAAGCAAAATATTTCAGCTTATAGCGTATAATATGCTTTTCTGATTAGAAAAATCCTACAGGCCTCGCTTTAGCTTTCAAATCAGTTATGATGGAAAAATTTGATTCATTTAATATCATTTCATTTAAAATCGCACTTTCCAGGAACACACTATAATATTTGATGGGCATTTATGTGCCTGATCTGCTCTGAGCATCATTATCATGTGACAGTGGACCTCCTCCTTCAGTTGCCCTTCTCTCGTCCTCTTTGGGCTGCTATGGTGGGCAGTCTTTGGGTTTCTGAAAGTAGGAACTCAGAGGAACGAGGTTAAAGTGAGGGAGGTGAGCTGGCATTGAAAACAGGAGGTTTATTGTCACAGCATCTGAAGGTCATTCATCATGTCAGCTAATGGGATAGGAGGGTACTGGGAGTTGAGTCGGAGCACCAGACAGGAGAATGCTATCACCCTCCAAGTTCTCAGATATCAGAATCTACCAGCCCTGTCACAGCTGACCCCAAGAAGCAAAGAGCTCAGAAGATATGACCATCCTTGTATCCTACTGGTTCTGCTCCAATATTAATGATTAAGGGACATTTTGTCCTACAAGAGAGAATGCGGCAAGTCAGTGGTTGTGTAGCGCTGTGTTTCGGTGATGTTCCTGCCTTAGCTGAATGCTCAGAAGCAGTGAGAATTGGTTCTGAGGCTGGTAAGCAACAGCAATGCTTTTGAGTGATCTAGCCCTGCAAAAGTGTGGATGTGTGTTTCAGAAGCTGATCTGTGCCAGCCGATGTTATCAAGATAGAAGCAGAAAGTCATGTTAATGGCCCAGATGTGTGGTGGTACCTCATTGCATGATCAAATATGATACAAATGTTGCAAACCAAAGTCTGACTCCACCATAGATAGCTGCCATAGGAAAGGCTAAAAAATTAAGTTTGTGGCAGGGACCAAGACAATGCCTCCAGTCTCCCCAGTATTTACCTTGAGGAAATTTCTGCTCATCCACTTCTCAGGCATCAGAAACAGAAAAGGAATTGAAAAATAGCAGCGAGGTAGAGTTGTGTGTAGTTAGCTTACATGCAGAAACTGATGCCATGTTATCAAATGTTGTCACTAAAGGGTACTGCACAGATAAGAAACAGAAGAGGGCTGAAGGTCAATCATTGTGTGACTCCAGAGTTAACGTGGATTGAGAGGAAAAGCCATTGTAGTTAATTCTCTGGTTACAACTGGATAGATAGGAATAAAGCTAGGTGACAGCAATTCAATCCAGCTGAATGATGGTGGAAGACTTAAGAAAGTGAAGGGAAAAGACTGGGCTAACACAGTATGTGTTTTGTAGTACTAGTTTTACTTGGAACTAAAGTATTGAAGGTGGTGAGAGGACGTGGTTGAGTAGATTGGTAGTTGTGGTAAATGGAGGGCTAAAGGCAACACAGTTGGGATTTTGATGGTACAACTGTCAGTGCATTAAAAGAGTCTTTTCCAGAGGCAGACACAAAAGAAAGTAGAGCCATAAGAGAAGGTAATGTAAAAGAAGGGAAATGTAATATAAGAATGAGAGCAGAGATAGCCTTATCTTTCATTAGTGCAATTAAAGTAGCAAGGTGACATGAGATGGCAAAGTGAAGGGCACACCTGTGGTTTGGAGAGTTTACATGCAGGGAAGGATAGGACAGCAGTGAACTCGGAGGAGAGAAAAGATAATGTGTTGTATGGAGTTTGAAATATGCCTGTACGAGAACCTCTTGGTGGACAAACTGTAAAAGGAGGAAAAGAGTGAGGATATCTAAACGAGAACATTTATGTTGAACTTGGGTGTGCCATGAGAATGAAGATGTCAAAAGAGAAGTGAGAAAGAGGAGAAAGTACCAGGTGGCGTTAGACCAAGGTGTGAGTTGATGGGAAGAGTTATGCACCACCCCTGCAACGTTCAGGACAGGGCAAGTGGTGTAATCAGGGAAGGAAGTTTCATTTAGAACAAAGGTGCCATCATTCCTCAGCCAGGATTCTAATTATATGATTATCTGTACTAAATTTTTGGCAGGGTCTCGATGATGAGTAAATGGAAATTTAAAGGAAGGTGCAGAGAAGGTTGTGGTAATTATCAGCAGGATCCGCTGAGTTAGAATTGAGAATTGCGATTGAGATAAGTTTAACAACTTCAGACGCAACAAGTGCACTGAGCAGGGAAGGTCTGTGAGAGAACAGTTGGCATTGTGCTTGTGAAAAGGCAGCAATTGTTCTTTTTCTTCCTATTCATTCATGGGATGAGGGTGTCGCTGGCTAGGCCAGCAATTATTGCCCATCCCTAATTGCCCAAGGGGCAGTTATGAGTCAACCCACATTGCTGTGGGTCTGGAGTCACATGTAGGCCAGACCAGGTAAGGATGGCAGTTTCCTTCCCTAAAGGATGTTAGTGAACCTGATGGGTTTTTTTCTGACAACTGGCAATGAGTTCATGGTCATCATGAGACTCTTAATTCCAGATATTTATTGAATTTAAATTCCATCAGTTGTCTTGAGGGAATTCGAACCCAGGTCCCTACAACATTACCTGGAGTAACAGTCCAGCGATAATACCGCTAGGCCATTGCCTTCTCAACTAGCCTCAGTAGTAAATGAGTAACAGAGAGAAGACAGTAGGTGGCAGTTCAGAATTAAAGTCAGAGGTCTCAGAGCGCGCTGAAACAGAAAGGGGATGGTTGGGACCACAGTGGAATATTACTGAATTGTGAGTGCTGTTCATCATAAAATCCAGACATGATGGAGAAATATACATTCCCTGAAGAGAATGAATCATCGAGCAATAAAGTTAAGCTGTGACCCATTCCCTGACCCAGTAACTCAATAACTATACTATCTTTCCAACCCCTCCTGTACTGCAGATGTTCTTCCCTTTGGAAAAGGCCGTCCCAAATTGTGACTTTAACCAAAATGAATATACCAGTATCCTCAGCATAACTAAAAGCTAGACCACTGATAGTGGCTCCTGTCCTCTCCCTGAGGCACTCATCGCCCTACCTAAAGAGCAAGGCCGTCAGCTCCAGGTTCCACTTCAGTCTATCCTCTTAACCCCCTGATAAGCCTTCACTTTCTACTGCTTCTGTTTGGTCTTCCACATTGAATACTACTGCCCTAAACCTTTGCTGTCTTCTTTGCAAACACCTCTTAGCCATTCTCCTCACTATGGTACCAGGGTATTTTCATTCTTAGTGTCTTGTAACTTCACCCAAATTTCCCTATCCCTGTTTTTGCTGTCTTCTCAATCTTCCTATCTTCACACAAACTCATCATTTTTCTTTTGCTGTCTCTCTTATCTTACCACTCCTGATTTACAATCACTGATTATGATGCTTCAAATCAGTTTAATATTATTGTCAAACATGTCTCCCTGCCTGCCAGAAATCCTTGTAAGTACATGCCTTGAAAAAAACTCCCCAACATATCCCACTAACCACAGTGTTTTTTGTTCAATTAATGTGCTCAACTCTAGATTTGTTTCTGCTGACAATGATGTTATTTCCAATAAGCCCTTCTTGACCTCTTCTTTTTTCCCCTGTCACCCCATCACTCCAACAGTAATTTTTGT
Organism: Ginglymostoma cirratum; assembly: GCA_024137785.1. NCBI lineage: Eukaryota > Metazoa > Chordata > Chondrichthyes > Orectolobiformes > Ginglymostomatidae > Ginglymostoma > Ginglymostoma cirratum. Next base: position 19,560,523 of record JAHRHZ010000144.1, read on the forward strand.
GAATTCAAATCTTAACTCTGAAAGCTTCAGCATATCTGTCATTTGACAGCATTATCATTCACCACTCAAATCCAGCTTGACTACCTCAATGACTATTGTTACTCTTTCTGAGCAGGTAAATCTTCAGGACCATTTTGTACAGTGAGAATAGCCTCAAACATTTCCATCACAAATCATGTCATTTGATGTGGTATCCTGCATTTCCGTCCTTTTCTTCAGTACCAAATGAGAAAATTTCATGTAGTTTCCATCTCCAAAGTTGAAACTTCTTTATCACCCACATCGCCATTCTGTTGCAGTATGAAGTCAATAATATTTTGCAGCACTCCTTATAGATTAAGGCTTTTCATAAGACACAACAATTACTTTCTTTACAATTTAGAATTTTAGAATAGCCTTTATTGTCACATGTACTCGAATGAGTGCAGTGAAAAGTTTGTAATGTCGCCACTCAGCGTCATCTTAGGTACAGATACTTTAAGTGTTGTTACGGAATTGAAATAGTTAAGAAAAGACTAGCATGGGAATACAGAGTTTAAAAGTCCAGTATGAGAATAAGAAGTGTCTTCAATGTACTCAAGTTACGGTCCTTTTTCACTGAGTCCGTGCCCACAGGGCTTCAGAATATGAGGCCTTATGCGCTGGCCTCTCTGCAGTACTCATTCCTTCCAGCCAGCCTGGTCCTGCTCTGGGCTCCCAGCTCCAGCCACATCTCAGCTTCCAGCTTGGCCTGCACTCATTCTGCTTCTAGTCTGGCCATGGCTTGCTACTGGAACTCAGCCCACGCTCGCTCTGCTCCCGCTCAGGCTGCGGCTTGCTACCAGGACTCAGCTAGCTCTGCTCCTGCTCCGGCGCGGCTTGCTACCGGGACTCAGCCCACGCTTGCACTGCTCCTGCTCCGGCGCAGCTTGCTACTGGGATTCAGCCCACGCTCGCTCTGCTCCAGCTCAGGTTGCGGCTTGCTACCAGGACTCAGCCCACACTTGCTCTGCTCCTGCTCCGGCGCAGCTTGCTACCAGGATTCAGCTTGCTCTGCTGCTGCTCCGATGCAGCTTGCTACCCCCCGGGACTCAGGCCACGCTCGCTCTGCTCCCGCTCTGGCCATGGCTTGCTGTCGGGACTCAGCACACGCTAGCTCTGTTCCGGCTACTACTTACTTCAGGAACTCTGCCCCTCTAGCTGCGACTCGTCTCCCACACTGGGCTGGTCTCGGACTCTGTTCTCCATTCCCTCCATGTGGGGTAATTTAAGAAGTTAAAAGTTGGCGGTGGTGTGAGCAGGGCAAGTAAAACTGCAGCAAAAGCGAAATAAAGAAAGAAAGAGAAAAAGGAATTGATGAACAGAGGAGCTCTGGGTGGAGTGTCTTACTCTGCTGTGATCTGAACCACCATGACATCCTTTCTACTTCAACTCGAAATTACTCAAATTCCATACTTTGGCCTAGTGAATCATAATATTATTAGCCATTCCTACGTATTCAAAATTACAATTGTCATCTACTATTCCCACTTTAGACTCCTTCACCCTTTCCAACACCATCTTGTCTGCAATATTCTAATCATGTCTAAGATTTTCAAAAACATTTTGACACCCAACTTTATCCTTATTTCTCCATCTTTGAGTCCTGTGCCCACACGCTACTGAGTTTGGCCTGCTCATTGATGTCAGAATAAACCAAGACCATTGTGATTTTGCCATCTGTCTTTTTCTTTAATTTCCATGCAACATCCCAGATAAGTAAGAGTGGAGTCAAGTGACAGTCATCTGATGGAGAAGTGACATTGGCTATGAAAGATGTTGAAATCATGTAGAAGGTTACAGAGGGACAGTATACTGTATAGTCAAAAACTCAGACAGTTTTAGTTAATGATCAGATCACATCTGACAGTGTTAAATCTAATTCTAACTATCTGACCAGCTGATGTTTCCAAATGTTATTGTGGGAAGGGATTTGGAATGGTGTCACTGAAGCAGGAGACTCCCTATAGTGGCAACCATAGTGATAGAGTTCATTGATAAGGTGGGTAGGGATGGTGTGGTTGAAAGAAATTGAAAGTATTAGATTCTCCCAAGCAACACTTCTCAGAAGATTTGTTACCCAATTCCAATAGAAATGCAGAATAAGACTACATTGGTTGTAAGCCCAGATGAACAATTTAATTGTCCAAAATTTTTTGGTAAATCTTCTCCATGGACACTAACACGGACATAGTCATTTTGGAAAAAAAATAGGCTTTCCCTTGGATGCTGAACTTTATTATTGAGCATACACATGACAGGTGTAACGAAGTTAGATGCAAACTAAGGATTACTCTACTCCAACAATATTATGTTTGTTGTATTGTGCCAGGGAGACAAAGGCTTTGCTACCAACATCATAATGAGCAAGGAGGAAGCAGAGAATTTGAACAGAGTAAGTTACATTAGTGTCAGAATAAGATAACTGTTAATGTGGAAGACAGAGAGTAAAGTGCTGAATTATTGTTGTTAATTAAAAGTTGATTCTTCTGAAATGCTGCAACAAAGCCCTCTTGCCACAGAGCCACATTGTGATGGTGATAAAGCTATATACTGTAAAGGAAAAAAATCTGACATTTTCTCAACTGGTATCGTAGAAAAAAATTTCTTTAAGTAAACTCAAATGTGTAATTGTAAAATAGAATGTTTTATTTATGCTTTTAAAGGATGACCCATTGTCTAGAGTGTAAACATATGGAAATTTTAATCTGACTTTGAAAATTTTCCCTACTTTCATGCAGCAAACTGACTTTGATGTACCCTTAGAAGAAGCTAGTGTTAAAACTGGATTCTACAAACTTTTAATAAAAGAATTATACCATGTAAAATCTAAATGTTTGATTTTGTTCTCACTGACATATTTTTAGAGTTTAATTCAGGGCCAATAATACAAAAGATATGTTTAATTAATCTAAATGCAATATTGTCCAAATGCAATTGACCAAGGGATTATTTGGATTAGCTACATTAAGACAAGGTCATAATCGAGTTATACTGCAATGACTGACTCATTTTCAGGCATCCCAAAGCATATTCACAAGTTACAACGTATAAGTTAGCAGTATGAATGCTCTCCACTTGCCTAGATAAGCGCAACTCCAACAACATTTGAGGACAAATCCCCCCACTTGATCAGTGTAGTCTATCACCTCAAATGTTCTTGCTCTCCATCACCAGTGCAATATGGCTGTGTCATGTAAATGTACCATCTACAAGATGAACTGCAATAACTCACAGTAGTTTCTTTGATGGTTCTAAACCAACTTCATAGAAGGTCAAGGACAGCAACTACACGGGGATACCACTAACTTCATATTCCCCTCCAGTTCACTTCGCACACTGACATGGAAATAAATGATCATTCTTTTATTGTCATTGATTTAAAATCTCAGAACACCTACATAACAGCAGTATGAGAGTATCTTCAACACAGACAATACCAGTCCAAGTAATGGCTCACTGCCTTCTCATGTAATTAGGAACGGGAGCAAAATATTTGCTTTCTACATTATATGCATTTATGAAACCTATTTCACAACGATATGTTGTTCTAAATATTAGGTCCTGTCAGTGAAGAGGCAGCAATGGGTTAGAATGTTTAGGTAACTGTTTTCTGTAAAGTAGAAGGCAATCAATTTTATTTTATTTCATCATGCCGTTAAGTCTGTATTCAAAGTTGATTCCTAACCATTCTGGAAAGATGCTGGTGGGTTGTGGCACAACGTGCGAATATTTCTAGGAAAATATTAGGTGGAGAACAGCAGGACTTTGACCAGGCAACAATGGTCTATGTTTAAATCAGAATGGCATTTACTATGAAACCACTGTGTACATATCTTCAGGTTTTTAGGCTCTGAGCTCTAGAGTTCATTCTATAGAGCTCGCTATCTCTTTTCACTTCTTTAAAATGCTCCTTAAAACCTAGACCTTTGATCAAGTTTTTGATCACCTGTCCAATCATTTCCTCACATGGCTGTGTGTCAAATTTTCTTTGATAATTCTCCTGTGAAGGGGATCCTGTCTCATCAAAGGTGCTATTAAAAGAAGATTGTTGCAATAATATTTAAGCCTTGTTGCGGCTACAACCTGTCTGAGGGTGCAAGGTGTTGTTTAAATTGGAGATTTAAATTGGATGAATAGTACAGCCACCAGTGAAGCTTTGGGGCTGGTTATTGCTTCTGGTGACTAGAAAAAAATAATCAATTCTTTTGGAGATAAAAGGTACTGCAGATGCTGGAGAATCCGAGATAACAAGCATGGGGCTGGATGGACACAGCAGGACACCCTCTTCCCCTCCCCCATTTCTGATGAAGGGTTTAGGCCCGAAACGTCAAGTTTTCCCAATCAATTCTTTTGGATATTTTCATGTTTCATGTCTTGAGATGACTACTAAACAAAGGAAAACACGCCATCGTTTTCCTGATTTGAGTTTAGCAGTTCAGGTAGAGGAGTGGTACCTGCAAACTTTATAAATCTAGTATTGTGCAAGTCATCGTTTTACCATAGGCAACTGTTTATTCCCACTCAGCTCCTTTAGAAAAAGTTCTGCTGGTGTCATCGTTGCCCCAGGAGAACAACCATTTGCACTTTTAAAGCTCTTCTGTTAAAATAAAGCGCACCAAGTGTCTTTACATAAGGCAACATAGATATTGTGAGGTTGTAATAATTAATAAAGGTTACAGAGTAACGATTGAAGGCAAGATCTGAGTCATAGGTAAGGGGGAAAATAATAAAGCATAACAATTTCAAGAAGCCAGAAACCCCTTCCCCCATCTAAATGATAGTAGCTGCCAGGCAAGGGAAGGATACAAAATTAAGTGGCATAGCAGAGAGGAACTAAATCTATCACCTCCCTATCTCTGCTGGAATTCTATCAGTTCTGACTGCTGTACATGTATGCATCAGCAAATTAAAAAAATGTAATAGGCAGTCATGGTCTCGTTTTTGCTGTAAATAGTTTAACTTTGTTTTGGAAATGAGAGGGTTGTTGTATGTGTGCCTTGCCTTTAAGAGAGTTCATCATTAAGTTCACTTCCATATGTTGTGTGCATATAAATTTGTGACTTGAACATCGGGAGGTATGGTTAGTAAGTTTGCAGACGACAACAAATTGGCGGTGCCATGGACAGCGAAGAAGGTTACCTCAGAGTACAAGGGGACCTTAATCATATGGGCCAATGGGCCGAGGAGTGGCAGATGGAGTTTAATTTAGATAAATGTGAGGTGCTGCATTTTGGAAAGGCAAATCAGGGCAGGACTTACACATTTAATGGTAACGGCCTGGGTAGTGTTGCTGAACAAAGAGACCTTAGAGTGCAGGTTATTAGTTCCTTGAAAGTGGTGTCACAGGTAGATAAAATAGTAAAGAAGGTATTTGGTAAGCTTGCCTTTCTTGGTCAGTGCATTGAGTATAAGAGTTGGGAGGTCATGTTGTGACTGTACAGGGCATTGGTAAGCCCTCTATTAGACCACTGCATGCAATTCAGGTCTCCCTGCTATAGGAAGGATGCTGTGAAACTTGATAGAGTTCATAAAAGATTTACAAGGATATTGCCAGAGTTGGAGGGTTTGAACTATAGGGAGAGGCTAAATAGACTGGGACTATTTTCCCTGGAGCATCAAAGGCTGAGGGGTGACTGTAGAAAGTTATAAGATCATGAGGGGCATGGATAGGGTAAATAGACAAGGTCTTTTCCCCAGGGTGGGGGTAACCAAAACTAGTGGGCATAGGTTTAAGATGAGAGGGGAAAGATTTAAAAGGGACATAAGGGGCAATTTTTTCATGCAGGGGGTAGTGCGTGTATGGAACGAGCTACCAGAGGAAATGGTGGAGGCTGGTACGATTACAACATTTAAAAGGCATCAGGATGGGTATATGAATAGGAAGTGTTTAGAGGATATGGGCCAAATGCTGGCAAATGGGTCTAGACTTATTTAGGATATCTGGTCGGAGTGGATGAGTTGGACCAAAGGGTCTGTTTCCATGTTGTATATCTCTATGACTCTATAACTCTGCCTGGCAGTTAGTCTGTTAGGTGTGCTCAGAAATCATTTGGATTATTGTACCATCTCTAATAATCATATTGTACCATATTGTACAAGTTTAGTAACTTGTAATGTGTTTTACTGTTTTAAATAAAGTAACCCACAGAATTAATCAATCCCTGATGAATGATTGATTAACAGGCTATTATTATGAACATGACTGTGGGTTGAAGATGGGAGGATTGATGTCAGGTAGCCCACTGCCCTTGGACAAATTGAAACCCTTAAGTGGCTAATTAAAGACTGCTAAAGGACCCTTCCTTACAATTCGAGATCATCCAAAATGAAACTGATCACCCACTCTTTCTCTCCCATCTTCATGGGTGAGTTGGGGGCTCAGTGGTTAACACTGCTGCTTCGCAGTGCCAGAGACCTGGATTCAATTCCAGCCTTGGTGACTGTCTGTGTGGAGTTCTCACATTCTCCCTGTGTCTGCGTGGGTTTCCTTCAGTTGCTCTGGTTTCCTCCAACAGTTCAACAATGTGCAGGTTATGTAGATTGGCCATGCTAAATTGCCCATAGTGTCCAGGGATGTGCAGATTAGATAGATTAGTCATGGGAAATGCAGGGTTACAGGGATAGGTTAAGTGGGTTGGTCTGGGTGGGATGCTCTTCAGAGAGTCAGTATGGGCTTGACGGGCTGAATGGCCTGCCTTCATGCTATAGGGATTCTATGATCATGACTGGCCTCCTGATTGTAGCCCCTCCACATGGCTACCCCAGTTTGCCTCAGTATGAGTCTCCTATCAAGTCTCCTTGTTAGTGACTGATGCAATCCCAAAGTGGCCAGCATCCCAATGGTTCTGCTAAGATTGGAGAGCTGCCGGTAATTAAATTGCATGGAAGCTCTTGGAAGCAGGACATCCTTCCACCATTATGATTGGACAGAAATAATTACACCAGTCAGTTAACAGCATAAAGACCCTGAAATATGGTCATGTCTTCCTGGTCTGGCAAAGGCAGGCTCCCCCTGAAATCTCAGCCTATGTATGAGGCCATTGCCATCCCAAAAGAATCAAAGTTGGAATCCTGGAGAGGGCAGCTGAGGTTTGCTAAAGTCCCTGAAGTAAGGTCATGAAAAGATTGATAAAACCTATAACTTTACACTTACAGCCATTAATGATAAACCTATTTAAACATGTTATGACACACCCTTGGACTAGGTGGGACTTGAAACTGGCCTTCTGGCTCTGAGGTAGGGAAATGTAAATTTGTACAATGTCTTTATTTCCACCTTGCATAATTCATTTAATCCAACATCTTTGGCGCTTTGCCTGATACTTCTGCATGCAATGAGTTTCAATAAAGTTAAGCCAGCACATTAATACCCTTCCTCATTTGAAATAAGAAGATGAAAAATCAAACTCCATTTCTATAGACAGAAGGTGATTAAAAAATACTGAAATAGATGAGAAACATATTAATTAAGTGTCTGTGCATACCTGCGAATTATTTGGAAAGTGATATAAGGGCTGATAAAATAGTTCTTTGGGTAATAATCAGGAATTAAACTGATATATATCTGTCAAAATTATTGGAATAATGCAAGCAATGCTTTTACAGAGTATTTACTAATGAGCAATTAGGTATCTTTTCAGCTGACAGAGCAATATGTTAAATGAAACAAGGGTGAGAGAGCTTGGCACCACTTCAAAGTCTGATTAAATGGTTGGGTAAAGAACAATGCATGGATTTCAATGCAAAAAATAATCTCTTGCACACTAGAAGGGGAAATGTGCAATGGGAACACAAAAAAGAGATATTAATTAGCAAAGATGATGATTTATGCAGATCCACCTAAAAGTTTCAGGAACAATTGACTGTGATCTATCTTATATGAACATTGACTGTTTATACTTATAAGACGATTAAGTGGAGAAACAAAAATAGGCCATTCAACTCATCAGGTCTATTCTGCTGTTCAAAGATATCACAGCTGGTCTGATAATCCTAAACTCCATCATCCTGCCTTTTCCCCATAAGCCATATTTCCCACAAAATTAAATTATTGATTAAAACTAATTACAAATCTGTATATGCCTGCATTGACTATACTTAAGGACCCTGCCTCCACAACCACCTATGGTAAAGAATTCCACAGATGCACTATCCTCTGGGAGAATAAGTTCCAACTCATTTGTCTCTTTTATTAGCATCCCCGTATTAAGAGAGTCTGACCTCTGGTCCTAGACTCTCCCACAGAGGGAAATAACATCTTTACAAATAGTATTTTTCAATAAGGTTACCTCTCAATCTTCTAAAGGGCAATGAGTACTGGACCAACCTATTTAACCTCTCCTCATAAGGCAATCTCTCCATGCCCTGGATCAACCTAGTGAAACCTTCTCTTGGCTGCCTCCAATGCCTTTTCTTAGATAAGGGCATCAAAACTGTTCATGTTTTTCTATCTACTGCCTTTTTTTGGTTTTAGCAAGACTTCCCTAGTTTTATATCCCATTTCTTTAAAAAAAAGACAACATTCCATTTGCCTTCCCCATTACCTGCTGAAGTTGTATTCTAGCTTTTTGTGATTTACGCACGAGGGCTGCCAAATCTAGTAGCTTTCAGCAGTCTTTCTCCATTTCAATAATGTTCGGCTCCTCTATTCTTCCTGCCAAAAGTGTATAACCTCACATTATCTCATATTTTATTTAATCTGCCAAGTTTTTGTCCACACACTTAATCCTTCTGTAGACTCTTTGTATTATTTTCACCACTTGCCTTCCCACCTATTTTGTGTCATCCACAGACTTGGGTAAAGTACATTCACTTACCTCATCCAAGTCATTAATAGACTGTATGTAATTGTGGCCCCAGCTCTGATCCCCGTGATAAGGAGCATATTAAGGGCGGAGAGAGAGGTGCAGAGGCAGTGAGGTTAGGGTGGGAATCCAGAGTGTGAGTCCAAGGCAGCAGAAAGGACAGCTGTTGGTGGGAGTACAAAGGAAATTTGTGAGGCGCAAAAATACTAGAACTGTGGAACCGCAAAGTTCTTGGAGGGTTCTAGGACTGGGGGAGGTTACAGATATAGGGAGGGGTGAGCTCAAAGATTTAAAATTCAAATTATCATTGGGCAAGAAATCAGTGAAAGTTGACAAGATTTAAACATAAGTGAACAAGAACTAGTGTAAGGTTGGATGCGCAAGGATGAGTGTGAGTGCAGGGCGGAACTTGTATCGAGTGCAGTTTGGAGGACAATGAGCAGAATATTGGTGAGGTGAAGTCACGTTAAGCAAAGTTCCAGAAAATCTATAAAAACCGAAAGAACTGCGGATGCTGTAAATCAGGAACAAAAACAGAAGTTACTGGAAAAGCTTAGCAGGTCTGGCAGCATCTGTGAACAAAAAAAATCACAGTTAATGTTTTGGATCCGGTGACCCTTCCTCAGCAACTTCTGTTTTTGTTCCAGGAAATCTACATTTCTATTTTGTTCACTGTCAACTAGGTACGTTCTTTGGCATGTCCCAGCAACTCAGGAATCATTAATGTCATCATCATGAAGGTATATAGCAATCACTATTTATGAATCAAATTTTACTGTGGTCAGGTGACTTCGGACCTCCAGGATTGTTGCAGAAATATTGATATTTTTCATGAATATGGATTTAAAAAAACTTGGAAACCAAGTTTAAATCTAGCTGGACTCTGCAATTTGCAAACAGCATTCATACAGCCAGGCCTTGGATAATCAAATTCCTGTCAAAACCAGACAGGCCTGGAACTGCCTGGCTAGGTGCTAATGGTCCCATTGTTTCAAAATGAATGGTTGTTTCCATTTCCAGTAAACCAGCTTTGTTAGAAGAATGCTACACAGACTTGGTGACACCCAGCTCAATAAGAAGCCAAAGGCATACTGTGACAGAGGCAACACTTGACAGTTGAAGGTTCAAAAACATGCTCTGCATAGTAACCTTATTGCATCTTCCTGCCCCAGTCCTATTGGACACAGGCCACAGAATCTTTGTGAAGCGCACAAAGAGGGTTAACACCACTGCCTCACAGCACCTGGGACCCAGGTCAAATCTACTCTTCGGCAACTGCCTTTGTGGAGTTTGCACATTTTCCCAGGATCTGTGTGAGTTCCCTCACAGAATCCCACGCGGCCAGCATCATCAGGCTGACCAGACCCAGAAGACTGCCTAGGTGAGATGACCCGAAGAACCAGAGCCAGCCCTAGATGAGAGGGGAAGACCAAACCAACAACTGCAGACCATGAAACATCAGACAACCCTCAGAGACCAAGGGACAGCCTGCACCAGTCTTATTGAACACGTATTATCGATCCTTTCAGACAAGCATTGGTACAGTGGTAGGAACTTCTGGATAGGATCTACAAATTTTTAGAAGCACCTGGCAGAAATAGATAGCTCATGTAGATTTGATACTGTTTACTTGGAGATTTAAGGCTTTTTACTGAAGAGCCCTGTGAAGAGATTGACAGAAACCAAAAGAACTGCGGATGCTGTATATCAGGAACAAAAACAAAGTTGCTGGAAAAGCTCAGCAGGTCTGGCAGCATCTGTGGAGGAGAAAACAGAGTTAACGTTTCGGGTCCGGTGACCCTTCCTCAGAAC
>JAHRHZ010000144.1:19571559-19621296 GCA_024137785.1 Ginglymostoma cirratum
CCGGTGACCCTTCCTCAGAACTGTTCTGAGGAAGGGTCACCGGACCCGAAACGTTAACTCTGTTTTCTCCTCCACAGATGCTGCCAGACCTGCTGAGCTTTTCCAGCAACTTTGTTTTTGAAGAGATTAATAGAGTTTAATTAAACAACGGTAGTAATGTTTTGATAAATATTGTTTGTCCTTGATGAAGTATTCAATAATGTTGCGCTGGAACTTCCCCTTTGTTTCATATCCCCTTTCTCTATCTCACTGTGTAATGCACTTGAGTTAAAAAGGCTCACAACAAATTGGTCAAGGTTAGTCAGGGTAATTTACCCAGCTTTTACTTCACAACATTACAATTGAAATGTACGACAAAAATCCTCTAAATTGTTCTATTCAGCATTCATGCTTTTACAGACTCACAAAAGCAAAGTTGTTGGCCTTCAACTTGTGCATGAAGAACAATATTCTCTTAAAGAGATAGTAAGAACTGCCGATGCTGGATTCTCTTATAGAGCCATTTTCGTCTTCCTAGGATGCCCCAATGCACTTTCCAACGCATTGAACATTTCTGACATAATTTTTAGTAACACTTCAAATAATAGGCATCACATATTAAATCATTTAGACTATACAAAGTTGTAGAAGAGCTTAATATATCCATAACTTATTGAGTGGGCAAAAATGTCATTTTTATTTAATTTGTTCAAGCATTGTTAAAAAAAAAAGATGTAATTCAAAGCTTTTTGTCTTGCATTTTACATGATTGAAACTCAAGTGAAAAAAAAAACTTGGGAAAGCAAGCAGTGAAATGTAAATCATGAGGAGAGAATGTTATTTGGCTGGCATGAAACACAGAAGGATCTGTGAACCACCTTGAGATTTTCCTAATCAACCACTTCAGAGATATTATGACCCACCATGGGACTTGAACCCTGGCCTCCTAGATCAGAGGTAGATACACAATAAGATCCCTCAGTTTACTATGTTAGTTAAGTGACTAAATTCAAACCAAGATTGGTCAGTGTCTTTTCATGTGGATGCAGCAGGGATCAGTTGTCTCCATTGCATGTTTTTCACTGAGTGAAAGGCTATATGTGGACATATTCCTTTTTCCTACAAAGATCAGGGTCCTCTATGTGAATAAATGTAACTTCTAGCCCACACTCAAATTAGTTGCACTGCATTTCACGAGTTGGTAGTTGTGACAGAAAACAAATAACTACTTGAAGTTACATAGTATCTCAAATGTAGTTAAACATCCCAAATCATTTCACAGTGCATTATCTAGAAAACATAAGATTGGGATGCAAATGGAATAATCATAAGTTTGACTAAAGAAGCAAGTTATAAACACATTTTAAAAGAAGAGGTATAGAGTCAGCAAGATTTAAAGAGAGAATTTTAAATCTTAAAGCCTAGGCAGTACAGCCACAAATGACAGCTGAAAGACGGAAAGTTTGAAAGATGGGTTGTGCAAGACTAACAGGGTAGCATAGTGGCTCTGCACTTAGCATTGCTGCTTCACAGCAGCAGGGACCTGGGTTCAATTTCAACCTTGGGTGACTGTGTGTGGAACATAGAACATTGAATGGCACAGCGCAGGAATGGGCCCTTTAGCCCACAACATTGTGCTGAACATGATGCCAAATTAAACTAATATATCTTGCCTGCCCTTGGTCCAGATCCCTCCATTCCTTGCATATTAATGTGCATATCTAAAGTCCCTCAAATGCCCCTATTGTGTCTGCCTCCAAGACTACCCCTGGCAGCATGTTCCAGACTCCTACCACTCTCTGTGTAAGAAATTTGCCCCTCACATCTTCCTTAAACTTGCCCTCTCTCACCTTAAATGCTTGCTTCCTAGTATTAGACATTTCAACTCTGAGAAAAAGACTTTTACCAACAACCTTATCTACGCATCTCATAATTTTATAGACTTCGATCAAGTCTCCCCTCTGCCTCTGCCGCTCCAGAGAAAAGAACCCGGGTTTTTCTAGCCTCTCCTTATAGTTCATATCCTCTAATCTAGGCAGCATTGTGGTAAACCTGTTCTGCACCCTCTCTAAAGACTCCACTGGAGTTTGCACATTCTCCTTGTGTCTGCATAGGTTTCCTCTGGGCGCTCTGGTTTCCTCTTACAGTCCAAAGATGTGCAAGTTAGCTGGATTGGCCATTCTAAATTGCCCATAGTGTCAGGGATATGCAAGCTAGGTGGGTTAGCCATGGGAAATGCAGGGTTACAGGGATAGGGTAAGGCGGGGTGGGTCTGGGTAGGATGCTGTTCAGAGGGGTTGCGTGGACTCAATAGGCCAAATGGCCTGCTTCTGCACTGTAGGGGTTTGATCCTGCCATTCTCAGTGTTTTTTTCCACCGGAATCCTTTCTTATGTACAAGCCATATCATCTTACAGTTACTTGTTCAATATTTGTATATGGTTGTTAATGAGCTTTGATTGAAACAAATAACTACACAATGGCATCCTAATCAAATCTTAACTAATTCAAATAGGTTTAAGAGTTTTACAGTTCAATAGTCTTCACAATTTGCAGCAGCATTCAATAAGATCTTGTTTCTTCCAGCTAGAAAGAGAACATGTGCTCAAAAATATTGAGAAATAAAACTGTAAACTGGAACCGGAAATATATGCCTGGATTAATAGGTCAGAATTTGTTTTCTGTGGTGAATAAACCAGCCTTTGGTTAACTGTACACTTGCCGAAAGATGACACAGAATCACAGAATTGTTACAGCCATTTCTTCCTTTTCAGGTAACAGTCTAATGCTCTTTTGAACCTGCCTCCCACATATCTCAGACCCTCCATTACAGACCTTAACTAGTTACCCTACCAAGATGTTTTTCCTCCTTTGCTTCTTTCATCAATCACTTCAAATGCGTGTCCTCTTGTTCTCAGTCATTCAATGATGAAAACAATTTCTTCCTATCTATTCTGTTCACATCCTTCATGATTTTGAAGGTTTCTATTATATTGCCTGTCAGCCCTTCTTCCAAGGTAAACACTTCTACCTTCTCCAATCTATCTTCATAATTTTAGATCCTCATCCCTGGAATCATTCTTTTGAATGTGTTAGACTTTCTATGAGGTTTTGGACTGGAACTTACCAGAAATCAAAAGCCATGACAGTGCACCACCCTTTGCAAGGAATTTGGAACCTGTGTATTTCCTTTAAGATGAATGCGTGTCATTGAGTCTGAACTAGGAAGTGCAAGTTACAACAGAGGCTCTCCAGCTGGGCATTATGCTGATCTACCGGTCTGTGACAAACTTTCACAAGTAACAGAAAGGCTCCCCATCTCTTGTGCACAAGCAATTAAGTTGGATCACAGCCAATCTCCAAATACTGTACTCAGGGCACTCAGTTTTAACTTCCAGCCCCGGTCACCAATTAATAGGAGCACAGCATCATATTAGCTGCCCAACTGTTACTCCAAACAGCGCAAGGAGCAGAACACTGCTGCCTTCAACTCCAGAGAATACAGTCTCCATTTTGCCATGGTACGAAGATTGGCCCAGTTTCAGAGGCTGCACTCAACTCAGCTTGTTCAGAATGGACAGGAGAAGAAAGAAGCCTGACTATGGTGGTCAATGCTGCAGACTTATCAGCACTTTATCAGTTCCAGTGACAATTGACTACCTTCAGTGTGACCCCCATTGATGACACTGTACATTAACTTCAGTGACAACTTGATAACTTCACTGTAACCTCACCAATCTCTGTGATGGCTAACTAACCTCGATCACTGTATGCTATCTTCAGTATAACGCCACCGAAGTTATGACTATTCAACCCTAGATAACAAGGTGTGGGGCTGGATGAACACAGCAGGCCAAGCAGCATCATTGGAGCAGGAAAGCTTGACGTTTCGGGCCTAGACCCTTCATCAGAAATGGGGGAGGGGAAGAGGGTTCTGAAATAAATAGGGAGAGGGTGGAGGCGGATAGAGGATGGATAGAGGAGAGGATGGATGGAGAGGAGGCAGACAAGTCGAAGAGGTGGGGATGGAGCCAGTAAAGGTGAGTGTAGATGGGGGGTACCCCCTTGACCTGTCCGTTCTCCCTGGACTGACCTATATCCTCCCTACCCCCCCACCTACACTCATCTTTACTGGCTCCAGCCCCGCCTCTTCGACTTGTCTGCCTCCTCTCCATTATTCCTCTCCTCTATCCATCCTCTATCCGCCTCCACCCTCTCCCTATTTATTTCAGAACCCTCTTCCCCTCCCCCATTTCTGATGAAGGGTCTAGGCCCGAAACGTCAAGCTTTCCTGCTCCAATGATGCTGCTTGGCCTGCTGTGTTCATCCAGCCCCACACCTTGTTATCTCGGATTCTCCAGCATCTGCAGTACCTTTTATCTCTATTCCACCCTAGTTTGTCTATTCACTTGAAGGTAATTATGCAGAATTAACTTCAGCTTAAACAAACTAGGGTTGAATATTCATTGTAAAGTGCCTTGGGATATCATAAGAACATGAAAGTGGCTCCAAAACGTGACTTTTCTCTTCACGCACAATTTGAAGGTCAATGACTTGCATTCATGAATTTGTAAAATCATGAATGCCGAATAGAATAATTGACAGGATTTTTTCTACGATGTGTATCTACTGTGGAAGATATTGAACTGAACAGAATCATGCTCTGAACCAGCATCAAGTTTCACACTAAGCAAAACAAAAATAATATTTAGAATTCATTGGCTCTTGACTTAATGTAATTAATTAATTAAAATTAAATATATGATAATTTTTTACATATTAAATACTTGTATTATTCTGTAAGAAGCTGTGAAAACTTGTGACATGAATTTGCCTCAAATCTCATTTGCTTCCCTCACCCCAGTCCTCTGCTTCAGCATTCTGCTTTTGGCTGCCTAAGGACGTAAGGGTGGGAGAAGCAGATGGGCCTGCTCTCCATTTAAGTGATATCATCATAGAATCCTTACAGCGCAGTGTGGAAAAAGGCTATTCAGCCCCATCAAGAATGCACTAACTCTCTGAAGAGCATCCCACTCAGATCTATACCCTGGCCCCACATATTCCACCTTGCCTATACATCCCTGGACACTTAGAGGTCATTTTAGCATGGCCAATCCACCTAACCTGCACATCTTTAGCTTGTGGGAAGAAACCAGAGCACCCAGTGGGAACTCCCACAGATGTGGAAAGAACATGCAACCTCCACACAGACAGTCACCCAAGGCTGGGATTGAACACAGATCCCTGGGGCTGTGAGGCAGCAGTGTTAACCACTCAATCACTGTGCCACCCAATACTTAAATATATTCAATGGTCCTGCTTCCACTACTCTCTGTGGTAGAAGTTGTTTGAAAGGTTATTGCCCCTCTGTGAGAAGAAGCTGCTCCTTTTATTTTGAAACACTGCCCCCGGTTCCAGATTCTCAAACAAGGGTAACACTCTGGATGTGGAGGGAGAGGTTGGCTGATAAATGGAAGTTCAGCTGAAAGTGATTGTGAAGGTGTCTGGGCCAGCAGGATGTAAATAGCAGATCTTGGGCCAAATGTATACGAGTGTGAGACACTGCTTGACATTGCAGTTCATCTCCTCAAAAAGCTTCCAGCACCAGTGACTCTCCCACCTTGGTATCCTGTCAGTCATGGCGTGTGGCAGAGATCAAGCCAGAGACTGACCAGCAACGACTGACACATTTCAGTTCAGAGCTCCTGTAACACCGTATCAGTGATGTCACTGAGCCCAATTGTGAATGACCCAGTGCCCGTTAGAGCCCTCACCCCCTGCACCAACCACACTGATCACACTTCCTTCCTGACCAGTGAACAAGCTCTTTGATGATGTCATTAACACTAGATCAGCAATTGAAGCCAAGGCCGAGATCTTTGGCAGACCAGTGAGCAGACAATTAGTGGAAGTTCTTAGACCACCTGCATCACACCACAGAAAATGGCACCAATTGTTATCCCCAGGGTGAGAATAGAACAAAGACCAAAGAACAAAGAAAAATACAGCACAGGAACAGGCCCTTTGGCCCTCCAAGCCTGATCCAATCAGATCCTCTATCTAAACTTGTCACCTATTTTCCAAGGCTCTGTATCCCTCTGCTCCCTGCCCATTCATGTATCTGTCTAGATACATCTTTAATGACGCTATCGTGCCCGCCTCTACCACCTCCGCTGGCAACATGTTCCAGGCAACCACAACCCTCTGCGGGAAGAATTTTCCATGCATATCTCCCTTAAACTTTTCCCCTCTCACCTTGTAATCATGACCCCTACTAACTGAGTCACCCACTCTGGGAAAAAGCTTCTTGCTATCCACCCTGTTTATGCCTCTCATGATTTTGTAGACCTCAATCAGGTCCCCCCTCAACCTCCGTCTTTCTAATGTAAATAATCCTAATCTACTCAACCTCTCTTCATAGCTAGCACCCTCCATACCAGGCAACATCCTAGTGAACATCCTCTGCACCTTCTCCAAAGGATCCACATCCTTTTGGTAATGTGGCAACCAGATCTGTGAGCAGTTTTCCAAATGTGGTTATGTAACATGACCTGCGAACACTTGTATACAATACCCTGTCCGATGAATGAAAGCATGCCATATGCCTTCTTGACCATTCTATCCACCTGCGTTGCCACTTTCAGGGTACAATGGACCTGAATTCCCAGATCTCACAGTGCATCAATTTTCCACAGGGCTTGTCTATTTACCGTACAGTTTGATCTTGAATTGGATCTTCCAAAATGCATCACTTCGCATTTGCCTGAATTGAACTCCATCTGCTATTTCTCCGCCCAACTCTCCAATCTATCTATAATCTGCTGCATTCTCCGACAGTCCCCTTCACTATCTGCTACTCCAACAATCTTTGTGTCATCTGCAAACTTGCTAATCAGACCATCTATACCTTCCTCCAAATCATTTATGTATATCACAAACAACAGTGGTCCCAACACGGATCCCTGTGGAACACCACTAGTCACAGTTCTCCATTTTGAGAAACTCCCTTCCACTACAACTCTCTGTCTCTTGTTGCCCAGTCAGTTCACTATCTATCTAGCTAGTACACTCTGGACCCCATGCGACTTGACTTTCTCCATCAGCCCACCATGGAGAACCTTATCAAGTGCCTTACTGAAGTCCACGTATATGACATCTACAGCCCTTCCCTCATCTATCAACTTTGTCACTTCCTCAAAGAATTCTATCAAGTTGGTAAGACATGACCTTCCCTGCACAAAAACATGATACCTATCACTAATAAGCCCATTTTCATCCAAACGTAAATAGATCTTATCCCTCAGTATCTTCTCCAGCAGCTTCCCCACCACTGACGTCAGGCTCACTTGTCTATAATTACCTGGATTATCCTCGCTACCCTTCATAAATGAGGGGACAACATTAGCAATTCTCCAGTCCTCCGGGGCCTCACCAGTTCTCAAGGATGCTGCAAAGATATCTGTTAAGGCCCCAACTATTTCTTCTCTTGCTTCCCTTAGTAACCTGGAATACATCCCATCCGGACCTGGGGACTTC
This sequence comes from Ginglymostoma cirratum, assembly GCA_024137785.1. Classification (NCBI taxonomy): domain Eukaryota; kingdom Metazoa; phylum Chordata; class Chondrichthyes; order Orectolobiformes; family Ginglymostomatidae; genus Ginglymostoma; species Ginglymostoma cirratum. The sequence goes on from JAHRHZ010000144.1 coordinate 19,579,074, forward strand.
TTCACCCTAATGCTTTTTAGAATAACCAACATTTCCCCCCTCCTTATGCCGACATGACCTAAAATAATCAAACATCTATCCCTAACCTCAATATCCGTCATGTCCCTCTCCTCGGTGAATACCAATGCAAAGTACTCATTAAGAATCTCACTCATTTTCTCTGACTCCTCGCATAACTTCCCTCCTTTGTCCTTGAGTGGGCCAACCCTTTCTCTAGTTCCCCTCTTGCTCCTTATGTATGAATAAAAGGCTTTAGGATTTTCCTTAACCCTGTTTGCTAAAGATATTTCATGACCCCTTTAAGTCCTCTTAATTCCTCATTTCAGATTGGTCCTACTTTCCCGGTATTCTTTCAAAGCTTCATCTGTTTTCAGTCACCTAGACCTTACGTACGCTTCCGTTTTCCTCCTTGCTAGTCTCACAATTTCATCTGTCATCCATGGTTCCCTAATCTTGCCCTTTCTATTCCTCATTTTCACAGGGACATGTCTGTCCTGCACTCTAATCAACCCCTCTTTAAAAGCCTCCCACATATCAAACATGGATTTACCCTCAAAGAGCTGCTCCCAATCCACATTCCACAGCTCCTGCCGAATTTTGCTATAGTTTGCCTTCCCCCAATTCAACACTCTTCCTTTAGGGCCACTCTCGTCTTTGTCCATCAGTATTCTAAAACTTATGCAATTGTGATCGCTATTCCCAAAGTAATACCCTACTGAAACTTCAACCACCTGGCCAGGCTCATTCCCCAACACTAGGTCCAGTATGGCACCTTCCCAAGTTGGACTATTTACATATTTACGTATTGCTCTAGAATACCCTCCTGGATGCTCCTTACAAATTCTGCTCCATCAAAACACCTAACACGAAGTGAATCCCAGTCAATGTTGGGAAAGTTAAAATCTCTCATCACCACCAACGTGTTGCTTCTACATCTTTCCATAATTTGTGTACATATTTGTACCTCTATCTCACGCTCGCTGTTGGGAGGCCTGTAGTACAGCCCCAACATTGTTACTGCACCCTTCCTACTTCTGAGCTCTGCCCATATTGCCTCACTGCTAGAGTCCTCCATAGTGCCGTCCTTCAGCACAGCTGTGATATCCTCTTTGACCAGTAACGCAACTCCTCCACCCCTTTTATCTCCCTCTCTATCCTGCCTGAAGCATCTATATCCAACCAAGTCTCAGTGATAGCAATAACATCATACTCCCAGGTACTAATACAAGCCCTAAGTTCATCTGCCTTACCTACTACACTTCTCACATTAAAACAAATGCACCTCAGACCACCTGTCCCTTTGCATTCATCATCTGCTCTCTGTCTACTCTTCCCCTTAGTCACACTGACTTCATTATCTAGTTCCTTACAGGCTTTAGTTACTACCTCCTTACTGTCCACTACCTTCCTTATTTGGTTCCCATCCCCCTGCCACATTAGTTTAAACCCTCCCCAGCAGCATTAGCAAAAGCATCCCCTAGGACATTGGTTCCAGTCCTGCCCAGGTGTAGACCGTCCCATCTCCTCCCGAACCAGTCCCAATGTCCCAAAAATCTGAACCCCTCCCTCCTGCACCATCTCTCAAGCCACTCATTTATCCTGCCTATTCCTTCATTTCTACTCTGACTAGCACGTGGCACTGGTAGCAGTCCTGAGATTACTACCTCTTATGTCCTACTTTTTAACTTGGCTCCTAACTTCCTAAATTCTGCTTGTAGGACCTCATCCTTTTTTTTTACTTATATCATTGGTGCCTATATGCACCATGACAACTGGCTGTTCACCGTCCCCCTAGACTTGGCTCAGGATTCATGCAGCCATGGTTTATGGAGGCAGCTAGCCACTTCCACCTTCATCATTTGCCTCTACTCCTGCATGACTTTGGTGAGGAAAGAATCTCAAACCTGGAGCATGCAGTTTAGACCAGGTAACAAAACATTTGAACCTAACTGGCTTGTTTGGGTAGTTAGGATAGGTAGCCTTTTGGAGAAGTATGTTACCCCTTTGGATCTTCTCCAGGATCACTGCCAGTGGAACAAAGTTTCCTTTTGGTGAATTAAATGCATTCTTTGGGAGAGGTCAGGGGCCTTTTGCAGTCATTAAAGGTATGTATTGTTGTCCTTAAAAGGTATATAAACACATTGGGACAGTCAATCCGTTGATGAACAATCAAAGCTGTCAAAATCTGTCTAACTGCACAGGAACTATCAAGATGTCAGAGTAGGTCAAACTGTCAAAGCTCTTTCAAATTTACAGCATCAAATAACTGTGAAACTTTCAAAGATCTGTCAAGCTATCAAAGGGATTATCAAGACTTTTAAAACATTTAAAACACCGGGCAGAATTGATCATTGTCAATTTCAATCTGAGTGTTGACATTCACCTGAGGTTACTGGATTAGTACAACATGATTAATTTCTTAAGAATCCCATTATCACAGAAGGGTGTCTTCCATTTCATAATTTGATTTACAGCTACAAGAGTCCTTGGATTCTTTGATGTGGAAATTTGAATGCTAATGCAAGTTGCAGGTGGATGAAATGTTTATTTTTATATGGCTTTCTTGAAGTGAGGCATTTAATGTATTAATTGTGTTTTATGAAGGAGAATATTTTTATCAATACTGTGAAATCTGCGATACACTTTATGTGTTTAACAAATGTTTCCTTTTCTCATCTGTGCGTGGGTGCTGAGGTCTGCCTGAGGTGAGTTGGTATGATAGGGGAAAGTGAAAAAGGTGGTAAATGGATCATGCATGAGTTCGCTGTAAGTTGGCGTAGGGACTACAAAGGGCCAGGGAGTGGGTACAAAGGCATAGCTTAAATCACAGGTTTTGAGGAACAACTGGAGCAGGCATGAATTGGCAGTGACAGGATATGAGGAGTGTCTGTGGGGGAGGGGGCATGAGCACTGCGGCTGGAAGGTTGGTTTTGGTTTAATAACTTACTTATTAAGGTTTCATACAATGCGGTGCACAGAGAAAGGCCTCACAAGCAGCCCATATCCACAAGCGACAGGCTCTGCATTCATTTTAGCTTCTCCCAGCCCAATTCCTGAGGAAGCCGGTCACTCCAAAATTAATGATCCGGGGCCCCTTATCCTGGATCAGGATTGCTGATCCAGGAAATGTCCTCTTCCAGCAGACCTGATCCGGGAGCACAAATTCAGGCTTGAAGGTTTCAGTCGGTGGGCTGGAGCCCTATCAGGAAGCAGCTAGGGTTCCACGAGAGAACCAGTAGGTGGGTTTTAAACTTACTTTGCAGGTTTGCCTCCGAACTGGGAGGGTAGCAATACAGAACTCTGACTTCACAATGAAACCCTGGGCCTCAAATGAACTAGATTGCCAGAGAGGGGCTTGGAGTCAACGACTAGGGACCTTAAACAATATCTCCAGATTTTAAAATATTTAACTGTCAGAAATTTCTGCTCATGTGGTAGTGGATGTCACACCACCAGACAAGTCAGAGATAGGGGAGCTTTTGAGAAGTAATGGAGAGGAAGTGTACATGGGGAAACTGGTGCTGTGCTTTCAGATAGTATCACTGACAGGCAGCACATGGATGTGAAATAGGAAAAGTCCAAGGATAGATCCTTGTGGTATAGCAGAGATTTGCGGAAAGTGAAGCCACTGTGGTTGGTTCTCTAGCCATGAGTAGATGGATAAAAATAGAATCAGGTGACCACAGTCCCACTCAGTTTTCAACTGTGCAGATGTGTCAGACTGGTATTCAGTGGGTCAGTTGGGTCAGTTGTGTCAAAACCTAGAGGGAGGTCAGGAAGGTCAAGGAGGGAGTCACATAGCATATCGTTTGTGACTTTAGCAAGACTGCTTCATTACAATGGCAGGGCCAGTAACCAATCCTGAATGATTCAGGTATGAATTTCCATGAAAGGAGAGCACCAATTTGGGAGCCAATAAGATTTTAAAAGACTTTGGATAGGAACAGGAGATTGGGCATGGGGAAATAGCTTGCAAAAGCAGAGGAAGGGGAGTGGATGAAGGTTGAATTTTTGTAAACTTTTCCCTGCGTCTTATGACATTAGGCTAGTGGCTTTTGATTGCAGTTAAGAGCGTGCTAAATTTGCCAAAAGCCTTTTATTTGCATCTAACTTACAAATACATTCCAGTGCAATTATCTCTTGATGGATGGCATCCCACTACTCTTGATGAACACAAAATATCACACATTGGCCCAGTTGTACCAGCCTCATGCTGTTGCCTGAATATATTTTCTGAGGACATTACTTTATAGTCACTGCAGGTGGTGAGCAGTTACATAACATCTTCACCGTGTTTCACTCAGATCAATAAGCAGCTCTACTTTTGTCTCCCACAGGAGAGTGCAGAAGTGAAATTGGTCTTGCAGTTATTCACAAACAATTTCTCAGTATTCCAATAACAGCTATTCATGACTTCCATCTATGCATGTTCCATTCAGAAAAAATAACTACTTCAAGCTTTTAATATGTAGATTGTCCCTTTGTGATGTACAAGCCATGAGATTAGATAGGAAGTGTCTCAGAACTCAAGAAAAGAAAGAAAAGGCTGCATACAGTGTCACAATTATTCTGATCCAGAAGGGAAATTATTTGATCGTGATGAACACAGTGACTGGTACAGCAGCCATTGAAAGCAAAGGTTGGGGCAGATGTTCGTATGTGCCTTCCCATGCCGGATCCCTCAATCAGGCATGGAAATGTGAAAGCCACTATCTTCCATTCCCTCCTTCCATCCTTCCCCAGGAGGACATTGGCAAAATCCAAGAGGGATTGCTGGGTGCCCTTCAGGAAGCAAGGAAAAGTTGAGGTTTCCCATCTAACCCCTGAGCCGTCAGGGGACGGTGATATTCCCAGGGACAATTAGTATCAATTGGATCATTAATTAAAGTTCCTCATGTAAAGTCCATGCAGTCCTAGCTGGGCCATTGCTCCAGACATGGCTGTTTGGAACCCCCATCAGGAGGGCAAGATTTGGCTCATTGACTGTTTCTGTCTCTACAGATATTTCTTAGCCTGGAGTCCCCAGCCTTGGAAAGACATCATAAAAATTTTGGGGGTGAGTTGTTATATAGGTCTGACCTCTGGTTCTAGCACAGGAGGTCTAATCTGCAACCCACCTGACAAAACACCTTCATGAAATTCTGATAAGTTTCAGAGTTTACGGCATGAAGTGGAGCCTGTTGAAGAAAGTTGTCCTAAACCAAGTGATAACTAGCTGCCACTGAGGCAGCAGGCAGCATATTCCAACTTGTGGCATAACATTGATCACGTACAGTTCAAAGAGTAGCAATGATGTACTTAATAGATTTAATAGCTTGCTGTATTCTTTATCCATTTGCAAGTAGTTCTTTGTGCTTACTATATACCAAGCAAAGCAGTTGATCACATTTCTGGCTATTTTCTTTACGAAGTGTATGTGTAGACAAGATGTGATGAGAGATAAGTAATTACATTTTCTGATCTTGTGGCTGCATCACGTACATTTGATGATGGAAGTTTAGATTCACCAATTTTCTTCATGTTAGGTATTACTCTAAACCCAAAGAGCTTTCCACTCGATTCGCATTGACTTCAGTTTGCTAGGGTTTCTTAATGCCATACTTCATCAAACGCTGCCTTTCTGTCAAGGATAGCTATTCTCACCTCACCTTTGGTGTTCAGTTCTTTTCTCCAAAAAAGTCAAGAACTGAATGGCCCTAGCAGAACCCAAACTGAACATCAGTGAGCAGGTTATTGGTGTGTAAGTGCACTATTGATGACATCTTTAATTGCTTTCCTGATGATCAACAGTAGACTGATGAGCCAGTAACTGGCTGCATTGGATTTACCCTACGTTTTGTGGACGGGAGGTATATATTGATAATTTTCCACATGACCAGGTAGAAACCAGTGTTGTAACATTACTGGAGCAGCTTGGCCAGGGACACGGTTATATCTGGAACGCAAGTTGTCGGTTTGATCTTCGGTTAGGGAGCATAGCCTTTGCAGTACCCAATGCCTTCAGCCATTTTCTTGAGGATTCTTAGAAAAGTGCAGTTACAACACTGACATCTAGCCAACAGTGTGGGCAGTTGCCCGAGTATGTACTGTACATAAAAAGCAGGACAAATCCAACCTGGTTAATTATCGGCCTATCAGTCTACTCTTGATCATCTGTAAAGCGATGGAAGGTGTCATCAACTGTGCTATCAAGCTGTATCTGCTCAGAAATAACCTGCTCAGTGATGCCTAATTTGGGTTCCGCCAGGGCCACTCAGCTCCTGACCTCATTACAGCTTTGATTCAAACATGGATGAAAGAGCTGAATTCCAGAGGTGAGGTAAGAGTGATAGTCCTTGACATCAAGTTTGTATTCAACCAAGTGTGGCATCTAGGGGCCTAGCAAAACTGGAAATAATTAGTATCGGGGGAAAACTCTCCAGTGGTTAGAGTCATACCTGACATATAGGAAGATGATCATAGTGTGAGATGATCTTCTCAGCTCCAGGACATCTCTGCAAGAGTTCCTCAGGGTAGTGTTTTAGGCCCAAACATCTATATCTGCTTCATCAATTACCTTCCCTCCATCATAAGGTCAGAAGTGAGGATGTTCACTGATGATTACACAATATTCAGCACCATTCACAGCTCCTCAGACACTGAAGCAGTCCATGTCCAAATGCGACAAGATTTGGATAATATAAGTGGCAAGTAACATTTGCGCCACACAAATGTTAGACTAATACCGTCACGAACAAGAGACAATCTAACCACCTCCCCTTGATAGTCAATGGTGTTACCATCACTGAATCCCCCACTATCAACATCATGGAAGTTATCGTTGATTAGAAACTCAACTGATCGCATGACATAAACACCTTGGCTACAACAACAGGTCAGAGCCCAGGAATACGGCGATGCGTAACTCACCTCCTGTTTCCCCAAAGCCTGTCTATCAAGGCACAAGTCAGGAGTGTGATGGAATGCTCCCCACTTGCCTGGACGAGTGTAGCCCCAGCAACACTCAAGAAGCTTCACACCATCCAGGACAAAGCCACCTGCTTGATTGGCACTACATCCTCAAGCATCCACTCCCTTCACCATTAACACTCAGTAGCAAGAGTATGTACTATCTACAAGATGCACTGCAGAAACTCACCAAAGATCCGCATGACAAAATCTTCCAAACCCACAACTACTTCCATCTAGAAGGACAAGGGCAGCGGACATATGGGGACATCACCAACTTCAAGTTTCCCTCCAAGCCACTCACCATCCTGGCTTGGGAATATGTCGCCGTTGCTTCACTGTCTCTGGGTTAAAATCCTGGAATTCCCTCCCTAATGGCATTGTGGGTCAGCTAGAGCAGGTGGACTACAGTGGTTCAAGAAAGCAGCTCACCACCACCTTCTCAAGGACAACTAGGGATGGGCAATAAATGCTGGCCAGCCAGCAACACCCACATCCCACAACATGAATTTTTTAAGAAGTCACTTGGCTGAAGACCAGCATCTGTGATGCTGGAAAACACTTGAGGAGCCCAAGATGGAACATCCACTCTGCACTTTCGGCTGAAGAAAATGCTTCAGCCTTGTCTTTCGTACGGTCGTGCGAGGCTCCAAAATTGTTAAGGATGGGGATAAATGAAGTTTCTTCTTTCAGATAGTTGTCACAGCAACAGAGATAGTAAGAACTGCAGATACTGGAGTCAGAGTCAACACAGTGTGGAGCTGGAGGAATGTAGCAGGTCAGGCAGCACCAGAGGAGCATGGAAAGTCAACGTTTTGGCTTGGGACCCTTCAGCCGAACAGTTCTGGTGGAGGATCCTGACCCGGAACATTGACTTTCCTGCTCCTCTGAAGCTGCCTGACTGCTGTGTTCCTCCAGCTCCACACTGTGTTGACCATCACAGCAACAAGAGTTTAATCTCATTCTTCGGTTGTGAGATCACTTAGTGCTGTTTATTACACATTGCTTCCACTGTTTGGCATGCAAGCAGTTCTAGGATTATTATTGTAAACAATAATCACCATATTTTTAAAATTAAAATAGGCTATCCAATCATTTCAAAAGAGTTTTTTTTCTCTCCTCTGTATAATCTTGGGAGTATCATACCTACTAACAATTGCAATTACTCCATAAATAAGCAAAGTGCTGTGGATACTAGAAACCTGAAATAAAATAGACAGTGCTAGAGATACTCAACAGGAAACCTGAAATAAAACAGATAATGCTGGAGAAATTCATCAGGTCAGTTTCTGGCAGCATCTTAGGAAAGAGAAATGGAGTGAATGTCTTGAGTCTGATATGACTCTTTTGGAACTGAAAAGGGATTTTAAAGAAGATTCATTGCAACCCCAAAATCTTAAATTTGCTTCTCTTCCATGGATGCTAGCAGATCTGTTGAGTTTCTCCAGCATTTTCTGATTTTATTACAATTAAATTATATTTTGAAAAGATTTCTCAAGAAGATTATAGGAGGTTCTAAATTCATTTTCCAAAGCCAATTTATGGTTCCCAAATTGTTACAACAAATGTTAACTTTCGTTCTTAGTTAGCAAATGATTTAGATAATGACGTTGTATTCCAATTATATACTTAGTAACCCTTTCTCACCTCGCCAGATAGCGTAATCCATTAACACATCTGGACACTAGAAAACCGCAAAATAATTATATTGCAATGGTGCATAATTAATTACCGAGCAAGGAAATCATAATGAACATCTGGCAGACAGTCTCGCACTGAGCTGGCAGGAGATTGCAGCCTCTGTGGATTTGTAGCCCAGCATGAGTCATCAGACGCAAGCTTGATTCTCTTCAACTGTATATAGATATCAAATCAGTAGCCTGTTTTACATCTCTCACAGATTTAATGAAAATTAACAGAGGGATATGAGAGGAAATTAAGGGGAAAAGAAAGGGGAAAGAAATGAGCAATGTAGAGTGGGAAAGCAGAGGAGTTTTCCACAAGCTTGATTGGTGTCACCAATCCTTCATTCTTCCTTTCTCGATACTAAAAGTCAAAGACAAAAATAGAAAATCTCAGCAGGTTAAAGCTCAGACTGTCGATTCTGAGGAAGGGTCTCTCGACCCGAAACATTAACTCTGATTTCTCTCTGCGGATGCTGCCAGACCTGCTGAGCTTTTCCAGCAATTTATGTTTTTGTTTGATTTACAGCATCCGCAGTTCTTTCAGTTTTTACTGAAAGTTGAAGGATGGGAAGGAGAAGAAGGAGCAAAGTTAACTCTGCAATACTTATACAAAATGACTTACTCCAAATGCAAAGGTGGAGATTGATTGAGTTGCTGGGTTTTTTTTGCTACAGGGACAGAGTGAGTTAGAAACCCTGTGAGGGGCAATAATCATTCCTCCACTGATTCAGTAAGGCTACTCATCTGACTTCAATTTGGCTGGGAATTCATTAACTAAGAACATGCATAATAATTTATATAATGGCCTCAAAAGCAATCATGGCCCAGTACATTTGATACACAAGTTATCTCCTTGACATGTTGCCTTAGCAACTGTAATCACACAAAAGCAGCAACTGAAGTTTTCATTTCACAAAACCATTCCAGAGTTAGCTCAGGAAAACAATGCATCACATCTGCCACATTGACACACTGAGCGTAAGTATGCAAGGATACGGTTTGTTATGTGGAAAGGAGCTTTTTTTTAGGGATGGAGGGACTAATCATAGTGGCTCACTGGCAGAATTCTACATTCCCAGTGGAAACTTTATGCAATGCGCAATTGGTTAAGGCAACATATCTCAGAGTTTCAAATTAAGGCATGACAATTACCTCCTTTAGAAGTCGCCATATCTCAGTGTGAGGGCATAACTTGAGGATACATGGAGATAGATGTGAGAGCTCAGGAATTCCTTTAATAAAATGGTGTTCTCTTTCTGACGTTTGCCACGGATTATTTGTTCACAAGGAGATGACTGTGACCTTGTCGCAAGAACAAACAAGCTAGCAATTACTACTTTGTCAGCAAGCCTAGCAAAGTCACCACCCTCGAGGATTCGAAGCAACAATGGATACTCACCCAAGGAGGTAGAGAAGAATGATGAGATCCCCATTTCTACAGGCCTTTTCCTCAACTGCCCAAAAGATAGTGCAGGCTCCAACTAAGAATGACCTGGCCCACCATCACTGAAATGTGTCATGTATCATCTGCTGCAGCAGGACTTGCACTCAGAAGAACAGGGTGGTAATCCCATCCAACAGAGCATTAAGGTCATAGCTGCCCTGAATCTTTATGCCAGTGGCTCATTTCGAGGAGTAGCTGGGGACCTGAGCGTCTTTTCCCATTCCTTGAGCCACAATGTATCTGGGATATAACTGATGCCATTTGCTGCATAGTCCAGCTTTGATGTTCTTCCCCTATGATGATGAGATGAGACAAGCAGGTCAGGGAGTGGGATTCTCCACCATTATTGGAGAACCCTAATGACTGAACCCACATTGCTTTGAGAAGGCTCTATCATCAACTTGCAGAGTTCGTCGAAAGAAAATCTACATCAAGGTTCGAATGACATGTCATGATTGATTCTGCGTTCTACAGGATGGCTCCAGATAACCTGAGGACTGCCACAGCAATTACATCCCAGAGAACTCACTGTTTCCTGCATCCTTCCATGGTCCTTAGGTCATTTAGAGATGGCCACAGGGAGACAAAGAGTACCCCACCAAACATGGCTCATGAAACCTTTATGAAACTCCATTTTTTGCAGCAGCAGCAGTGGGATCAGTGAGATCGAGGACCAGGCGGCTGCCAGGAAGGTAAGTTCTTCATTTCGGCAGTGGAGCGGTCAAATTACGCTCTCGGAACATGAATGAACTGATAATATTTGGGCAGTGGCTAAGTGTAAGGGGAGGAGATAGGCGGTTCTGTGGTCGAAAACGAGACTCCCGAATGGTATGTTGCCTCCCAGGTGCACGGGTCAGGGATGTCTCAGATCAACTGCAGAGCATTCTGAAGGGGGAGGGTGAACAGCCAGCTGTCATGGTGCGTATAGGCGCCAATGATATAGGTAAAAAATGGGATGAGGTCCTACAAGCAGAAATGAGGGAGTTAGGAGCCAAGTTAAAATGTAGGACATAAGAGGTAGTAATCTCAGGATTGCTACCAGTGCCACGTGCTAGTCAGAGTAGAAATGAAAGAATAGGCAGGATAAATGAGATGCAGGAGGGAGGGGTTCAGATTTTTGGGACATTGGGACCAGTTCTGGGGGAGATGGGACTATTACAAATTGGACAGTCTACACCTGGGCAGGACTGGAACCAATATCCTAGGGGATGCTTTTGCTAACACTGTTGGGGAGAGTTTAAACTAATGTGGCAGGGGGATAGGAACCAAATGAGGAGGTTAGTGGACAGTGAGGAGGTAGTAACTAGAGCCTGTAAGGAACTAGATAATGAAGTCAGTGTGACTAAGGGGAAGAGGGGGCAGAGAGCAGATGATGAACGCAAAGGGACAGGTGGTCTGAGGTGCATTTGTTTTAATGCGAGAAGTGTAGTAGGTAAGGCAGATGAACTTAGGGCTTGGATTAGTACCTGGGAGTATGATGTTATTGCTATTACTGAGACTTGGTTAAGGGAAGAGCAAGATTGGCAACTAAACATCCCAGGATATAGATGCTTCAGGCAGGATAGAGAGGGAGGTAAAAAGGGGTGGAGGAGTTGCATTACTGGTCAAAGAGGATATCACAGCTGTGCTGAAGGACGGCACTATGGAGGACTCTAGCAGTGAGGCAATATGGGCAGAGCTCAGAAGTAGGAAGGGTGCAGTAACAATGTTGGGGCTGTACTACAGGCCTCCCAACAGCGAGCGTGAGATAGAGGTACAAATATGTACACAAATTATGGAAAGATGTAGGAGCAACAGGTTGGTGGTGATGAGAGATTTTAATTTTCCCAACATTAACTGGGATTCACTTCGTGTTAGGTGTTTTGATGGAGCAGAATTTGTAAGGAACATCCAGGAGGGTTTTCTAGAGCAGTGTGTGAATAGTCCAACTCGGGAAGGAGCCATACTGGACCTAGTGTTAGTGAATGAGCCCGGCCAGGTGGTTGAAGTTTCAGTAGGGTATTACTTTGGAAATAATGATCATAATTGCATAAGTTTTAGAATACTGATAGACAAAGACAAGTGGCCCTAAAGGAAGAGTGCTGAATTGGGGGAAGGCAAACTATAGCAAAATTCGGCAGGAGCTGGGGAATGTGGATTGTGAGCAGCTGTTTGAGGGCAAATCCACATTTGATATGTGGGAGGCTTTTAAAGAGAGGTTGATTAGAGTGCAGGACAGACATGTCCCTGTGAAAATGAGGGATAGAAAAGACAAGATTAGGGAACCATGGATGACAGGTGAAGTTGTGAGACTAGCAAAGAGGAAAAAGGAAGCATACGTAAGGTCTAGGCGATTGAAAACAGATGAAGCTTTCGAAGAATATTGGGAAATTAGGACAAATCTGAAACAAGGAATTAAGAGGACTAAAAGGGGTCATGAAATATCTTTAGCAAACAGGGTTAAGGAAAATCCCAAAACCTTTTATTCATACATAAGGAGCAAGAGGGGAACTAGAGAAAGGGTTGGCCCACTCAAGGACAAAGGAGGGAAGTTATGTGAGGAGTCAGAGAAAATGAGTGAGATTCTTAATGAGTACTTTGCGTCGGTATTCACTGAGGAGAGGGACGTGACGGATATTGAGGTTAGGGATAGATGTTTGAACACTCTAGGTCAAGTCGGCATAAGGAGGGGGGAAGTGTTGGGTATTCTAAAAGGCATAAGGGTGGACAAGTCCCCAGGTCTGGATGGGATCTATTCCAGGTTACCAAGGGAAGCAAGAGAAGAAATAGCTGGGGCCTTAACAGATATCTTTGCAGCATCCTTGAGAACGGGTGAGGCCCCAGAGGACTGGAGAATTGCTAATGTTGTCCCCTTGTTTAAGAAGGGTAGCAAGGATAATCCAGGTAATTTTAGAAGAGTGAGCCTGACGTCAGTGTTGGGGAAGCTGCTGGAGAAGATACTGAGGGATAGGATCTATTTACATTTGGAAGAAAATGGGCTTATTAGTGATAGGCAGCATGGTTTTGTGCAGGGAAGGTCATGTCTTACCAACTTGATAGAATTCTTTGAGGAAGTGTCAAAGTTGATAGGTGAGGGAAAGGCTGCGGATGTCGTATACATGGACTTCAGTTAAGTGTTTGTTCAGGTTCCCCATGGTAGGCTGATGGAGAAAGTCAAGTCGCATGAGGTCCAGGGTATATTAGTGAGATGGATAGAGAACTGGCTGGGCAACAGGAGACAGAGAGTTGTAGCGGAAAGGAGTTTCTCAAAATGGAGAACTGTGACTAGTGGTGTTCCGCGGGGATCCGTGTTGGAACCACTGTTGTTTGTGATATACATAAGTGATCTGGAGGAAGGTATAGATGGTCTGATTAGCAAGTTTGCAGATGACACAAAGATTGTTGGAGTAGCAGATAGTGAAGGGGACTGTCGGAGAATGCAGCAGATTGTAGATAGATTGGAGAGTTGAGTGGAGAAATGGCAGATGAAGTTCAATCCAGGCAAATGCAAGGCTGGAAGATCCCATTCAAGATCAAACTGTACGGTAAATAGACAAGCCCTGCGGAAAATTGATGCACTGTGAGATCTGGGAATTCAGGTCCATTGTACCCTGAAGGTGGCAACGCAGGTGGATAGAGTGGTCAAGAAGGCATATGGCATGATTTCATTCATCGGACGGGGTATTGCGTACAAGAGTTGGCAGGTCATGTTACAATTGCATAGGACTGTAGTTCAACCACATTTGGAATACTGCGTACAGTTCTGGTTGCCACATTACCAAAAGGATGTGGGTGCTTTGGAGACGGTGCAGAGGATGTTCACCAGGATGTTGCCTGGTATGGAGGGTGCTAGCTATGAAGAGTGGTTGAGTAGATTAGGATTATTTACATTTGAAAGACGGAGGTTGAGGGGGAACCTGATTGAGGTCTATAAAATCATGAGAGGCATAAACAGGGTGGATAGCAAGAAGCTTTTTCCCAGAGTGGGGGAGTCAATTACTAGGGGTCTTGATTTCAAGGTGAGGGGGTAAAATTTAAGGGAGATATGCATGGAAAATTCTTCCCGCAGAGGGTGGTGGGTGCCTGGAACGCATTGCCAGCAGAGATGGTAGAGGCGGGCACGATAGCGTCATTAAAGATGTATCTAGACAGATACATGAATGGGCAGGAAGCAGAGGGATACAGATCCTTGGAAAATAGGCGACAGATTTAGATAGAGGATTTGGATCGGCACAGGCTTGGAGGGCCAAAGGGCCTGTTCCTGTGCTGTAACTTTCTTTGTTCTTTGTTCTTTGAAACCTGAAAGTTCATGTAGGTTCAATGTTACGCACACTTCCATCAGGGTCATTGTAGAACAAAGCATGGGCCACCCTAAGATGAAGCGCTTTCGTGCATACATATGAAATGGGAACAGAAGTAGAACATTTGGTCCCTCAAGCCTGCTCACCAGTCAATAAATGATTTGCTTGTGTTTTGAATTCCACATTCCTACGTCCCCCTCATACCCATTGATTTCCCTACCTAATGAGAATATATCCGACTCTGCCTCAAAAATGCTGATGGACACCGCCTCTGAAGCAAAGTTCCAAAGTTGCACAGCCTGTGTGTTTCAATCTCAACCATCTGTGAAGATAGGTCAGAGATGCTCCCAAATCTGATACAGAAATAGTACATATCCAAGGTGAAAGTCTCTGAGTTGTGGAGGAAGCAGGTCGTAGTCTTGCCAGTGCATCCCTGAAGAGATCAGTGGCTTCCTCCTTTGAAGAAGAGCTACGGGTTTCCACACCTTTTTGAAGAGGTTTTCCTGCATGTGAGAACAGAGGGAAATCATTGTCAAAGATGGATGAAAGCTTGCACACATTAAGAACAATGATAATGGGAGAGCAGTGCAACATAGCACAATGAGTCTTACTTCGTTGTTTGTCCATTGAGGTATCCCTGTTTCCACATGTGCAGTCATGATCTTTTCCAGCCAGATCTAATATTTTATCCTTGCAGGGATTAAGAAACCTGGTGCCCACCACCTCCACTACCAGTCTGGGAACTTTCCACTCAGCTGCGGACCAGTTTTTTTTTCTGTAATAAGTATGATGGGAATGGACGGAAGTGCAGTTAATAGGAAGCAGGAGAGGTAGTGAGCTGACAGCTGTGTGTAGGAAGTGTGGAGGGAAAGAATGGTTAATAGTTTGGGGAGATGCTGTGGTTGGGAGCTGATTAATGGGCATGCTGCCTGGAATAGTGGGAGTTCTGGTCCATGAACCTTGGTGAAATGTGCTCGCAGCAGCAGAGTTAGAGTGAATGGGTGACCCAGTATGCATGAATTAGCAGAGAAAAGATGGTGACACTTAACCTTGTGCAGAGCTGAAAATTATTCACCTTCCTGCACAGTCGGGCACCTCACTTCATCTGGGACACAGTACTGACCTGGGTTGCAGTTTGTGTCCAGACTGTTTTCTTCAGATGGAGTGGCCTCTTTGTGCAGTTGGCTGAAGATAGGACTGCCCACTTTCCCCCAACCAGATGTACAAGACCTCCAGTTCCCTGTCTGTGAAGTGGTGAATGAGCTTTCCTTCCTTCTGGACCATGTCCTGTATGTAGAAGCTCTAGCTCCAAAGCTGGGGCTTTAGATATCACAACAGAAGCGTGAAAGTTGGAAGGTCCAGTCTGTGGCCAGGATTTCTGCCTCTCTGGCTGCATCGTTCCTCGAGAACGGCACCTAAGAGACAAGTTGCATATTGGATATGGTGAGGATTGTGTGCAAAAAGCTGCTCTGAGCCATTATGGACCAGGCACCCTAAATGTAACAAAGATAAGAAAATTCTGCCCTGTTTGTAGGGATCGCAGTGGGAGTCAGCGATTTACTTATCCATGCCTGTCTTTCATCAAAATAATTTGGTTCCTAATCTCTGCTCTAAACAGCATTACAGAGGACTACCATTGCATCCTGGTAAGTGTGATATACCACAGACCGTAGTGCCAGCCTGGCATTGTTCATGGAGTAGTGCTTACCCAAGTACATACTTTGGAAGACTGGAATGGACACCATCTTGATTTCACACAAGCCAACCAGTTGATCTGACACCAGGACTCAAAACCAAGACCGTGCAGGTCTAGCCCATGAGTTTATGCCCCACTCATAAAGTATGCACGCAACTGCAGTCTGAACCAGTGCAAATCAAAAGATCATTCTCAAAGCCTATCCACCATCTACAAAGCATGGGTGACGAGTGGGATGGAATACTCTCCATTTGCCTGGATGAGTACAGTTTCAACAACACTTGAGAAGTTCAACATCATCTGAAATAAAGCAGATCACTTGAGTGATACCCCATCTATCAATGTACTCATTCATAGAAACATAGAAACATAGAAGATAGGAACATGAGGAGGCCATTCAGCCCTTTAAGCCTGCTCTGCCAATCTTCACAATCGTGGCTAATCACCCAACTCAATATCCTCATCCTGCTTTCTCCCCATAACCTTTGACCCCTTTCACCCCAAGCACTATACCTGGTCGCCTCTTAAATTCATTCAATGTTCTGGCATCAACTACTTCCTGTGGTAATGAATTCCACAGATTCACCTCTCTTTGGGTGAAGAAATGTCTCCTCATCTCTGTTCTGAATTGTCTACCCTGAATCTTCATACAGTGACCCCTAGTTCTGGACACACCCACCATTGGGAATATCCTCTCTGCATCTACCCTGTCCAGCCCTGTTAGAATTCTATAAGTCTCTGTGAGATTTTTCCTCATTTGTATAAACTCCAGCGAAAACAATCTCAATCCAGTCATACGTCAGATCTGCCGTCTCCAGAATCAGCCTGGTAAACCTTTGCTGCACTCCCTCAAGAGCAAGAGCATCCTTCCTCAGAAAAGGAGTCCAAAATTGCACACAATATTCCAGGTGTGGTCTCACCAAGGCCCTATATAACTGCAACAACACATCCCTACTCCTGTACTCAAAACGTCTCGTAATGAAGGCCAACATACCATTTGCCTTCTTTACCGCCTGCTGCACCTGCATGCTTACCTTTAGCAACTGGTGCGCAAGGACGCCCAAGTCCCGCTGTGCACTCCCTTCTCCTAGTTTACAGCCATTCAGGTAGTAATCTGCCTCCTTGTTTTTGCTTCCAAAGTGAATAACCTCACATTTATCCAAATTATACTGTGACTGCCATTGATTTGCCCACTTACCCAACCTGTGAAGATCATGCTGAAGTATCTCTGCATCTTCATCACAGTTCAACACCCGTACCCCGCCTCACGCAACTTGGTATCATCTGCAAACTTGGAAATGTTACATTTAGTTCCCTCATCCAAATCATTCATATACACTGTGAATAGCTGGAGACCCAGCACTGATCCCTGTGGCACCTCACTAGTTACTGCCTGCCAAATTGAAAAGGACATATTAATTCCTATTGTTTGTTTCCTCACTGCCAACCAGTTTTCTATCCATCTCAGTATGCTTCCCCCAATCCCATGCTCTTTAATCTTGCACATTAATCTCTTATGTGGGAGAGTCTGTCAAATGCTTTCTGAAAGTCCAAATATACTAAATTGACTGGCACCCCACTTGACAACTCTACTAGTAACATCTTCATAGAATTCCAACAGATTTGTCAAGCATGATTTCCCTTTCATAAATTCATTCTGACTCTGTCTAATCCTGCCACTGCTTTCTCCTGCTCTGCTGTAAAATCCTTGACAATGGATTCATTCCTGTCCAATAGCACCAAAGTGTAGTGTATACAAGATGCCCTGCAGAAACTTAACCAGGCTTCTTCAAAAGTGCATACTGAACCCATGATCTTTATCACCTCAAGGGACAAGGACAGTAAATCCATTGGACCATCACCATCTGTTGGTTTTCTCCAAGGAACATAACATCCTTATTGAGAGCTGTATCGCTGCACCTTCATTGGCACTGGTCAATGTTGTGGAAATCCTTCCTAACAATATTGTGGACATACCGATTCCTTAAGGAGAGCAGAAGTCGTAGATGGCAGCTCACCACTACCTTCTCCAACGTTATTTAAGGATGGGCAGCAAATGCTAGCCTAGCTAACAATGTGAAATAGTAACTAAAATATCCCGGAGGATGGGGTGAGGTATCCTTTGGTAGGTTTTGATTCAGCCAAGGTCGAGAAGGCTACGTGATCATGTTTGGTGTCAGTTGTAATGGTATCTCTGAGTTGGCAACATAAGCAAGAAATGGAACGAGTAGGAGTAGGTGAAGTTATTTCTGGACTCTCTAATTCTACAGATTGTGAGAAAGTGAATTATGTTTCCATTTCAATAACTTCCCATTTCAAAAAGTTACTAACTGCATGTTGTAACCTAACATGCTTTATAGCTCCATTTTGTATCATTAGTGCCAACCGACTGTCATTTTCAAGCCCAAACTTTAAGCCAGCTCAAAGTATATTAAGTGTTCTGGTATTATTCTGCATTAGAACGCTAATGTGTACTCCTGCACAAAATGAGAGGTGGGAGCTGCTGTTTGACTCATGTGACACATGACAGAACAATACTTTTAAAGAATTGAAGAGGTAAGCAAGGTTTCTGTTTCAATCAGAGGGCAAGGTCTTAGAAAAAAACAATATTGCGATCATCCATTGCAGTGCATTAGCAATGGGGAGCATGCAATTTAAAGTAAGTTGCTAAATCTGGAGTGAAACCATCAGTGGATAGGATTTAATGAGTGAATCAAAAAGATTGCAGATAAGTAAAAATCTGTTATGACATGGATGTTGAGATCCAAATAGCACTATAACTATGCTGTATTTTAATTAGATATATTAATAAGGAAACTCTTATTTTCTCTGATTTTTCATCATCAAATCAAAGGCTTGGATAAAGATTTGCCTCTCTTTGGAGTGGTGAGACCCATATATTAGAAGCAAATGTCGAATAT
This sequence comes from Ginglymostoma cirratum, assembly GCA_024137785.1. Taxonomy (NCBI): domain Eukaryota; kingdom Metazoa; phylum Chordata; class Chondrichthyes; order Orectolobiformes; family Ginglymostomatidae; genus Ginglymostoma; species Ginglymostoma cirratum. The sequence continues at coordinate 19,598,048 of JAHRHZ010000144.1, forward strand.
ATTGAACCATGTTATAATGGATATCTGCTGTATCTGATGACAGGATGGTAGAGAGGATGCACACATTTAGTACCTATAGTCCTGTTAGGAAGGGAATTGGAGGAATTTGACAAAACAACAATAAAGGAATGGTGATATAGATCCCAGTCAGCATGCTGTGTGATTCGGAGGAGAACCTGCAGGTTGTGGTATTCGTTACCATTGTTTTGCTAGGTGGTAAAGATCACAGGTTTGGAAGGTACTATCAAAAGAATCTTGTTGAATTACTGCAATGCATCTTTAAGACGATACATTCTGCTGCTACCGTGCATCAGTGATGAAAGAAGTGAATGTTGAAGGTGGTGGATGAGGTGTCAACCAAGTGGGCTACTTTGTCCTAGATAGTGATGAGCTTTCTGAGTGCTGTTCAAGTTGCATCCATCCAGGCAAGTGGAGAGTACTCCACCACACTCCTGACCTTTCCTTGAAGATAATGGACAGGCTTTGGGGAATCAAGAGTTGAGTCAATTGCCGAAGAACTCCTAGCCCCTGACCTGCTCTTGCAAGCACAGTATTTGTATGATCCGTTTATTTTCGGGTCAATGGTAACCCCAGGACATTGATAGTGGAGGATTCAGAGATGGTAAAGCCATTGAACATCAAGGGCTTTTTTTAGATCTTCCCTTATAGAGATGGTCATTGCCTGGCACTTGTGTGGTGCTAAGTTACTTTTCACTTATCAGTCCAAGCTTGGATATTGTGCAAATGTTGCTGCATTTGGACCTGAACTGCTTCAGTTTCTGAGGAATTACAAAAGGTGCTGAACATTGTGCAATCATCAGTGAACATCCCCATTTCTGACCTTATGATGGAGATAAGCAGCTGAAGATATTTGAGCTTAGGTCACTACTCTGAGGAACTCCTGCAGTGTGATATGTTGGGGATAGATGACAGCACTTGGGGCTAAAGGGATCAAAGTATATGGGGAAAAGCAGAAATAGTCTATTGAGTTGGATGATCAGACATGAATGGTAGAGCGGGCATGAAGGGTAAAAAGCCTTATTCCTGCTCCTATTTTCTATGATCACAAATGACCCATTTAAGTCAATTCTCCATTTTCTGTTAGTTAACCAATCCTCTGTATATGGTAATGTAACGCCTCCGACACCATCAGCTTTTCATTTGTGCGGTAACTTTGCCTTTGCCAAACTTTATTTTCCTTTCACAATTTCCTGTTGCAGTCACTGTTTTATTCAGGTTATTTAGATAACATGAACTACCCACTCTCAATCAGGTCCACATTTCCTCTCTACAGCCTGATCACATGTAAACAGCGCCCCCTATATAGAACAATGCTGCCACCAGGAACATCATGAAACAAATAATCAGCTTCTTGAAATAATAGTTCTGTTGCCTGGATGACAAAGGGGGATAGACATCCAGTACAAACTGTGGCCAGTCTCAAATTCAGATCTGCTTGCTCCATTTGCTATGTTCCCAGATGACCACTCTGGATACTAGGTTAGCATTGTTTGAAGTAATTCGTTATCACCACTTCTCCTTTGTCTTTGTTTTGACTTGGGTCTGTCTTGTGATTAATAGTAGAGAATTCAACACCACAGAATGTCTACGGAGGAGGCGCTGTTCTTCAATAACAATAAATACAACTACATTTGGTCAGAAATAATTACTAGGTCCTTAGGGAGCTGGTCCAGATATATCTGATCTCTTGAAAAGCCAGATTAGAATGTCTTGACTGACTGCGTGTGACATCAGTGGAATGGGTGGAACCAATGTAACATGAAAATTAACCCCTTCAGAACCATTATCTTATACAACACTCCAGCAACTTATTCTCCTAAGAGCACTGCTGTTGCCATAGGTCACTCAGAGGTCAAATTGGGAGGAATAAAACAATTTCTGGGATGCTTGACCGCTGTCTGGGCTCTGGTTTTCCTAATTCACATTCCCACAATACTATTGTTCCACAATTCCCTATCTTTCCATTCTTCTGCTACAAATATTGGTCAAAATCCTACAACAAAATATATCAGATAAAAAAACTTGATCATTACACTTGTCAGTAAAAGATACAAAAACTGCGCTAATCACCCTTATTTTACTGCACAGTATCCAATTTTATTTGGTGACCTTTGGATATCTTACTACATGAACTGCATGACATAAATGTACATTATTGCTGTTTAAATATCTCTGTTTCCCCCTTTGGTTGTAATTTTGAAACAGACACCCAGGATATAGTGGCTTTCTGCAAGGTAATTATGGTTTTCATTTCTTAGCTGTCTGAACTCACAGCTCCATGTTCTGAAACTTTGCACACAAAGTCAAAGATGTAGTCACCTTCTCATCATGTTACTTCATCCATTAATCTTAGTTGATGCACAGTTGTGGACTCATTTGTGTCCAATGGCATACAAAATACTTCATCAGATTTCAAAAACAAACACATTTTATGAAGCTTTAAAATAACTCTTTGTAAAAGAAAAAATGAAATACATATTTCACTAGTGAGAGCATTGAAGGTTTTGAGCATGGGATAATTGAGGTCTATATGCAAATTTCCAGTTACTGAACAGATAGCACCATGGTGGATTTCAAGACTAGGGTGCACTTTTTAAGGCGAGAGGAAAAAGATTTTAAAAAGACCTGAGGGGCAATTTTTTTACACACAGAGTAGTTCATGCGTGGAATGAACTGCCAGAGGAAGTGTTGGATGCAGGTACAGCTATAACATTGAAAGGACGTTTGGATGGGTACATTAATGAGAAATGTTTGGAGGGGCGCGGCCAAGCGCTGGCAGGTAGGACTAGTTTCATTTGGGATTATGTTCGGCATGGATTGGTTGGATTGAAGGGTCTGTTTCCAAGTTGTGTGACTCTATGACTCAATAACTGTCATGTCAAGGCAAGTAATTGATCTAGGTTAGGTAACATAGAATATAAGGATGCTATTGTTAGAATGAGATGAGCACTTGGGAAGAAAATGTTTCCATTTTTCTTGGGGATTAAATAGTTTGAATTGAGCCTTTGATAACATGTAAAATCTACTGAATGGGAAGAATAGTTCTGTTGTTTTAACTTCTAAACCTTCTCATGCTTTCACCTTTCCCATTTGTCACTTACTGGGATATTCAAAAGAAAAGTGGAAAATATTGTTACACTCCAGCAGAGAACTTCCAAACCAGACAATGGTCATTAAAAAACACAGGGAATGCCAGAGAAACTCTGGCAGCATCTGTGGAGAGAGAACAGAGTTAACATTTGAGTCTGATAAGACTCCTTTCTTTGGAATTCTGAAGAAGAGCCATAATGTACGGAAAACATTAACTCTGTTTTTCTCTCCACAGACGCTGCTAGACCTGCTCAGTTTCTCCAGCATTCTGCATTTGTTTCAGATTTCCAGCGTCTGCAATATTTAGTTTTTATTGGTATTGGTCAGTACCTGAGGAAGATTGCACTAGCCTGCTGGTGCTGGTACTAACTTTGAAGAGAGCCACGAATTCTCACAGCCTGATCTGTCCACGGGTTAGACTTCTTTTTTATATACCTGTGATCCATCTAAGGTTGGACTTGTTCGTATTCAAAATATAAAGGTAATCAGAGCTGGCAGACAACAACCACTCAATTATTTCACTGTGTTTAATTATTAGAATATTTTCTGTCCTTGACTCAGAAAGCTGATACAACAGAAACCAATTCAAATTGAAATGAGTTGGCAACTAGCACCAGCAGTATTTAAAATATCAGAATCTTCCTTCCCGCTGAAATAAATCGAAGTAGCACAGATAGCTCATTGCAAGCACAATACAACATGATTGCTATACAGGAAGTTACTTTAGTACAAAATTGTTCAGTTCTCAGTATTGCTTACATCAAGTCATTTTGTCCCCTCCATTTCGAGTCTGATGTACATCTACTTTTTAGCTGTGCAGAACAGGCACACCAGATTATAAGAAAATGTGCTCTATTGTATTGTTCCAGTAGTGCCAAGCAACTTAAGAATGTGAGACATAAGTCTTGATTCTTGTGACCTTATCGGAATTCATATAAGAACAGATTTAATTGGGAGAGATGTATGTAGAAGCAAACCTATAGATTTTGTTGGTGACACTTCAAGTTATTTGTAGCCATAGCCATTCTGCCTGGTATGGGATAATGCATGAAAATTATAGTCTTCTGTCAACAATGAGTACAGGGAAGAAGGCATTTCTCACACAGTCAATTGCCATTAATGTCACAATAATTAGGCAAACCATAGTCAAGAGAGAACAGAGTATAAGCACTTATGTCTTAACAACATCAGGCTGAAAAACATTTCTTAAACATTGGGTTCTGGTTGTTGAGTAGTTCCGTTTGAGGGTCAGTTTTACTTGCTATTTTAACTACTTAAAAAAGTTTCACCTTAAGTTTACATTGTTACTTTGTGCTAGACATTTTCAAATGTTATGTAACCTCATAATCTATCTCTGCTGGAGTACTGGCTTTTCAGTATAATGCCTGGTTATGGATATCTTTAGAATTTGGCCTGCCACGCTCATGTTGGTACTTTGAAAGAACTACTTAATTTAATCTCACACCCTCACTTATTTTCTTTAAATCTACAATCTGGTTTCTTCAAATATGTGTCCAATTGCCTTTTGAAGGCTGTTATAAAATTTGATTTCACCCAAACTTTCAAATAGTATTTTCCAGATCATGAGCAATGTTTTATGTCAATGGATTTCTCCTCGGGTCTTTTAATCCACCAAGTATCTATAGTCATTAGCAGCTGAACTGAAACCACCCTTACTCACTTTGCATCAAAATTGTTATAACTGGTGAAAAGAGGAGACTTTAATCTCCTCAATGTGAAATGCAATCAAGCCCTAGTGCAAAGAACTGAGTGAACAATGCAATAATGCACTGTATCACACAGCCCTTCAAACTGGACAGGGTTCAGCACCTAAGTGGCTACAGTGACATAGGAACTTGAAGGAACAACATGACGTACGCCCACGATTAGCTGATACCCCCAAGTCCTCAATCTTTGCTGTTCAGTCATGACAGGCTTTTCCTATAACGAGGGGAAAAATCCCACCAGAATCTCTCTCACATGTTTTAAAACGACATACTACAGAGCCAACCCCTCAATGAGGATGTTCAGACACTTAAAAAAAAGGGAAGGGGGAAAATACATTTAAAAATGAAATCACAATTCCAAAATAATAAGCAAAGCGTATCAGAGATTCAGAAACAAAGAAGATAGGAGCAGCAGTAGGCCATTCAATCCTTTGACCTTACTCTTCCTTTCATTATGCTAATCATCCGACTAATAGCCAGTTCTTGCTTCCCCCGACCCCTAAATATTTTGATCCCTTTAGCCCTAAGTGCTACGGTTCAACACCTTCTGGAAATCATACTATATTTTAGCCCTGAATGCTTTCTGTTGTAATGAATTCCACAGGCTCAGCACTTTCTGGGTGAAGAAATTGCTCTTGATCTCAGTCCTAACCCATCACCTCCCCACCACCCCCACTCCACCCCTGACCCCGTCTGTCGTCAGGAACATCCTTCCTGAGTCTACCCTGTCAAATGCTTTTTATAGGTTTCTATGAGATCCCCTGCTCATTCTTCTGACCTCTAGTGAATGTACTCCTAATCAATTCAATCTCTCCCCATGTATCAGTCCTGCCGTTTGATTTACTTATATAAAATAATTCTTGGAACAAATTGCAATGCCCTAATTTTTAACTTAATGCTGTAAAATTAAAAATGAAGATAGATATCTTTGCATGGGCAGCATTTATTGTACAGCCCTGAGTGCCTTTTAGAAGCCAATGGTCAACCACCTTCTTGAATACAGCTCAGTGGCTTGCTCAATCTTTTCAGAGGGCAGTTTAAAATGAACCACATTGTTAGAAACCTGAAGCCACATATACACTAGACCAGGTAGGAACGATAGATTTCCTCCCCACAAGAACATTAGTCAGCCAAATAGCTTTGGATAGCAATCCAACAGTTTCATGGGTCACCCGTTGATTAAAAAAATCCTTTTACTCCAAATGTACTTAACAGAATTTAAATTCTACAGCTGACCTGTTGGAATAACTCTCAATTTACCCAGGTCAGAAATCACACAACACCAGGTTATAATCCAACAGGTTTATTTGAAAACACAAGCTTTCGGGTCCTCACTCCTTCTTCAGATGCTAATACCTGAAGAAGGAGTGAGGACCTGAAAGCTTGTGTTTTCAAATAAACCTGTTGGACTATAACCCGGTGTCGTGTGTTTTCTGACCTTGTCCACCCAAGTCCAACACCAGCACCCCCACATCATCTCAATTAGCCGGCTAGGAACACTCAGGTGGGAACATAATCACTCAGATACTACTGTATTCTTAGGTGAGGATTTACGTCAAGACAAACCCAAGACAAAAAAGGAAAAGTACAAAACAAAAACTACTTCATCTGAATTAGAAAATAGTAGTCAATTTGCAAAAAAAAAAGTTTGATAATTTCATTGTAAGAACTAAATTCTGGTCAGATGGAGATCAATTTATTCATAGCTATCTCTGAAGGTTACAGTCACTGTGATTAGGTAAGGATGAATGGCTGCCACATAAGGTCTTTGATATCTCATGTCATGCCATAACAATAAGTGTATTCATTGTACTGATCACTAGAACATCACAGAAATAGATGACGTGCATCAGTGAGTTGGAAGAAAACAATTTAATAGAAGAGTTTCATTTATGCCAGCTGCGCATAAATAAGCAAGGTTATCTAGCAACATCGATGGAGAGAGGAACAGAGTCATATCGGATTCAAAACATTAGCTCTGTTTCTCTCTCCACAGATGTACCAGACCTACAGAATTTCTCCAACATTTTCGCATTTTGTTTCAGACTTACAGCATCTGCAGCATTCTTTTTTTATAATAAACAAGATTGGTTTTGCAGTTATCAGAACCAAAACCTGATTGTTTTTGTCTTTTCTCAAGGGTAGTGTATTGATCACTCTCAAAATTTTCTGGTTGAAGGACTCTATAGAGTATTTGAATTTACAGATGACATTTGATAATGTGCCACATAAGAAGTTATTGTCCAGGATGCAGCTCACATATTGGCAGTGACATTAGCATGGATTGAGGACTGGTTAACATACAGAAGACAGAGAGTCAGGATAAATGCATCTTTTTGAAGTTGAACAGACAGAACTAGTGGAGTGCCACAAAGATCAATCCTCAATTATTGACTATCCTCGTTAATGGTTTGGTGGAGGTACAGGGTGTAATGTAAGAAAATTTGCTCTTGATATAAAAATGGGTGGGAGAGCATGTTGTTATGAGGACAAAGGGAAATTGTAAGGGGTCATAGATAGGTTGTGTAGGTGGGCAAAAGCTTTGCAGATGGAGTTTAATATAGACAGGTATGAGGTAATGCACGTTGGCAGGAAGAAGCATAAAGACAGATTATTAATATAAGGGCCCTGACAGCACTTTGAAAGCAGCTGTCAAAGGTTACGTATCTAGGTAAATGTAACGTCAGGGTAGGGTGCCAGATGGGTAGGGGGACTAAGTTGCCACATCAGTAGGGTGTTAGATGCATACAGTGTCAGGTTAAGTGGGGTATCAGCTGGGGATGTGTAAGTGTGAGGTCAATTAAAGAGTCACTCAGGAATTAGGCTATGCATTTAATAGGCTAATGTGTCTTCAATGACTATTTTACTTGATTTCATCAGTACCTTCCAACATTTCTGATTTAAATGAACAGATTGAGGTTTCCAGGCAGAGGGGAATTGCTCTGCGGAAAATTCAGTTTCCAGGTCAATTCCTTCAGATTTGCCACGACGGAGATTCTGCAGGGTTCCCATGCAAAACTCCCATACACACTGGAATAGGCTGTCTGACCATTGGAAAATCTGCTCCATTGCATCTACATTTTTTCTTACCTCTTATCTGTTATGTCTTCAAATAATTCAATTCATTTGAATTAGGAAAGATTCCATTTTTGCAAACCATGGTGGCTATTTATTATTAATTATTTGGTTTCGAACCCAAGCTTTTTTTTCTCCTTTATTAGGAATTCCATTCTTTCACATATTGTCACGGTTAGCTGACATGTTAAGCTGGACATAGAACCCTAAGACCTCAGGATGCCTGCAGAGTAGAAAGAGACCGTTATATCTGTGCTTCTGCTGTGGAAGGTCAACTCAACCAGCCTCACTCTGCATTGTCCTGCATTTTTTATTTGCTCTTCGGATACTAATCCAATTCTCTTTTTGAAGTCATCATTGTATGTACCTCCTTCAAAGTAGTGGGAGGCAGGAAATGAGGAGCACTGTGGCTTATATTTAGATTAATGATTTGTATATTGGAATCAAAAACAGAGTCTCAAGCAGTGCATTCCAGATCCTAACTGGTCACTGTGTAAAAGGCTATTCATCATTTTGCCGTTGGTCCCTTTGCTAATCACACTAAGTTGATGTCTTCTAACTCCTGAATTGAACCAGTTTCTCCCTATGCAATCTCAAATCCTTCATAATAATGAGCACCCCCTAACGAATCTTATCTCGAAGGAGAGCTGCCCTGTCTTCTGCAATCTATCCATGTAAATGAAGTTCCTCATCATTGAAACAATTCTTGTGAATCTTTTTGCTCACTCTCTAACATCTTTACATCCTTCTAAAAGTATGGTACTTATAACTGGGCACAATATTCCAGTTGAGACTGAAGTAATGTTTTTACCGTTTATTGTAACTTCTTTGATTTTGTACTCTGTGCTCCTTTTTATAAAGCTCAGAATCCTCTCAATTTTATGCACCTTGTCTCCTTCAATAATTTTAGCCCATATGCCAGTCACTTCTCCTCCTGTATCCCTCTTAGAATTTAATATGTCAGGGCTATCTAACTTGATTGTGTTAGTCAACTTGTTAACACGTTGTTAGTACCGCAGGCCCGAGAAGGAGGATCATCGCTGGCCTCCAAAAAGTAGGTGAGTGCGTCCATACCACTGGACCCATAGGGAAGCCCCATTGAGTGGGTGGAGGGGTATCAGTCTAAAGGGCAGGGTGCTGTCTTACTGTTATTTAAGGGCCTCAAGTGGTCTCTGGGCAGAAAAGGCTTTCCTCAACCCTTCCTGCTTCAGATATAATCAGGACAACTCACTAATTTTACAGTTTCTCCACCCTGAACTTTCTGCTGCGTGTCTCCTGCCTTCTAACTGACTCCCAGTGATATCACTAAATTCTACCTGGAGGCTATAAGCCACCCTGAATAAGAACTTGCAACAGGTTCTACAGGTGCATTACATTGTGCCAACTATTTCACCTCATGAAACCTCGTGTTCCTGAAACAAGTTCATGCACCATTAAAGATGGGAACATGGGAATAGAAGTAGGCCATTCAGTCCCTCTAACCCATCCCATGATTCAGTGAGATTTTGGTTAACTGGCAATCAAACTCCATATCACCTCATATCTGTAATTACTTTAAAATAAATCAATCTCAAATGTAAAATTAACAAGGGTGAAGGTGAATGTTCCAAGCTTTTATCACTCGTTGTATGTAAAGTGCTTCCTCACTGATTCTTCCTCAGATTCCTCAGATTCTTCCTCAAATTCTTTGAAGAGGTAACAAGTAGGTTAGACCAGGGAAACCTAGTGGATGTTATCTATCTAGACTTCCAAAAGGCATTTGATAAGGTGCCTCACGGGAGGCTGCTGAGTAAGGTGAGGGCCCATGGTGTTCGAGGTGAGTTACTGGCATGGATTGAGGATTGGCTGTCTGACAGAAGGCAGAGAGTTGGGATAAAAGGCTCTTTTTCGGAATGGCAACCGGTGACAAGTGGTGTCCCGCAGGGTTCAGTGTTGGGGCCACAGCTGTTCACTTTATATATTAATGATCTGGATGAAGGGACTGGGGGCATTCTGGCAAAGTTTGCTGATGATACGAAGTTGGGTGGACAGGCAGGTAGCACGGAGGAGGTGGGGAGGCTGCAGAATGACTTAGACAGTTTAGGAGAGTGGTCCAGGAAATGGCTGCTGAAATTCAACGTGAGCAAATGTGAGGTCTTGCACCTTGGAAAAAAGAATACAGGCATGGACTATTTTCTGAACGGTGAGAAAATTCATAAAGCCGAAGTACAAAGGGATCTGGGAGTGCTAGTACAGGATTCTCTAAAGGTTAACTTGCAGGTTGAGTCTGTGATTAAGAAAGCGAATGGAATGTTGTCATTTATCTCAAGAGGGTTGGAATATAAAAGCAGTGATGTGCTTCTGAGACTTTATAATGCTCTAGTTAGGCCCCATTTAGAATACTGTGTCCAATTTTGGGCCCCACACCTCAGGAAGGACATACTGGCACTGGAGCGTGTCCAGCAGAGATTCACACGGATGATCCCTGGAGTGGTAGGCCTAACATACGATGAACGGCTGAGGATCCTGGGATTGTACTCATTAGAGTTTAGAAGGTTGGGGGGAGATCTAATAGAAACTTACAAGATAATGCATGGCTTAGAAAGGGTGGACGCTGGGAAGTTGTTTCCATTAGGTGGGGATACTAGGACCCGTGGGCACAGCCTTAGAATTAGAAGGGGTCGATTTAGAAGGGAAATGAGGAGACATTTCTTCAGCCAGAGAGTGGTGGGCCTGTGGAATTCATTGCCACGGAGCGCAGTGGAGGCCGGGACGTTGAACGTCTTCAAGGCAGAGATTGATAAATTCTTGATCTCGGAAGGAATCAAGGGCTACGGGGAGAGTGCGGGTAAGTGGAGTTGAAATGTCCATCAGCCATGCTTAAATGGCGGAGTGGACTCGATGGGCCGAATGGCCTTACTTCCACTCCTATGTCTTATGGTCTTATGGTCTTATGTTTAGGTCATGGGCACTCGTTTTAGACTCTTCAATCAGGGAAAATAATTTGTGTCTGTATATTGTATGCTATGAGACATAGAAGATTCTGAGGGAGTTTGACTGAGGAGATGCTGCAGGGTTGTTTCCTTTCATTGTGGAATTTAGAACCAAGGGGCACATCTAAACAAAATACGGACTCCCCATTTAAGATGGAGTGAAAGAGGATTTTCTTATCTCAAAAAGGTTGTGAGTCATTGGATTATTTCTTTTTTTAATTTATTCACAGGATGTGTACATCACTGGCCAGGCCACCATTCATTGCCCATCCCTGTTGGCCCAGGGGGCAGTTAAGAGTCAACCACATTGGTGTGGGTCTGGAGTCACATGTAGGCCAAACCAAGTAAGGATGGTAGTTTTGCTCCGTAAAAGACGTTAGTGAAGCAGATGGGTTTTTCCAACAATTGACAATGGATTCATGGTCATCAACAGAATCTTAATTCCAGATTTTTATTGAATCTATCTGTCATGGTGGGATTCAAACCCAGGTGCCCCGGACATTAATTAGATCTCCAGATTACTAGTCTAACAATAATACCATGAGGTACCACTACCTCCCCTTCTTTTTACACTCAAAGCAGTAGATACCAGGTCAGAGAATATGTTCAAGACTGCATTAAACAGATTTTTGATCCACAAGGAAATTAGGGTGTAAAGAGGCAGAAAGGAAAATGGAGTTAAGGACACAGTCAGTCACGGTCTTGTGAATGGCAGAGCAGGCCGAAGGAGCCTGGCTAACTAGCCAACTCCTGCTCATTTTTCTTATGATCCAAGAGCAACTCTCTGAGTATGTACTGCCACATTTCATGTTGTATGCACACGAGCCTTATGATGATCTCAGCTGAGACTATTAACGTTTAAAGAGGAATTTGAATATCCAGTCATTTATGGAAAGAACGAATAATAAGGATTCCATGAGTTTAATAAAGAATAAATCTTACTAAAGCAGATTCAAGTAAAAAATGCACTGCTAAATAAGCCGTCTTAGGTAATTATTTATACTTTACATTGAAAAGCACACTAAAACAAAACCACATGTATTTTAGACTGAATTCCTCAATTCCTTTTTTCATTGTAACACCTCAGCTGTAAGCTCCATGCAGCTGCCCTGAAAAGGCTGAGATGTTCACCTTAAATCTGAGCTTCACTCACAATCGCTGGGTAGTGATTTTGACAAAAAAATTAGAAACATTCATATTTTCTCAAGGCCCTGTTCCTTTTGTCCGCAGCTATTCTGCAATTCCTGTTGGATTTCTGTCTCTGCCCAATTCCAATTTGAACTGCCTGTTTTCATGATGCAGGTTGCTGTAGATCTGTTTCTCTAGTTCTAATTTTCCAGCTTCTGTCTCCCTCATGGACTATATCTCCAAACTGATCTCAGGCTCCTGATTGCATCCTATGTACTGAATGATAAAGTTTGTATTTTGTCTGTTTAAAATGCAAGTCTAACTCACACTTTTCCCTTTTGCTCCCTAGACTCAGTGAGCTTCAATTGTCTCTATGTGTTCCCAAGTGGAATAACTAACTGACTGGTACTGTGAGCAAACGCATGGATAAATAAATAAAGGAATCTGCCAATTCCCGTAGCCCATCTCCATGGCAATGTAATACACTTGGATGTTCCAAACAGAAAGGTAACGCATTAGTTTTTGATATCAAAAACAACCCTTTCATTCTGGGATCCAAATGTTTCTAATTGAATTAATGGCCCTCTCTCCAGACTCCCTGGTTCCTATAAGTCTCTTAGTATCAGAGGTGATTTTAGCTTCTTTGATCTGGGAACTACATGAATGATCCAAATCCCATAGTGAAACTTTTATAAACATCTTCTCCCCACTAATTCATTGTTTAAATTCTCTCCCTGCTCACTCTAATCTAATTAAACAAACATGTTGTTATTTGGAACTGTAATTATCTGAGATTACATTGAATTGCACTTACTTTTGGATTGTTTATCAGCTTTTCAACCAAGTATTCCCACTTAACTTACATTTAACCCCTTAATTCCTAAAATTAGAAGTTATACTTCTAAAATGCATGAATTATGAAATCAGATATTAAAAACAGCCTTGAGGTCTCTCTGTCGCTGCATACTCCTGATAAACTCAATGGAACAATTCACTTGTCCCTCCTTATCCATTCGAGCAAAATGTATCATGACAATTTCACCATCTTCCACTTAAATGAAAACAAAATACCATGAATGCAATAAATCTGAAAATTAACAGGTCTGGTAGCATCTATAGAGAAAGATACAGAGCTAATGTTTTGAAAAATCCAAAGACCTTTCTTTGGAAATGAACAATTATGAAGAAGAGTCGTTGCACTGAAAATGATAATATTGTTTCTCTCTCTGCAGATCCTGACAGATTGGTTGAGTTTCTCCAGCATTTTCTGTTGCTATTCCATTTAACAATAGTCTGTTCATTCTGCTAAGCTATCTATTTATCATTGCGATCAATTATGAATTGCTCCCCTTAACGACAATAAATCAAAATTGTTTAGGTAGCAATATGAGTTGGAATGCTACAGAAAAGGGGCCTATGGTATGCTGTCTGCCCTTTCCAGAACATTACAACAGTGTCATGGAGGTAGCTGTTCATACTTAATTATTGTATAGATAAGAAGACAAAACATCTTGCACTTTGACCTGATTTTGAGACTCAGATACACAATATGAAAGGATGCAACAGTAAAAATGAAATTAGCCTCCATCATACACTTCTGCCGTCCCCACCTTTCTACCTTCCACTTCCATTTCTTCCTATCCATGCCCACTTATCCCAATGACAGCCCTCTTTTCCTCTCCACTCTCTGGTTCTTCAAATTGAAGATCTTTTCATTGCCAGTAGAGTTGTGATTCTTTCAGCGAGTATCCCAAAAAAATGCACTTTGTTATAATTGCAGCATAATGTTGGCAGGGGCTGGGGGCTGGTGTTGGCGAGCTCAGGTGGCTGGATGGCTGCTTTGTGATGTGGCATGCTGCCAACAGCATAGGTTGAATTCCTGTACTGGCTGAGCTTACCATGAAGGCCATGCCTTCTCAAGCTTATCATTCTCCTAAGGTGTGGTGACCCTTAGGTTAAACTCACCACCAATTGGTTTGCTCTAATTTAGAGAGTGGGACAATGGTGAGTTTACCTTCACAAAGCAATACCTTGTGCCAATTGATTTGTTTCCAGCTGAATGGAAATGCCTCTTTAATTAATGTACTGCATCTCTTCTATGGGACATGGTGGTGTAATTGTAATGTTGCTGAACTATTAATTCAGTAGCCTATGCTAATGCTCAGAACGGAAGGGTCTCTGGACCTGAAACATTAGCTCTGTTTCTCTCTCCACAGACCTGTTAAGTTTCTCCAGCAATTTCTGTTTTTGATTCTAATCCTGTTGGGAGATTTTTTTTTGACAATGATTACTAAGTGTTGTAACAATCTGGTGATAAATTGAAGTTATGGGTTTAACAATGAAAGGTATAAACTTGTGTTAAGATTGGATGGTTATTGCATTTTGAAGTGTGCTGACATTTAAAATTTGAAGCAAATGCATTTTTCTGTTTGTAATACTTTTCAAAATGAAGATGGACCATAGCTGAAAGAAGCAATCTTATCCTTAGCTGTACCATTTCCTAAAAGGTTCTTTGCAACACATTGTGAGACAATTTCTCAACTGGACAAGGAAAAAGTGGTTTTTTTTCCTCTCCGGTTTGTAGAGACTGAAGCATATATTGAAAGGAAGAGAAGCAGCTGCATATTACTGTTGCTGTTTAGCATCTATGGTAGCTTCACATTCCAGCTCTTTGGTCTGAGTATAATGGCTGCTTGAAATAAAGTTGCAAAAACTTTGCTGCTTGTGAACTTTGCCATTAATAACTTCAGGGAAAATAACTTCTAATTTTCTTCAGTGACAAAGATGAAATTTGACTTCAATGGAATCTATTAACAATAACTCAAGCAGAAATGTTGCCCAAGAAACACAATGTGATATAAAGCCTGCCTTTCCTGAGTATTTTAGGATGTTAATTATGTTATCAATAACCAAGCCTTGGACAAGTAGCATGAACAAAATGCAAACTCTATTGGAATTTAAGGTAAAAGTCTCCTGGCCAGTTGTTAATCACTGCATTACATTCCAAAAAAGTTTACCATCTATTTGTATTCAGTATCAAACATCAAAACAATCAGAGCAGTAATGGTTATGAGTAATGATGAGGTTATCAATGTTTTGCATACAGTACTTAATGAAGAACTGTATTACATAATTGTTACGTGAAAAAGCTGTAGAGAATCTGGTATTCCATCACCAGGTCACCCTTTATTCACATGTGTACAGTACATGGGCTCTGACCAGCCAGTTCAGAGCCTGGTTCTAGAATGTGGAGGCTCTCTGAATCTCCTGTTTATATCTGTCAGCCAGGGCTCCCTGATTGGCCAGGTTAACAACACCAATCAGGGATGTCATAGTCAATGACATCCACCCAACCCTCTTTCCAAGCACTACATTCGTCCAAACCTTCCCCCCACCCCACCCCCTCCAAAGTCCAGGGAGTTAGGCCTGTTCTTTTTCTTGTGGCTTCTCCTGGAACCTTTTCGCCCCCAGGTCTGGTTCCTCCGACTCTGACTCAGACAGAGGTGGTGTGTATTGGACCGTAGCTCATCTCTCACACCAGGAGAGTCTTGGAAGTGTTTCTTCCTCTTCTTTAAGTGGTAACGGTGTCAAGGCTGCATCCATCTCAGACTCCTTTACTGTCTTGAGTCCACATACCAGCAGCAACTACATGGCTTGCCAGACCCAATCCTGAAGAATATTTTAGCCACTTGGCTGCTTTTGGGGATTTTGCTGTGGTCCGACCAAGTGTCCATCTGCACAGGATGTGCTCTGCGTGAAGCTCTGTGATTATCTACACTCAAGTGGTGTTCCCAAGCTCTGTTGAAAAGATGAGGGTGTCACCTTCCCTTCGCTGCCATTTTCGCAACCTCAGGAAACCCACTCGAGAACAGTCAATCTTGAAATCAGATTCTCAATTAAAGCCAATTTAAATCCCTCAGGGATATTTAGGATGCTGAATCATCCCAGATTCCAGCAGCTGATACAATGACATCGGGCACTTGTGCAAGTTGTGAACACACTGGTCACAATGAGCTTTTTAACTGTTTTTAACAGTTAACAGGTGCAAGACTATCAATATTTTCTAATGCTGTAAGACTTTACAAGCTGGCTTTTGTCAATATTTCAGATTCCCATACTACCTAATTCTGATCTAAATTGGACAGCTTAATTAAATTATTTTCTTTTTCTATCAAAGGGGTAGTGAGGTTTATTGCTGCTGAATTAATTTCAGTTATTTGAGGGTTAAGTCAAAAACTTAGTCGGAGTGCTCAGGCCTAAAATGGCATCAATCAGCAACTTACATTGGCTGTTGTAACCTACTCTATTTACTTTGACATCTACTCCCTGTACCCAGACCAGTACTTTGCTCAAAATGACATCTGATTCAGATTCACCACAAATTATGCCCATAGAAATTTTCCGCATCATTTAGGACCTGAAACAGCACCTTGTGATGCCAAAGGTAAAGGCACTCCTCAACTGGATTTTGCAGCTGTAGCACAGTGCTTCAAAGCTGCAATTGGTTTGATATTAAAGCAAGTCAGTTCTGTGTATCATTTGATTTCATAGATAAATGCCAAATGCTAGAAATTGCATGAAGCCCAACAAATTGCACCTTTTTCTTTAATGTTGGCATGGTGCAACAGTTATAGTCACTGAAAAGAGCATTTATTGAGATACTGCCTATGTTTTAGCCTAATAACAGAAGGAGATGTGACATAATTACAAGGCACAAACCAGAGATAAAAATGCAGAAAATTGTTTGGCATGAAGTAATCGATGTGTAATAATTATATGATGAGAAAATATGCACAATGATGATAATTAAATGTCATTTTGTGATGTCTGCTGAAGTAACAGTGTGATATTTAAATTGCAATCCATCTATGGCAGGTCATGTACAAACATTCTCCATTTGTGTCATTGTCATGCATTTATTATTTGGGTGTCGATACCCTCATTCAACCAGTTTTAATAATCGCAATCTAGGGAATGACATGCCTTAAAATATGAAGGCTTGAGATTTGACATTAATTTTCAGACTCACTAAAGCAGCTAGTAGAGATGGACGAAATGAGAAAAGGAAATTCCACGCTAACACAGTGCAAGCACTCCCCTGGAGGCCGAAGTTAAGCCATAACGCTGCAGTTTAAAAAGTCATAGTGCTATATCTGTAGGCATCATAAAATGTTTTTTTGATTGTTTTTGAGCGTATTTTTATTTCACATAATTATCACACTCATATTACTGCATGTCAAGCATTTTTTCTGCATTTTGTCCCTTCTTTGAACCTTGCAATTATATCATCTTTTGCTTCAGTTATCATGCTAATCAAAGGAAGTGAGGGACTTAACGCTGTATCTGACCTGTATTATACTGGGCCCAGAAGATATTGGCGCTGAAATAATGAATGTTTCTCTAGGACTTACCATTCTTAAGATGAGAAATATTCACCCTTCAAAAAGAAAACTTGCAGGGAACATCTAATATTGAAACCCAATAGGTTTTGTTATTCTCAGGGAATGAACCACATGCAAAAGGATTTTGTCTGCTGCAAGCCTTATAGTGAGGTTGTTCACCCCAACCTTAATGATAAAACTCCCCATAGTTTGGGAATTCCAGGGCATTGGTCCAATGACAATGAGGAAATTATGACATGTAAGCTGGATTGTGTGTGTATATTGAGATGATAATATTCCCATGATATTCTTCTTGTGCCTTTCTGTAGAAGTGACAAAGCCACGAATCCCACAAATGTGAGCTTAGTAAGCCATTATAGTACGTCCTGGAGGAGTAGATATTGAGTCTAATGGTAGCACCAGCAACAAATTGGATCCAGTATTCTGAACAGTGTCAAGTTTCTGTTAAGTTGTTCAAAATTTGGAGTGGGCTTTAAATTTACAGCCTTATGACTCAAGGCAAGATTACCATTACTGAGCCACTTGGCCATTTACAACCACTTCTAAAAAGCAAGGAATTTCATCTTCTTCAGCTAAGAAAACTGGCAACTTTGAACCCACAAATGCTATCTCAAAAGGAAGACTGCTACAAATTGAACAAAGATGACATATTGCCAGGAGAATGAAATTCAAAGTTTTTTTAATTTGAAGTTTCTTCCTAAAATTCTTGAATTCAAATATGATTACTCAAGAAAAGTCTTCCTGCAGCCTTCAACATTGTTACAAAAGTACTCGAACAGAAGCGTGCAAATTACCTTTAGCCTATAAGCTATAGATGCAAATTTAAAGAAATCTCAGATAGTTGATATTGACATTTACAGAGATCCTAAAAAGATAAAATGACATGTAAAATAATTTTTACATCCTCTTATAAGGATACAAACAGCAAATCCTACAGAAACAATGAAAAAATGGGCAAGATCAAAATGATGAATAAAATAAATCAAAATGACAAAAACTAAGATTAAAGCATATTAAATGTCATGGTGCATTTAAAGGAAAAACTTAACCATTTACCCATTGAAGGGTGACGAAGAAGAAAAGTGCAGACATTTATGATATTCTAAATTGCTCCCCATCTTAAACGCAATTTCAACTAAGAAGAAAAGGTTAATATTGCTTCCTTTTTATCTGTCCATCAACATTTTCATTGAATGTAGTCTTTGGATTCAAACTAATTCTTTTCCCTTGTTCCTAAGGAGCCAGGTTATGGTATTTCATATTTCTTTTACATTTTAGTTGTGAAATCTAAGGACTACACAACCTCCAGATATATCTTCATGTCCAATTTGAAAGTAATTTTATTGTAAGTGGTTTGTAAATTGATTGCGCTACCATTAACATATCAAAGTTTATATTGCAAGCATTTTATCTGTGCTGTAGCAGCTTCCTCACTGTTAACATGCTAAAAGCATAGCTTCATGTAGAAATGAAATAATTTTATACTGAGAGCCTAAATTAAAGTTAAAATAGATGTGTATTTAGCCACTGTTTGGTTTATCTGCCTCAGGATGCATGAATCCTACAGTAGTCAGGATTATTGATATATTAAACTGGATATATTACCAATGACTGAAAGGAAAATATCATTGAAATTGAACTTTCTCCAAAATTGACCAGTGGAGTTGCAGATAGACAGGATAGTGAAGAAGAAGTTTGGTATGCTTGCCCTTATTGGTCAATGCATTGAGTACAGGAGTTGGGAGGTCATGTTGCACTGTACAGGATATTGGTTAGACCACTTTTATAATATTGCATTCAATTCTGGTCTTCCTGCTGTAAGAAAGATTTTATGAAACTTGAAAGGGTTCAGAAAAGATTTACAAGGATGTTGCCGCAGGTGGAGTGTTTGACCTACACGGAGAAGCTCAATAGGCTGGGGCTATTTTCACTGGGGCGTCGGAGGCTATGGTTTATAAAATCACGAGGGGCATGGATAAGGCGAGGATGGAAAATGTACAAGTTTGCCAGGTTAAAACTGGAAAAGAACAGGGCCAATACCCTCCTCAGAAAAAGGTTATGTAAGATTACAAAGGGATCTTGATCAATTGAGCCAACGGGCTGAGGAGTAGCAGATGTTGCAAGGAATGGAGCACTTGATTTATAAGGTTATGCTGGGGCTTTTTTTCACTGGAGTGTAGGAGGCTGAGGGATAACCTTATAGAAGTTTATAAAATCATGAGGGGCATAGCAAAGGTATTTTTCCTAGGGTGGGGTGTGTACAAAATTTGGGGGCATATTTTTAAGGAGAGGAGAAAGATTTAAAAGGGGGACCTAAGGGGCTACACAGCGGTGGTACATATTTAGAATGAACTGCCAGAGGAAGTGGTTAGACGCAGGTATAGTTACAATATTTAGAAGACATTCTGTAATGGAGAGGTCGATCCCCACCTCATCCCCCAACTCCCGAAAATTATCTAAAACTGGAACTCACAGAACAGCTCGTCTCACCTCGTAATCTGTTAAACGAAGTGTGAAGGATGGTATAACCTACCTCTGAAGTCCCCTAATCTGCTATAAAGGAGTGGTTAAATGAAACAAAAATCCCTGATACTCACTTTATAATCAACAAGTAATAATTTATTTATCTAACTCTAACAGTAAATAAATTAACAGAACTAACTAACCAAACAATTCCTCCTTAACTACTAACTATTCTTGAATAAACAAAACTCTTATGGTATGCTGTTTCAATAAATACAAAACCCACTCATGTAAACCAAATTAACAAAAAAAGCTTAGTCTCTCAAAATTATAGCCAGGATAAATCTTCCCAGAATGCTCCACGGCCTCTCCACTGATCCTCAGTCAGGAATACCTTACACCATCAAATTCTTGTGTCAGGAATATTAGCTAAGAATGCTGCTGTACCTTTAGTTTAGATGATGGTTTTCTGAGAGTTTAGAGAATTCTCAGAGAAACAGTGATTCTTTCTTTTATAGCTGAGAGCTGTTCTCTTAGCACATGACAGTTGACTCTGACACTGATTTTCAAATACTCTCTTCTATTGTATCCTTGATAACCTATTAATTTCTTACAATAGGATTAGTCCTAGGTTGTCAAAACCATCATGTTTAAATTTATTTGGGTTTTGGTATATAGGGCCTGGTTTAAATTAATTGGCTAAATTCAAAAACCTGTTCTCTTGGTAAAAATGCTGCTTTGCCTGCTAACAGTATAGTCTTTTGAAGCAATGTTTCAATTTCAAGAATGCTCTATGCATCTGCTATTGCTGGCAGACGTTTTTTTTTTAAATCTCCAAGCCCAAAGATAAAACACATCATCTTTTAAAGGGACCATGCACTTTTTCCCCACCACCCCTCCCCATCATTCTACAAACATCAAAAACTCTACCCAATTTTGCAACAATTTGGAAAGCTATATGAATAGGAAAGTTTAGAGAGTTATGAGCCAAATGCAGCCAAATGGGACTAGTTTAGTTTGGGAAACCTGGTTCGGCATGGACAAGTTGGACCGAAGGATCAGTTTCCAAGCTGTATGATTCTATATTGCTCTTGGTGTGGATTTTAACTAGATTGGCTGGGGCCCTGGGATCCTGACGAATAGAACAGAGAAGAAAAACTGAGATGGAATTAGAAGTTAAAATGTGAGTGAGTGAGTCTCAATGGCAGAAAAAAACATAAGTTAGATAAGAAAGAAGTGAGTTTAGCAAGGCTAAATGGAATATATTTTAATGCAAGCAGCCCGTGGAATATGATAGATGAGCTAAGGGCACCGAAAGATGCGTAGGAGTATGATATCATAGCTGAAATCAAGGCATAGCTTAAAGATGGGAAGGATCTGTGGCTCAGCCTTCTTGGTTGTAGGATATTCAGGCAACATAGGAAAGGGGGATGGAAAAGAAGTGGGGGTATTGAAATGTTGATCAAAAAATCAATTATAGCAGTGAGGATGGATGGTATCTTGGAAGGTTCATCAAATAAGGCCATATAGGTAGAAGTAGAACAAAAACTCAAAAGGACGAAACAAATAGCCTTGTATATATTCCAATCAGTCAGGGAGAGGTAGAGAGTCAAATATAAAATCAAATTTCAGAGAAGTGTAAGAATAATAAGGCAGCAATGTTGGGGATTTCCACCACCCAAATATGAGCTGAAATAATTTTAACGTTCAAGATAGACAGAAAACCAAATGCTTAAATTACTGAACTTTCTTTTCAGCCCGTACTAGCCTAAGCAAGTAGAAGGTGCATCATTAACTGAGAATTTCGGAGATAGTGACCATAACTCACTTGGATTTAGAGTAGTTCTAAGATAGGAAAAAGATAAGGATGGGTGAAAATAAAATCGCCAAACTGGAAAAAGGGAAATTTTACAAAGGTAAAATTTGTCCCAGGTGGATTGGGATTAGCTACTTGCGTGTAAAACTGCATCAGAACAATGGTATCAGGGTTTAGGCCCGAAACGTCAAGTTTTCCTGCTCCTATGATGCTGCTTGACCTGCTGTGTTCATCCAGCCCCATGCTTGTTATATCAGAACAATGGTATGGTTTTAAGGGGGTACAAGTGAAAGCACAGGGCAAACATGTTTTCATAAGACAAAGGGTGAAACCAAGACCAAGGGGTATAAAGAATAAAATTAAGAAAATAGAGAAGTTATGGCAGATACCGAGAGCTCAATACAGTAAAAGTCCCTAGAGGAGCATAGAAAGTGAAGGGAAGGAACTTAAAAATGCAATTATGAAAGCAAAGAGAATGCATGAGAAAGTATAGGCGGATAGGATAAAGGAAAACTCAAAGGAATTTTATAATATGTGAAACAAAAGAGAGATATTAGGGAAAGAGTAGGGCCCATTAGGGACCATAGAGATAATCTGCATCTGGAAGTGGAAGACATGGCCTCAGTCCTCAATTGATATTTTTCATCCTTCTTCACAATGGAAAAGGATAATGCAGATGGAGGACAGTGAAATATTAGAAGCAAATAACAGAGAGAGAAGGTACTCGTGAGCATATTTAAAAGTTGATAAACCTACAGGTCTAGAGGGATCCCAGCCTTTTGAGGAAGGGAAGGGAGGTGATATGAAGAGCCCGGGCAATAGTTTTCAAAACCTGTCTGGCTACAGGTAAGGACTGAAGGACTGCTGAAGTCGACCCAGTATTAAAAAAACAGGGGAAGGGGTAGACAATGAAATTACAGACCAATCAGCCTAACTTCAATGGTGCGGATGTTATTAGAAAGAATTCTGAGATACAGATTTTATCCACACTTGGGATAAAGATTACTTAGGGATAGTCAGCATGGATTTGTGGTTGGAAAGTCACGTTTGATAAGTTTAATTGAATTTTTTGAGGAAGTAACTAAAAGTGTTGATGAGGGTAATTCCACACATGTGGAATATGTGGACTTTAACAAGGCTTTTGAAAAGGTTCTTTGTGGCTGACTGCTCAAGAAAATAAAAGCCAAGGGACTAAAGGCAAAATGGTGTGATGGATTCAAAATTGGTTGAGTGGCAGGAAACGAGGTTGATGGTAGAGATAAAAGGTACTGCAGATGCTGGAGAATCCGAGATAACAAGCATGGGGCTGGATGAACACAGCAGGTCAAGCAGCATCATAGGAGCAGGAAAACTTGACGTTTCGGGCCTAAACCCTTCATCAGAAATGGGGGAGGGGAAGAGGGTTCTGAAATAAATAGGGAGAGAGGGGGAGGCGGATAGAGGATGGATAGAGGAGAGGATAGGTGGAGAGGAGGCAGACAAGTCGAAGAGGCGGGGATGGAGCCAGTAAAGGTGAGTGTAGGTAGGGGGGTAGGGAGGAGATAGGTCAGTCCAG
>JAHRHZ010000144.1:19621396-19694526 GCA_024137785.1 Ginglymostoma cirratum
ATGGACATGTCATCTGAGGAATGGGAGGGGGAGTTGAAATGGTTCGCGACTGGGAGGTGCAGTTGTTTGTTGCGAACTGAGCGCAGGTGTTCTGCAAAGCGGTCCCCAAGCCTCCGCTTGGTTTCCCCGATGTAGAGGAAGCCACAACGGGTACAGCGGATGCAGTATACCACATTGGCAGATGTGCAGGTGAACCTCTGCCTGATGTGGAATGTCTTCTTGGGGCCTGGGATTGGGGTGAGGGAGGAGGTGTGGGGGCAGGTGTAGCACTTCCTGCGGTTACAAGGAAAAGTGCCGGGTGTGGTGGGGCTGGAGGGGAGTGTGGCGCGGACAAGGGAGTCGCGGAGGGAGTGGTCCGCCTCCCCCTCTCTCCCTATTTATTTCAGAACCCTCTTCCCCTCCCCCATTTCTGATGAAGGGTTTAGGCCCGAAACGTCAAGTTTTCCTGCTCCTATGATGCTGCTTGACCTGCTGTGTTCATCCAGCCCCATGCTTGATGGTAGAGAGATGTTTTTGTGACTTGAAGATTTTCTGAAGAAGCATCTAGGCCCGAAACATCAGCCTTCCTGCTCCTCTGATGCTGCTCGGCCTGCTATGTTCATCCAGCTCTACACCTTGTTATCCCACTTCTTCTTCTACCACTATTTGACAACTTATATTTCTACAGAAGGTATTTCAGTTCACTTTCATGTTAGTCGACTGTCTTTTTTTTTCATTCACTATCTTTGCTTCTATTATTTCCATTTTTATTTACCCTTGAAATATTCTGTACTCAACCTGGTTTTCATTTGGATTATTCATCTGTCATCAATTCATTTTTATTTCCTTTTCCTTGCTTGCCATCAATATCCAGGTAGCCGTGGATGGATTTGTTTTCCCAACGTTTTTCCTTTGTTGGAATATACTTCAACTGTATCCCAAATGTTTCTTCTTTAAAGGTAGTTCATTCTTTGATACCAAAAGAGTGGGTTCAATTCCAATATTCGCTGTAGGCCCCACCTTCTCAACCCTGACCCTCACCAGAGGCTTGGTCACCTTTAGGTTAAACCACCACCAATCATCTTTCTCTCTCCCTAGTGAGAAAGCAGCCCTATGGACTTCTGTGGTTATCTTTTCAGTTTTACCAGCAAATCTTCGACTTCAATTTACCTGGGCTATACCTATTATCACTCTTTGAAATTGACTCTCCTTCTGATGAATTACTTTTAGTCTGGAAAATTCTTTGTCCTTTTCTGGAGCATCACAGCGATGGTAGCTGCTTCTCAAGCTCTGAAACGTGCAGCTTGAGCTGCTGTACCTGATTACAGCTCCTCCACATATGATCCTCAAGGATGTGAGAAGTGGCCTGGATATGTACTATACTGATCCATTCTGTCCTGCTATTCCTCAAATTATTAGGCAATAAAACTTCCTAACTACTCAACAAGCAACTGCTTCTCCTAAACCATCAATAGTTTATCTTATAGAGAGATTAAGTGAAATGATTTAATATTGCTTAAAAATGGCACTTTTTTTGCCTTCAACTCATCAGGACACTTAGCAAGGAAAGGGAAAATGATGTTTATATTGTATGAGATTCTGGTAAGCAAGTGGCTGCTGGTTGGTAGAAGCATTGTCATGGGGAATACAACAGTTAGATGGTGATTGATATTTAACTACTCAGGTCTGTATGAATCTTAAACCAGAATGATTGACTCTGATTGGTCTAGGCATTGCCCTGAGAACCGAACCAGAAAACGACTGTCACCTATGAAACAGTGTGTCAACTGACAGTCGTTATCTAAGTATGAATGTTGTTTTCCTTTTACATTGATATTTCTTGTAAATTATCCTGAACAATGCAAGAAAAATAACCCTTGCCAAAACGTGACTTTCTTCAGTAACACTCAAGTTCTGTGCAGTGAAATGACTATTTGAAATGTTTTCCTTCATTGTTAGAACTAAATATCTTAAATATTAATTTTCTTAAATGTTCAGAACTATTTATTGTTACTATTTCTTGTAATTTAATTTTAATTTTATCCCCTAGATCCGATAAAGTGATTGAGCACTGACTGCAATTATATGATAAAATTGTAGTTGTTCTAATTAATTGAATAATCAACCAGTCTTACTTAAAGGGAGGTTAACTCATTATCTAAATTGCTTATACTATAGTTTACTGAAAAAAATCAGTCTTCATTCATTTCACTATCCCCTATTATTTAATTTTAACTTTTCTTCTGGTTCTGATTGATTATTAGAGCACTGATGTTAATTTTGTTACAATTTATAAAAATAACTTAAGAGTTTAGGCTTGAAACTGATGAGTCAATTAAGCTGTACTTTTTGGTTGATTAATTTCAATTAAATTAAATGTTCATCATTAAAACCTTACCACCTGTAACTCCTTGTCCTGTAACAGCACTGTGCTTCCAGGACAGCTCTCTATGCTTTGACACTCAGTTCCTGCCCTTATTAAATCTCTGCTTTCCGATCCCACTCATGTTAAGTCTCTGCTGTCACCCTCTGGTCTTCTAAATATTTGCTTTGCTTTCAGCTCCAGCTGTTCATGGAAAGTGAAGTTGTCAACTCTAAAGTTAGGTTCCTGAATCTAAATAAAGGGCACTAGATGCAAATTGTCAAGGATGTATTGGGGAACCTTACTAAAGGGATGATGGTAGACTGGCAATGTTTCATACTTATAGAACATGTGCATGAATTACAACAACTATTCATTCCTGCCTGGAATGAAAACAAAAGGGGAAAGGTAGCTCAGTCATGGCATTCAAAAGAAATTATGGTTGGCGTTAGATCCAAAGAGGAAATAGGACATTGCTAGAAAAAAGCAGCCTGGTGACTGGAAACATTTTAGAATTCAGCAGAAGAGGACAAAAATATTTTATCAAGAGGGCGAAAGTAAAATATGAGAGTAAAATTGCAGGGAAAGTAAAACTGGATTAATGCTTTGATAAATGTGTGAAGTGAAAAAGATTGGTAAAGACAAATATAGGTCCCTTATTCTCCAGAGTTTAGAATGATGAGGAAGCTGGGGAAGTTATAATATGGAAGAAAGAAATGGCAGAAGAATTAAACACATGCTTTGTTTCGGTCTACACAAAAGAGAGCAAAAAATAACCTCCCAGAAATGTTAGGGGATCAAGGGTCTACTGAGACAGTGGAATTGTAGAAAATCAATATAAGTAAGAAAATTGTGCTGGACAAGTTAATGGGGCTAAAGGCTGACAAGTCACTACAGCCTGATAATCTGTTAATATTAGATGCATTAGCGGTCATTTTCCAAAATTTGAGGCTCTGGAGCTGTTTCTACAAATTAGACAAAAATGTAATCTCACTATTTAAAAAGGGAGGGAAGGAGAAACAGAAAATTAAAATTCAGTTAGATTAACATCAGTAATAGGGAAATGCTGGTATAAAAGACGTGAAAACAGAACATTTAGAAAGCATTTAAGGAATTGGACAAAGCGGCATGGGGTTATGAAAGGCAAATCATGCTAAACAAGTCTTCTGGAGATTTTTTGAGGATGTAACTAGTAGACTAGATAAGGAAGATAAGGGAAAACTAATGGGTGTGGTGTATTTGGATTTTTAGAAGGTTTTTGATAAAGACTTAGGAAGTTAGCAGGCAAAGTTAAAGATATGGATAAGGGGTAACATTTTGCCATGGATTAAGAATTGGTTGACTGGCAGGAAACAGAGTGGGAATAAATAGGTATTTTTCTGAGTGGCAGGTAGAGACATGTTTGGGCCCCAACTATTCATGATATATTTGAATGAGTTGGATGAGGGAGCTAAATGAGACATTTCCAAGTTTGGCACAACATTGAGTGAAATTGAGAATTGTGAGTAAGATGCAAGGAGGCTGCAAGGTGATTTAAGACAATTTGAGTGATTTGCCAAACACATGGCAGATGCAGTGCAATGTGTTAAAATGTAATGTTTTAAACTTTGGTGTGAAAAACAGAAAGGAAAAATAATATTTAAATGGTGAAATATTAGGAAGTGTGGATGTATAAGGGGATCTAGGTGTCCTTATACACCAGTCAATTAAAGTAGACAGGCAGGTTCAGTAAGCAATTGGTAAAGCAAATGGTACACTGGCCTTCATTGAAATAGGGATGTCTTACTACAGTTATGCAGGGTTTGGTGAGACCATACCTGAAACATTACATGTAGTTTTGGTCTCCCAATCTAGGAAGCTATATATTTGCCATGGAGAGGGTGCAGCAAAGGTTCATTAGGTTAATACTAGGGATGGCAGGACTCTCTGATGAGGAGAGATTAGTTAAACTGGGTATTTATTCAAGACAATTGTGAGATATTGTATTATGATTCTCTTTTCTAACTCACTGACAAGCGCTCTATGTTTACTATACCTCATTTCCATTCATGCATTCATAAATTGTATTTTTGTAGTACAATTTACTCTTACAAGATAAACTAAATTAAACATCCCTTCCTAGGCTGCCAGCCTATTACTGTTTCTTTACACCTTTCAATTCTCATTTGCCCATGCTTAAAGCAGTGTTTAGATCTGTTTCTGTACGAAAGATTACCCCTGAATAAGTGTTAATAGCGTAACCTGCTCAGAACAATGTCATCCCTGCCATCATGTCTCTATAACTCACTCAAAACTGTTGAAAAGTTATAACATTAATTAGCCTGTAGTAACCGTCTCTCAGGATCTGAATAGGCTGCAGGACATCAAACAGTTTCCTCCACCAGTGTGCCCCTACAGTCTACTGCTTTTTATCTCTTTGAAATTTCTTTATACACTACCAATTTCTATAACACTGTAATTCCTATTTCTAACATTTATTTTGGACTACCATCTTGTACTAATGTACGGATTTATACTTTTTAAACACATATTAAATAGGGCCGCTACCCCCATTAAGAAACTTACTATCAAAACAGGGTTTCCGTGGAGCTGCATGAATGTATGTTTAGGAATTGTCAAAGACTGGCAACAGTAAATGAAACTTCATGACCCAGCTGCAGGAGATCAGTTTAATATCTTCTATACTTTTATTTAGTACATGCAGCAGGATCACTTGTAATGTCCAGTGAGGACTAATTCGACAGTGGGAACAATTTGTGGATTTTTTAACTAAGTTCCAGGCAATCAGGAGAGATTCTGATTAGACAAAAACAGGTTGCCTTTTGGGGGGGAATTATTGCTTGTTAAATGCCTTATTAACCACACACTTCACCTCATTAACACACAGCTTCCTATCCTACCATCCACTACAAGCAGACTGAATACCGAGAATGTTTGACTTTGGAGTTAGAATCATAGAATCCCTACAGTGTGGAAACAGGCCCTTTGGCCCAACAAGTCCACACCGAACCTTGGAGCATCCCACCCACACCCATCCCCTTGTAACCCACCTAATCTACACATCCCTGAACACTACAGGCAATTTAGCATAGCCAATCCACCTAACCTACACATCTTTGGACTGTGGGAAGAAACCAGAGCACCCAGAGGAAACCCACACAGACACAGGGAGAACGTGCAAACTCCGCACAGACAGTCACCTGAGGCTGGAATTGAACCTGGGTCCCTGGCACTGTGAGGCAGCAGTGCTAACCACTGAGCCACCATGCTGCCGTTAGAGTAGGTACCTGAAGACTTCAGCTCACCATTGACTGCAGGGAACCTCCCTGTTGGTCAGCAGGCAACAACATCTCATGGCACGATCCTTCAGCACCAGCACACACGCTCCTCGTCCGTAAACATCTAATATTTGACATCCCCTCCAGATCCTCATGGGCACCTCTCCGATCCAATTGCAGGACACTTACAAAGTACAGATCTACAGTGCAGGTACAGCAGCAAGTCGCATCTAAAGGCTGTTGCATAGGCACTTTGCAGGCATCCAGCTCTCAGTGTCAATCAGGGAATCCCCGAACCATCAGCCACAGGCACAGTACACAAACAATCCAGAGGAAGGCCATGATTAGCTATACACTCGAGACAGCCATGGTCAGGGGAGAAGTCTAAATACAGCCCATAGGGCTGGCAGCATCAGTCAGAGACATCAAATATCATCAGTTAGGGAGCCGAAAAAAGGGTCTGGTCAGTAATGTCTAGGGGCTGTTCATCAAAGTCAGTTAGAGATGTGGAACAAATCAGTTCTGGAGGTCTAATTCTGAACCAAATGCTTTTAATCATTCAATCAAACCACCACATATTTTAAATAAATAAAAATGACGTAAATATACATAGATCTGTTTTTAAGTTATATTGGAGTGAGATAGTCCTTTTTTGTTCTGTTATACACTATATTTCTTTAGACAAGTCCAAGAAAATTTATTCTTAAAATGCTTTAATATTCTTGGATGAAGAGCTTATCACCTGGAGTTAACTTTTTAAATAGTTTTGTCATGGAATTCCAAAACATTTCAAGTCATTCTTCCAGAAGTGCTTCTCACTGAGTTAAGATATTTTCAGTCATGTACTTTTTAATATATCTTTGAAAGAAGTCACAAAATCTCAATTTGCACTAAACGTGATTCTCACTGAAGATTCTGCAATCTTTTGCATGTGTTGCACTCACTTTGATGGTAAAAAAAGCAGCATGCCCAAGTGGAGACAGCAACAACTGCAGATGCTGGAGTCAGAGATAACAAAGTGTGGAGCTGGAGGAGCACAGCAGGCCAGGCAGCATCGGAGCAACAGAAAAAGAAATTTCCAAAGAAGGGTCCCGACCCAAAACGTCAGCTTTCCTGTTGCTTCGATGCTGCCTGGCCTGCTGTGTTCCTCCAGCTCCACACTTTATTACAACTAAATGGACATTCCTGGCTAGTGACTGTTGCAACCTTTTACTGGTGTAACTAATCGACCTGTGTTATTGAGGATAAGCAGTATCTAAATGTTCCCATAACAGCCTAGTTCCAATTTAGATTTTGGATTCACTGCTCATCCTTTCCACCCATGCATTATGCATTCTGATGATTACTGACAACGGATAAATGATATTACTACACAGAAGCAGATAGCCCTTTACAGAGAGTGAAAAATGCTGGTTTTAATTCATGTATTCCAGTGCAATCCATGCATTCCAGTCATTACACGGTGCTGTAGCCAATCAATGCATGTAATTTAGTTACGTAAAAATTCACATCACCGTTAGTGAATTAGTTTTGAATATGGAAATAACATGAACACAAGCCCTCAAAATGATAAATGATCTTCACTGAAGTTAAAACATTAAATGTGCAAAAATAAGAAATAACCATGATAAAACTTTAGTTTAGTGTAAGATTTAATGAAAGCTATGGCCAACTATTCATCACTTTATATTGTTTTAACTGCATACATGGCACATTTATTAATCAATTCAGCACAAAGTCTCTTTCTGCGCTACCTTTTAAAGCAATTTGCTAAGTATTCATTAATATATACAGATAACTTTCCACCTGTTTTTCAATATGAAATAGAAACAAACAATTAACTGGTAATTTTACTTTAAATGCAGGTATATGATAAGGAAATTGTTATCTGTTATGAGAATTTTATTGTGCAAAATGTAAGGCAGTGATTGTAATATTTCTTAGATTGGCAGAAGAGTCTATGTTTATCTTAAATAATACTGTGTACTCCAAAACAAAGGATGATAATTTGAATGAAACTACTTAAAATGGAAAGTATTTTTTGGAAGATTTATGTTAAAGAATTAAGCTCTTTCATCACAGAAACCACATAGTGTGGAAGCTGGCCATTCGGCCCACTGAGTCTACATCAATCCTCCAAAAAGCACCCGACCCAGACCATCCCCCTACATGTAACCCTGCATTTCCCATGGCTAATCCACCTAACTATACATCTCTGGGCACTATGGGCCATTTAGCATGGCCAATTCACATCTTTGGACTGTGGGAGGAAACCAGAGCGCCTGGAGGAAACCCACACAGACAGTCGCCTGAGGGTTGAATCAAACCCAGGTTCCTGGTGCTGTAAGGCAGCATGCTGGAATTTATTTAGGAATAACTTATTTCCATTCATTTTTGTGGACAGGGGTCATAACTTGTGATCTGCCTCTGCCTGTTCCTTTTGAGGCACGCACCTTACAAACTTCATGCTGCCTTGTCGTTACAGTGATTACATCATTTAGCCTAATGGAAATAATTTAGTCTTGCTGAATGTTCGCCAAGTATGCTAATGCCATGTAAGATTAAGCAATGTTCCAGCTCTGAAAGGTGGCTAATGACATGTTAGAGAAGAGCTGTACCACTGAAATGGGACTGCTGCTGACTGTCAGTACTGCAACTGAAAACCATGATGTGGAGGTGCCAGTGTTAAACTGGAATGGACTAAGTCAGAAGTTACATGACACCAGGTTATAGTCCAACAGGTTTATTTGAAATCACAAGCTATCAGAGCGCCACTCATTCGTCAGGTGAAGCAACAGGAAACAAAGAGAATAGAGCAGTTCAGATTATTTAATGCCTTCTGCACTTCTTCAGTGCTGCCTCCAGTTTTACTATGAAGCCCAATTTTCCAACCTAACCGTCTTTCAGTTGAAAGTCAATGCACACAAATTAATTTGCATCCATCAGTAAATTTTTGGAACAACTGCATCAACTCAAATATTCTGTTGCCATTATCTTTCATATCACTGCATCAAATATTCTCTTTCTATCCCATTGCGACACCACTGTTCCACTTTGAAAATATTTAAAACTTTGCATTCTGACAGCATGAAAAAACATCTGAACTGTACAGTTGGTTTCATTGTTCTACTTCTGTTCAAAAGGTGGTAGAGCCTGTTTCAAAGGAAAATTCAAAGTATTTATTTCCACAGTGCCCTTTTGTTCATGTTCTTGTGAATGGTATGAATTGCAAGCACATACACCAGTTTCCCTTTCTATGTCCGACCCTTCTTCATTCTCCCTCAACCACGCCTAACTGGTTACAAAGATTTTACAAGATCTTCCTCCCGCTTCTACATTTATAGCAATTCATCCAAACTAAATCTCACACATTCCTGGACATGATGTAGAAAAAAAGGCTTAATATGGTCATTCTCCAATTATTCTAATCTCCAAGCCTCCTTATTTTAATTGTGGCAATATATCCGCATGATTTAAACTCTTTTTCTTCTTCGTTCTTCTATGTTCCTCGTTTACAAACCTACATATTTTCTGAGGAAGGGTCACTGGACCTGAAACGTTAACTCTGTTTTTGCCTTCACAACTGCTGTCAGACCTGCTGAGCTTTTCCAGCAACTTATGTTTTACTTCCTGGTTTACAGCATCCACAGTTCTTTCATTTTTTATTACATATTTTCTCCTTTGGACATCCCCACTTAAAATCAACTTTCAGTCTCCTTCCATGAAACATTTTTTGTTTTCCTGCATTCTTAAACAATACATTAAACTGTAAATATTTAGAATTGTTAGAAATATAATGCATTCATAAACACTCAGGGAGAGGATGTTTGCCCATTAATGACTCAGTTCATTGATAGCTATACAGATAGATAGAAATTTATTTTACTTGTATTTATGAAAATACTGTAAAACGTGTATAAGTTGTCACAAAAACAGTGTCATTTAATTAAATAAATTATATACATAAAAAATGAGACAAAGATCATTTTTTGTTTATTCTATGGCCACTTCATTTCATGAACCAGCCACTGCCCAACTGCCGAAGATGGGGCGACTTCACTGTGATTGGTGACAATTACTCTACAGGCACAAATTCCAAAACCCAGCACCAGAAATGTGATGGATCAGGACACATGCATCTGGGGGTCTTTTGGAGATTGTAGTCATTGGAAAAGCTTGGCCAGGTGGATCTCATTGACTATGAGATTCTTGATTGGGTTTTAACAATCAAGGCGCCTTGGCTGACAGATCGAAAGAGGAGTGTTGGCCTTTTTGGGTGCAGTGTTAGCGTAGGGGAAAGGGGAGAATAAAACAAAACAAAACAAACAGGTGATTCAAAAGAAAGATAAACGGGAGTGTCAGAATCTCCACTCTCTCGGGGACTGGCAGTGAGCTGGCTGGTCAGAGTTCATGTACTGTACTGGTGATGGAATACCATCCTCTGTGCAGTTATTTCAGAGGCCAGGTTTAGAAGAATGAGAGGTGGTCTCATTAAAACATATGAATAATGCTGGGCAGGCTCGACCTGCAGGAAGGCAGCTGTCCCTGCACGGATACAGACAGCTGACAGGAGGAGACAGTTGGAAGGTGAAGAGCTATAAAATAGAAT
This sequence comes from Ginglymostoma cirratum, assembly GCA_024137785.1. NCBI lineage: Eukaryota > Metazoa > Chordata > Chondrichthyes > Orectolobiformes > Ginglymostomatidae > Ginglymostoma > Ginglymostoma cirratum. Next base: position 19,631,625 of record JAHRHZ010000144.1, read on the forward strand.
GTCAAGAGATACTTACATTTTTACATCAACTTTCATAACCTTTGGCGATCCCAAAAGCATGTTCAGTGCTTGTGTAATCACTATTACAATTTCGGAAATGCCACAACCAATTTGTGGAAAGCTGGATGCCACAACAACAATTATGAAATCATTTGTCTTTAGTGGTGCTGATTGAGAATAGGCATTGACTAGCCTATTTGGTAAATCTATAACAGAAGGTTCTATAAATTCCAGAGAGATCCGTCATCTCCAGGCTTTATTACAGACTTGATCTCAAACTTGGATAAAAGAATCGATTGTAAGAGGTTAGATGGGAATGATTACCCTTGACATCAAGGCAATATTTAACCATGTTTGCCATCATAGAACCCTATCAAAATTGAAACAAAAACAAAAATTGCTTGAAAAACTCGTGAGGTCTGGTAGCATCTGTGGAAAGAAAGCAAATTTAATGTTTTGAGTCCAGTGGGCCTTCTTCTCTAACCATAACACTAATGCTAACCCTAAATTTTTTCTCTGAAGGGTCACTGGACTCAAAATATTGACCTGCTTTCTCTCCACAGATGCTACTAGGCCTGCTGAGTTTCTCAAGCCATTACTGCTTTTTCTTTCAGATTTCCAGCAATCACATTTCTTTGTCCTATCAAAATTGAATTCAATGGAATCAGGATGAAAGCTCTCCAATAGTTGGAATCATACTTAGCACAAAAGATTATGCGTGTGATTGCCTGAAACCATTAGTCTTCTTCATTGTTGCTGCAACAAGATAACTTTCAAACAGCACAGCGTACTTTTACTTTTAGACCTCTGACCAGTAGCTTACTGCATCCTTCTCAACAGAATACTTGCCATAGAGAGAGTGCAAGGTCAGAGGCCACATGACACTGGGTTATAGTCCAACAGGTTTGTTTGAAATCACAAGCTTTCGGAGCGTTGCTTCTTTGTCAGGTGAAGTGACCTTCTGATCTTGTCCACCCCCAGTCCAACACCGGCACCTCCATATCATAGAGGGGGCACAGTGATAGCTCACCAGACTGATCATGGTGAATGCAGGATTGTCCTATGAAGAGAGATTGAGGAGACTGGGCCTATATTCCCTTGAGTTTAGATGAATGAGCCGTGATGTCATGGTAACATACAAAATTATAAAGTGGCCCGACAGGGCGGGTTGCTGGAAGGATGGTTGTGCTGGGATATCAAAGCTCGAAGATTCCATCTCAGAAGAAGGAGTAGGCCATTTAGGATTGAGATGAGGGGGAATTTCTTCATTCAGATCATGGTGTATCTTTGGAATTCTCCACCTCAGTGGATGAGAAGCCTCAATCATTGAGCCTACACAAGACAAAGATGAATAAACTTATAAATATTGACAATATTTCTTTGTTTAGATATGTGAAAAGTGCTGAATTTTTTTTAGCAAAACTCAACTTCTGTACTACTAAGCAACGATTAAATAAAAACATATTCTGAACAGTAGCCCTGAAAAAAATTAACAAATATTTAATGGTGTTACAAAATGAATTCTATAAGTTTGTTATGTTTTGTGATGGTCTCTTTAATTTAAGATAAAATGGGAGAATGAAGGAGGTCGTGTGACCTGCTCTGAATTCTGAATGACAACAACTCTCTGTAGTTTTGTTGCAATGAGGATCTCGATTCAACAGACTTGCTGAGTAGGTACAAGATATTTATATTTGTAGACGATGGTGAGAGCATCTTTGCTGACTATGATAAGGTTGAAACCCTCTAAATCTCACAGAGAGATGTTCAGAGTGTCAGAGTTTATGAATAGTGATAATTTAAAATAGGTTTTGGGATAGATATTTGAGATAGCATTAATAATAACTAGAAAACATATGGGTTAATTTGGAAGACTGTGGATTTCCCAAGGGAAATCATGTCTAATTAAATTGCTGGAGTTTCTCAAAGAGATAATACAGTGGGTTATGAGGGGAATGCTGTTTATATGGTGTACATAGACTTCTAAAAAGCATTCAATGCAGTGCCACACGAAGATATGTGAGAAAGGTTATACCTCCTGGAATAAAAAGAAAAGTAGAAACACGGATACAAAATTGGCTGATTAAAACATAGGCATTTTTTGGACTGGAGGAAGGTTTGTCATGGAGTTCCCCAGAGTCTGTATAGGACCTTAAATATATATAACTGATCTAGATCTTGGTGTGCAAAGTATAAATTGTGGATGCAAAATTTGTGAATATTGTAATCTATGAAGTGGACAGTGTATAAATTCAAATAGACATTGACAAATGTACAGAGGCAAATGTATAAGGGGTTAGTGTTCAGGGCTGAGAGGTACTGGGTGATACATTTTGGTGCAAAAAACCTAGAGAGACTGTATAAAATGAAGAGCATTTTTCTAAAGTATGTGCAGGAGCAAAGAGACCTGGGTATAGGTGCATGAGCAAGTAGCAGGATAGGAGAAGAGCAATTCTAGGGTTCATTAATAGGGGCTTAAGTAGGGAAGTTATTTTAAAATATACAGGACTCCAGTTAGACATTAGTTGGAATATTGTCTACAGTTCTGGTCCCACTGTTTCAAAAGGATGTGAATGCCAGGAGCGAGTGCAGAAGAGAATTATGTGAACGGTTCCGGAGATTAACTATTTCAATCATGACAATAGATTGGAGAAATTAGGACCAATTTCCTCGGAAAGAAGAAGCCTAAGAAGTAATCAAAACAAAGTTTTCACAATTATAAGGGGTCTGGACAAAATAGTTAGGAAGAAATTGTTCTCGCTTGTAAGAGGATTGAGAACCAGGGGGTATAGATTTACAGAGTTTTGCAAAAGTCAATGTGAGATGAGAAAAATCCTTTTCACACAGCGAGTAGTTAAAGTGCGTGGAAAAATGGTGGAGGCATTTCGATTGAGGCACTTGAGAGAACATTTGATAATAGAAAACAACTTGTAGTTATGTGGAAAAGGCAGGAGATTGGCACAGACTCGAAATGTACAGATTGCCAATACAGTCATAATGGGCTAAAAGACCTCCAATCACACCAGAACAGTTCTGTAATTAAATGTAATCCATTTTGATATTCATCTTCAAAATAGAATTGGTGTATAATTGAAAGGGAGAAACTTGCAGTGCTATAAGGAAAGGAAAGGGAAGTGGGATGAATTTGATAGTTTTTGGAGAAGGTTGAGGAACAATCGAAATTAGAATTTCTGAATTGGAAGAGGGCTAGTTTCAAAGGGCTGAGTGAGGATCTAGCCAATATAAAATGGTATCAAAGATTGATGGGAGATGCTATTTGGTGGTGTGCAACGTGGAGGCTCTTTGCAGGCAACAGTGAGCGCAAGTCACCAAGTGCCCATTCCGACTTCCATGTCAGAAGAATTCTTGGAATTTGGTTTGGAAAGGTAGGGAACTGCTATGGTCTGCTGATCCAGGACCTCCATGATTGTTGTGGAAGTATTAATATTTTTCACAGGGGTGGATAAAAACTCAGAAATGTGGAAGGCAAGTTTAAAAACCTAGCCAGATTCTGTAATTTGAAAACTGCAGAGCTGGAACAGACAATACTCATGTAGCCAGGCTTCAGGCAATCAACTTCCCCTTGAAACCAGACAGGCCTGGAACTGCCTGGCCAGGTGCTAATGGTCCCATTGTTTCAGAATGAACGGTTGTTTCCACCTCTGGTGAACCTGATTTGTTAGAAGAATGCTACACAGACTTAGACTTAGTGGACTCAGCTCAATGGGAGGTCAGATGCAGAGCCTGACAAAGGCAGCACTTGACAGTTGAAGGTTCAAAGCCATGTTCTGTGACCTCCAAATGTGGAAACTAGTTGTCTCATTGGATCTTCCCGTTAGTTTCGTTTTTCAGAGACCCTCACGGACTCGATGTAAGAGCAAGACACTGACCTGGTTACAAAATCACAATCCTTTATTATTAAGCAAGTACAAGCTGCGGAGGATCACTTCACACAACCCGGCAAAGAGTGCTGTGCATCCTGAGCGACTATCTCCAAACAGGGGACAGTCCCCGCTTTTATACCCTTGGAATTGGCGGATACATAAAACAGTTACTACATCTGAAACATCGTGAGTATGTGGTCACACCGCTATAACGCGAACAGGATACAGCTTCGATCGTCACGAAGTGTATGGTAATGACAGGATGCGATTTCAAGTGGTGACAACTGCCTGGCTTGATCAAAGGTCACTGACCTGGCCATTTCAGCAGAAACAGGGGTGGGTGGCAGTGTGGGTAGAACCATAAAGGTCACAGAGCTTAATGCCTTTTGTGTTTACAGATGTTTCACACCCCTACAGATGTTTCACACCCAATCCTATTCGGGCGGGAAGTTGAGACAATGTTCACATCCCCCTGTATAAGGAGATAAGGAGCATAAAAATTCATGGGATGTTAACCCATTAACATCTCATTCCTACCTGTGCCTGACGCTGGTATTGGACATAGTCCACAGAATCTTTGAGGGACCTTGCTGAGGGGGATGAAAGGGACATACTACAGCCCCAGCTCTGTCTGTTTTTGACCCTTCATCAACAACATCTCCAGGGAGCAGCTTTGACTGGCAGCTGAGCTGCACAGCAACTCCAGGTCCTTGTGCCTCATGATGAGCTTCATCATTTTGACTAGACCCAGAGAAACCACCTTGATGGGACAGCCCAAAGACTAGAAACTGCCTAAGATGAGAGGGGAAGCTCAAATCGATGACTGCAGATCCTAAAACATCAGCTAATTGTCAAAGACTGAAGAACAGCCTGTCCCAGCCTTATTGAACTTGTTTTATCAATCCTTTCAGACAAACTGTTCAAATAAAGTAGTAGGGACCAGTGGATAGGGTGTAGCATATCCTCAGAAGTGTGTGTCAGGAGTGGATATTTAGTGTAGATTTAAAACTGTTCACTTAGGGGATTTCAGACTCTTTGCTTAAGTAGAGTCCTGTGAAGAGATTAGAAATTTATCCAGCTTAATTAAAGTGCAATAGTAGAGTCTGATAAATATTGTTTGTCCTTGATAAAGTGTTCAACAAAGTTGTGCTGTACTTTTCTTTGACAAAAAACAAAGAGCAAACAAAAATATAGCACATGAACTGACTCTTCAGCCCACCAAGCCTGCTCCAATTCCGCATCTTTATTTAGACCCACTACTTATTGCCCATACGTTGTGGTCATCCCTCTGTTCTCCTCCCGTTCATGTGTCTATCAAAATACGCCTTATACATTATTAATGTGATTGCTTCCATCACCTCTGCTGGTAGTGCATTCCAGGCACCCACCACTCTGTGTGAAAAAATTTCCCCATACTTCTCCCCTAAACTGACCCCTCTCAGCTTGAACCTGTGCCATCTTATAATTGACCTTTCCAAACTTTAAAAGCCTCTGACTGTCCACCCTATCTATGCCTCTCATAATGTTGTGGACCATTAACAGATCGCTTCACCTGCCCCAACCCCCCAACCTCTGCCTTTCCAGTGAAAACAATCCAAGTTTACCCAAACTCTCCTCATATCTAAAACCGTCCAGCCTTCCAGCAACATCCTGGTAAACATTCTCTGCACCCTCTCCAAAGCATCCACGTCATATTGGTTGTGTGGTGATCTGAATTGCAAGCAATATTTCAAATGTGGCCTAACTAAAATTTTATACAGCTGTAACATAACTTGCCAACTTTTATATTCGATGCCCTGGCCGATGAAGGCAAGCGTGCTGCATGCTTTCTTGACTACCTTATCCACCTGTGGTGGCACTTTCAGGGATGCGTGGACCGGTACGCCCAGATCCCTCTGTATGTTAATGCACTTGTGGTTACTGCCATTTATTGTATAACCTGCACCTGAATTTGATCTTCCAAAATATCACGTCGCATTTGCCCAGATTAAACCCCATCAGCCATTTCTCTGCCCAAATCTGCAATCTAACTATATCCCACTGCATCCCTTGACAATCCTCCTCACAATCTACATCTCTGGTAATTTTGGTGTCAACCACAAACTTACTAATCAGACCACCTATGTTTTCCTCCAGATCATTAATAAATATTACAAACTGCAAAAGTCCCAGCACTGATCCGTGCAGAACACCACTAGTTACTGATCTCTATTCCAAAAAGCACCTTCCTCTGCTACTCTCTGTCTTCTATCATCAAGCCACTTCTGTATCTATCCAGCCAGCACACCCTGGATCCCATTTGACTGTACCTTTTTGTACCAGCCTGCCCTGAGGTACCTTATCAAATACCTTACTAATGTCCAAGTAGACAACTTCCACTGCCTTTCCCTCATCAATTATCTGTGTCACCTCCCCAAAACACTCAATAAGTTAGTCAGCCATGTCTGCCCATACACAAACCCATGCTGCCTATCAAGTCCATTTGTTTCCCAATGTGAATAAATCCAGTCCCTCAAAATTTTTTCCAACAGCTTCTCCACCACTGATCAAGCTCACTGGCCTGTAATTACCTGGATTATCTTTGTTTCCCTGCTTAAACAAAGTAGCCATTCTACATTCCTCTGGAACACCGCCTGAGGCCAAACAGGATGCAAACATATCTGTTAAGGCCCCAGCTATTTCGTCCCTTGCCTCCCACAGTATCCTGGGATAGATCTCATCTGGCCCTTGGGACTTTTCTACCTTAATGCATCTCAAGACACCCAACACCTCCTTGTTCATTATGTTCACCTATTCGAGTCTATTCAAACACATTTCTCTGGTGTTTGGACCCTTTCTCTACTTCACCATTTATTACACCTGAGTAAAAAGGGTTACTGCAAAGTGGTCAAGGTTAGTCGGGCTACATTGACTCACCCTTCACTTTACAACACTGTATTGATGAGGTAACATATACAGTTTAATCAGATTGACAACAAGCTACAATCGTCTTAAGAGGCAACTTGCCACTGCCGAGGCAGAATCTTGCCTTGACACCCAGCAATTCAGTAAAGATATAATGAATTGTTTCCAACATTGAGATCAGCCTCATGGAACAGCTTGTGTGATTTTGCCGCGTATCTCACCAGAGCCCATGTCATTCAAGCCCCTATTAGATTACACTCATACATTGTGTACCAGAGATAGAGGAAGATTGATCCACTTATTAAGATTGAGGAACTTTGTAATTAAATTTAAATTACTCAAAGCTATTAAAATCAGCAGAGAAAACAACATAATAGAAACTTAAGCGACTAAACCCAGCAAATCTTTAGAAGCCTGATGGCCTAGAGACAAGGGATTCTGCAGATATAATGGATGCATTCGTATGATCTTCCAATATTCCCAAAATTCTAAAATAGTCCCACAAATTGGAGATTTACAAATGCATCTCTACTATCCAATGAATGAAGGAGAGCAAAGAAACATGAAATACTGGCCAGTTAGTCTGACATCAATCAGCAGCAAAATGTTGCAATCTCTTCTTGAGGGAGGCTTGTTGTCTAATATGAATGGGCAAAGTGATTTCATTGCACAATTTCAATTCCCATAATCCAAATGCTTAGGGATTACGGGAGAAATGTTTCTTCTTTGTTATGCAAATAAGTAGGCAAACCAAATAAAGGCAAGTCTTATCCAGTTATTAGACACATTAACTTTAGCCGTGTGATCTTCTCCGTCACATCAACAGTTCAAACCCCACATCAATCCATCGGCTAAATCCAGATGATCCATGCCTTTGTTGTAAAGCGAAGGTGGCCACAAAGAAGAACTGGTATATTGTTTTTGCAGTTTCCTGGAACAATACACTGTGAAATGAGCGATGCATAGAGTTATTCTGGTCAGAGCATCTTTTAATGACATAGAGCTTATTCATAATCTCACGGGCAAAAAGGATGCAATAATACAACCGAATTTCAAATTAAGCCTGAGGTCAGTATGATCAAGCGTATAATAAAAGGCTTAAACTTGAACAAACCAATTACATCTGCATGAGGGAAAAAGCTAAGGCTGATTGTGGAAATAAACTGAATGGTTATGGTGGTAAATACATAGTCAGAATTTTTTAAAGTGATGAAATGATTCAACATTTCAACAGAAGCACATCCAGTAGAAGAACCGTAATTTATTTTTTGTGGTTATTAACTTGTAGTTTATTGTAGTTCTGTGAAAGTGGCATCACAGGTAGACCGGGTGATCGTAGATCATAGAACCCCTACAGTGAGGAAACAGGCCCTTCGGCCCAACAAGTCCACACCAAACCTCAGAGCATTCCCCCCAGACCCATCCCCCTATAACCCACCTAATCTACACATCTCTGAACACTACGGGCAATTTAGCATGGCCAACTCACCTAGCCTGCACATCTTTGGACTGTGGGAGGAAACCGCAGCGCCCGGAGGAAACCCACGCAGACACGGGAAAATGTGCAAACTCCACACGGACAGTCGCCCAAGGGTGGAACTGAAGCTGGATCCCTGGTGCTGTGAGGCAGCAGTGCTAACCACTGAGCTACCGTGCTGCCCTCGACTGATGATGAAGAAGGCATTTGGCATGCTTGCCTTCATTGGTCAGAGCACCGACTACAGGAGTTGGGACATGGTGTTACAGCTGTACAGGACATTGGTAAGGCCACATTTGGAGTACTGTGTACAATTCTGGTTGCCCTGTAATACAAAACTGGAAAGGGTGTATACAAGATTTTACAAGGATGCTACCGAGACTGGAGAGTTTGAGTTATAAGAAGTCACTGGATAGGCTAGGACTTTCTTCCCTGGAGCATCAGAGGCTGAAGGGTGATTACAAAGAGTGTTACAAAATCACGAGAGGCATGGGTAGGGTGAATAGCCAAGGTCCTTTTCCCAGTGTAGGGAAGTCCAAAACTAGAGGACAAAGGTTTAATGTGAGAGGGGAAATTTTTTAAAGGGACCGAAGAGGCGTACAGATGGTGTGTACATGGAACAAATTGCCAGTGGAAGTGGTAGAGATAGATACAATCACAATATGTAAAAGACATTTGGACAGATACATGGACAGGAAAGGTTTAGAGGGAAATGGGTCAAACGCAGGCAAATGTGACTATTTCAGTTTAAGAAACCTGGTCGACATGGGCACATTGGGCCGAAGGGTCTGTTTCTGTGCTGTATCACTCAATGATTCTATTCGGGAGTCATTTCTCATACTTTCTCTATGCTGCTCTAATTTATTTTTACAATTCTCCTCTGAACTTTCTATATTTAACCTGGTTACATTAACAACCTGATGTAAGTGGTCATTGAACTGTAATCATTACTTGTGCTAAATTTGCTTAGTAACAATCCATTGTAACATATTACATATGCATACAGTTACAGCACACTAAAATTGACAAATTATTAAATCATCTATAAAGCTGCATTTTAAAATGCAGATTATTTCCTAATTACTAATATGGCACAAAGACTCACTTTTGTCAAAGCTTTTCATTTTGCACTCATAAAGATTAATTCACAAGAATTATCAATGTAAAGGGAAAACTCATTTTATACTCTATTAAAAGAGAGCACTGAAGTGCGTGCTGTCCAGTATGATGCTGAGTATGTAGGCTATATGTCCCAAACACTAGTCGATCATATCAAATAGCACATTTCTTTGGATGTACTTAACAGGCAAAGTACAGTACAAAATCTAATCAGGCTTGCAAAGCACAAAACAGCATCAATATTTGATGTGATTCCACAATGGGACAGCATTTACTAAATTACCCAAAGTGTGTGAAGAATTATGCTGTCAATCAATTTACAACTGTCAGTTGGGCTCACATTGTGTCATATTTGAGTGGGCTGGGCACTAAATATGTTACTACATGGGATCCTGTTCTTGTAGACCCAACAAATTTGTACACACACTGCACCAATTTCAACTTAATGAAACAGCTAATAGTCATTCTCTGTTTAATTTCTTATGACAATGCGTTGTCCATGCAGAGTCAACTTGCCTGGTTTACACAGAGGTTGGTAGCTAACTATCAATCGTCACATAACTGGTGCATACTCCATGGCAATGCCTCTACCAATCAGAGTCCGCTTGTCAGCCAATCAACACTGTCAGCACACTATGGTATAAAATATTACTTTCCATTTGCATTGGTATTTTTTACAAATGAGAAGCTAAATAATCCTTTATTGATCCTCAATAGAGTAATCTACTAACTATATATTACACATATCAAACATCACTCTGCATCTTTTGTTTATCTACCTCCCGTCAAACTGAAGCATAAAACTAAAAATGTTAGTTGCTTTTAATCACATTCACCGCATACGCTACATAATACAGAGCTGTGAATCTTGGGTTAAAGTTTAATTTTTAAAGAACTGGCAGAACTATGAACCGTTAGTGTTGCAAAAGGGTTATGAAGATGAAACAATACTCAAGAAGCTCAGCACCATTCAGGACAAAGTAACCCACTTGATTAATAGCCCATCCGCCACCTTCAACAATAAAACCCTTCACCGATGTTCAAAGTGGCAGTAGTACCTTCAAGTAGCACCTTCAATGTGATGCATTGCATTAACTCACAAAACCTCCTTCAAAAGCCTTCAAAACCATGACCTCTTCGAAGGACAAGGGCAACAATAATCAGGATACCTACAAGTTCCTCTCCAAGCCACGTACCATCCCAACTTGAAACTATGTTGCTTTTCCTTCGCTAATGTGGGTTAAAATCCTGGAACACCTCTATAACAGCATTGTGAGTGTCCCTACACCCCAACAAATGCAGTAGTTCAAGTAGTACCACCATCTTTGCCTGGGCAATTAGGGATGGACAATAATTGTTGACACAGCCAGTAACCTTCACATCCCGAGAATGGATAAGAAAAATTATCCTAAAGAGTACATGCTGAAAAGATTTGAAAAAGAATATGTCTTTTTACAGCAATACACAGGATCTATACTTCAAAATGACTAATTAACACACTAATTAATTAATCTTTGAATCTAATTCTGAGGATTGAGAATTTATGCTGCAAATTTTGTCCCATTTTCACACTCCCAACTGACTTCCTGTTGTAGTGCAATATGAAAGGGCTTCAATAATACTTGTGTTGTTTGTTAAAATATTAATGGAAAGGTAGAGTCAGGATTCGGGATAGTTTATCAAGTGACAATAGTCTATGTTGGTCAAATGATTAGAAAATACATCATTTCGAGGAACTTTATACCACGTGCATAAGAGATGCCCATTTAACTGCAATTTTGTGGCATGTAGGATAGGTCTGTTTTGACCATTATAAGCAATTTAATGTAACTGTAACAGCCGCCTGCACCAAACCCACCAACATAGGAGTCACCACTCTTTAGACACCGTCTCTTCATCCGATAGTCAATGGTCTAGTGGTGTTATCGCTGGACTGTTAATCCAAAGACCCAGATAATGTTCTGGGGACCCAGGTTCAAATCCTGCAATGGCTGACAGTGGAATTTGAATTCAATAAATTATCTGGAATTAAGAATCTAATGGTGACTGTGAACCCATTGTTGATTGTCAGAAAAACCCATCTGGTTCATTAATATTCTTTAAGGAAGGAAACTGCCATCCTTACCTGGTCTGGCCTACATGTGACTCCAGACCCACAGCAATGTGGTTGACTCTTAACTATCCTCTAGGCAATTAGGGATGGGCAATAAATGCTGCCTAGCCAGCGACACCCTCGTCCTGTAAATGAATGAAGAAAACAAAGTCGCCTGCACCAAACCCACCAATGTAAGAGTCACTACTCTTTGGAGACCATCTCTTCACAGTGTTGCCCACCTCACTGATACTGCTGACAATGCCAGGTCCCATGTTGAACCCACGCTCGCCCCAGGCTCTGCTGCTGCATCAATGATGCCAGGAGTCCCAGCTCTGGTCATACCATGCTGCCATCACTGCAGTTGCTGGCTTGCCAATGCCAGGAATGTCCACCCTGGGCTGACCACACCAAGTGAGTCCCTGGTTCCATCACCTGACCATCTCGCCAAGAATCTCACTCTGGCCACCCCGCCATCCCAAAAGGTCCACTGCCACTGCCCGTAATTGCTGGATGAGCTCTGCCGCTGCCAGCCCCGAGCACCAGGAGGATGTCCCCATGACTGCCTCCAGTCACCTTGAGGTGCTGCGTCTGCTGCCACCTCCGACCACTGGGAGGAGCTCCATTCTGCACACAGTCCGTTCCAGCCGCCACACTGATTTGGCCGACCAACTTGCTGCAAAAGGTTTCAAAGGAAAGAAAAACAAAGGGAAAAGATGAAAGAAAAGGAGCAGAAGTAAAAAGAAAACTAAAGAAAGCATCAGGAGCAGATGCGCCCTGGCCCTGCTACTCCACTGCTATCTTGAATCTTGAATGATCTGACAGTTTCTGAGCTATCATTTGCTAGGACACTGAACCAATCAAGTTGGGAACTAATCCAGGCCATCAATATGAATTATGAGTGAGATTCATTAGTAAAATGGTGGTTTTCATTATCCATGTGGATGGAGATTGAGTGAGTATTGGTCATGTCTTTTTGTTGCCAGTTGATGTTTGTGTACTCTTGTGGCTAATTTTCTCCCTGTCTGTCCAATGTAATGCTTGTTGCAGTCTTTGCATGGGAATCTTGTATGTTAAGTTGGTCCTGCCCATAGTGGGTAACAGGTCTTTGGTTCAGGTTAGCAGTTGGCACAGGGTTGATGTGGGTTTGTGTGCTACTCTGACGCCCAGTGGTTTTAGGAGTCTTGTGGTCAGTTCAGGTGTGTTCTTGATGCAAGGTAGCCTGATGAGTGTGTCGGGTCATGCCGTATCTTCCTGGTGCCATTCATGTGATAGGCATCTTCTGACCCAGTTTCTCGGGCATCTGTTGTCCTTGAATACTTGGAGGAGGTACTCTTCTTCTCTTTGATGTAGTTCTGTGTTGCTGACTGTTTAAATAGAATTTTCACGCAACTTTGTTTGTGGGTGTCGGGGGGTTGCTGTTGAAATTCAGTGCTTGGTCAGTGTGTGTGACTTTCCTGTGTACCTTTGTTAGAAATTCCCCATTGGTCCTGCATTCCACCATAACGTCCAAGAATGGGAGCTGTTTGTTCTTTTCCTCTTCCTTGGTGAATCTGATCCCGGTGAGAGTGTTGTTTATTAGTTCGTGTGTTTTCTCTAGTTTGGTCCGTTTAATAATGACAAAGGTGTCTTCCACGTATCGTATCCATAGTTTTGGTTGGATTAGTGGAAGGGCCATGCTTTTGAGTCTCTGCATCACCACTTCAGGTACTAGTCTGGAGATAGTTGATCCCTTACGTGTCCCGTTGATGTGTTCATATATTTGGCTGTTAAAGTTAAAGTGGGTAGTGAGGCATAGGTCCAGTAGCTTCAGTATGTTGTCGTGGAGATGGTGTCACTTAGGTCTTGTTCTTGTTTTAGTAGTGTTCCAGTTTTTCTCTTACATCAAGAACACATTTGGACTGACCACAAGACTCCTACGACCACTGGGGATCAGAATAGCACACAAACCCACATCAACCCTACACCAAATGCTAACCCAAACCAAAGACCCGTTACCCACTTTGGACAGGACCAATGTCATATACAAGATTTCATGCAAAGACTGCAACAAACACTACATTGGACAGACAGGAAGAAAATTGGCCACAAGAGTGCACGACCATCAACTAGCAACAAAAAGACATGACCAAAGCTCACTCATCTCCATCCACACGGATAAGGAAACCCACCAGTTTGATTGGGACAACACCAGGATCCTGGGACAGGCCAAGCAGAAACAAGCATGGGAATTCCTTAAGGCCTGGTTCTCCAAAGAAGGCCATCAACAAACACATGGAGCTAGATCCTATATATACTCCACTGCAAAGGAAAACTGGAAGTGAGGTAACCCAGCTCAATGGACACCAGAATTTTAATAACAGGCAGGAAAGCACAACAGCGCTTCATTGATGTTATCCAGCAGGGTGATGAAACGTCTGCAGAACAACGAACCAGCTCGGCGAGCCAACCAACCACTACATCCCCAACCCAAGCTACAAATCTACTCAATAACCTTAAAGTCAAGCAATTGGAATTACTTTTGTTAAAAACTGTTCCATAACTTTTGAGGCTGTTGAAAACCAGATATTCATCGATAACAAGAGTCTAAGTTTTTGTTTGTTAGAAGTTGATAAAATGAAAGCTTACCTCCTCCCTCATTGCCAGTAATGCTCGGAGCATGATTTGGTAGAAATTTGGTAATTTTTCATTGATCCTCTGTGGGGTAATTTATCAACATTATGTTACACAGACGTCAGACATGAGTAATATTTCAATCTGCATTTCTCATTCACCCGTCTCCTGTCAAACTGCAGAATAGAAATAACATAGTGATTACTCTTACTCCCATTCACAATACACACACACATTAAACCACGCAGAGCAGTGAAACCTAACTTAAAGAACATTTTAAAGAAGTGACAGCACTATGACATACACTAATGCACCAATGCCATGACAGTGCAATTGTACTGCAGCAAGAAAGCAGAAAACAAATTGATCCTGAATTCAATTTGAGTTTGGAGAGACAACCTGCGCTGGCTGTTCTAAAATGCATCTTACTCCCTCAGTTTAATTTGCTCTGAAGCCTGTTGCTGTAATTGCATCAAGTGTTTGTGTAGTGATGTCAGAAGGCTTGAAACATATGAGCAATTAGTTAAATTTGCTAGCGTGGAAAACATTCTTTTCACTATCAAGAGAATGAATGTCCAATTGTTCAAGTATTTATCATAGCCTCTTCTTCATCAACAAAAAGCTGTGCCTGCTCACTCTGCACTTTCTAACTTAAATTGTAAGTGACTACTCTATTGTATGGGATTATCTACTTGGGAGTAAAACCATCAGCTTTTGGGTCTTCACTTCAACAGCTACGGTGCAATTTGCTTTGATGTCACTGAGCTCAATTTCTGTTTATGCAACAACTTCAGTATCTAAGACTGTTTTGTTACATCTGTAAAGCGCATGTGTAAATGATCCCAGAGACAGAGAACCAAATCTTTTTATCAGTGTTGAAATTCATAGCAACACACAAAATAGTGGACCATTTGGCTCCTCAAGTCTGCTCTGCCATTCAATAAGATCATGGCTCATCTGAGAGATAGTAGGAATTGCCGATGCTGGAGTCTCAGATAACAAGGTGTGGAGCTGGATGAACGCAGCAGGCCAGGCAGCATCAGAGGAGCAGGTAAGCTAACATTTCGGATCTGGACCCTTCTTCAATTGTGTTTCAAATTCCACATTCTTATCTATGCCCAATAACCCCTGATTCTCCTGCCTGACAAGATTCTTTCTAACTTTGTCTTAACGATATACAATGACTCAACCTTCATTACTTTCTGAGGCAGAGAGTTCTAAAGTCACACAATTATCTGAAAGAAGACATTTCCCCTCCTCTCTGCCCTAAAAGGGTGACCCCTAACTGTAAAACAATGTATCAAGTTCTAGACTGATCCACAAGAGGAAAGATCCTTACCACATTCACCGTGTCACGATCATTAGCAACCAGCACAGACTTCTGTGGAGCTCCACTCATTACATTCTGCAAATTAGACAAAGACCCGTTATGCATACTCTCTGCTTTTTGCCATGCTAATGTGCAAATATGTCACTCCTTGCATTATGAGCTATTATCTTCTGCAGTCATCTTTGATTTAGCACCTTTTCAAATGCCTTCTGGAAATCCAAGTATGGTGTCCTTTACCCACACCACATGTTATTCCTTCAAAGAACTTCACTGAATTGGCTCAACACAATTTCCTTTGACAAAGTCACGCTAACTCTTCCTGATTATCTTTGGTTTTAATACGTATATAGCTACCATTTCTTTAATGCTCGATGATTATAACACCTTTCCCACAGCAGTAGCCTATATTTTCGTTTTCTCTGCCTTCCTCCCTTCTTGAATAGAGAGGTTATGTTCACTATTTTCTTGTTGAGTGGTACCTTTCCTGAATATAGCAACTTTAGAAAAACTCCTATTTCCAACTCAGATCAGACCAAAAGTTGTCCACTTAACTTTGATGGAAGTTTGCAAGCAATCTCCCAGGGTCAGAGTCAGTGAAGAGGTGTGGAGTCCTCACAGGCTGCAATCGAGTTGAATGTTGCTGATTCCACTCCCCATTTCTCAGCATTAGTTGCTATATTCTGTAGTTGAGAACATGCTTTTTTTTCTGTTTTGACTGATATTGAAAGAAGTTGTATAAGGTGAATAAGGAGGTAGAATGCTGATGGATGGAGGATAGGGTGCCAGGTGGGTGATGGGGTAGGGTGCCAAGTGAGTAAGGGGGAATGTATCAGGTAGGCAAGGGTGTAGCAAGCCGGGTGATGATTGGTTAAGGTAGCAGGTAGGTGAATTCCAGGTGGGCAGAGCAAGTAAGAGTGCTAGGTGAATGATGGGTTAGAGGTATCAGACGGGATGAGGATTAGGACTTAGAGCGGCAAGTAAGTGGGTGAGGGTTAATATTAAATCAGGGGGCAGAATCAGGGAGGGATTTAGGGTTTGCCAGGATGGGTACTGTCAGTGGTGAGGGAGTCAATCTGGCTGAATCTGAGGGAGTCAGGGGAAGGTGTGTTCATGGGGCATTCAGTCTACAGGGTCTGGGCTAAGCTGGGATGGTATGTCAGATTCAGTGGCCTGGTGTGGGGTGGGAATGGTTCACTGTAGTTGTGCTCTATGGGGATTCAGTTTAGTGGCAAGAGCTGTTATATTCAGCAAAGTGGCAGCTAAGGTTAGGGGCCAGGTAATGGGAAATTAAGTGTCAGGTCCAAGGGGCGTCAGGAGGTGGGAGTCAGGGAAGGGCTTTGGGTTACTGAAGGGCCGAAATGGAAGTGTTCGAATCAGCGTGGGGCTCAGGTGTCTGTTGGCTGTCTAGGCTCAGTGTAGTGAATTGTGTTGAAGCGGGTAGTCAGTTTTATACTTAGCCAGAAGTCAAAAAATGTTTTAAACCATCTCAATTTTCCTGGCTATCTAGTCACGTAGGTGAGTCAGACCAAATAAAGTCTCCAAATCTAACTCAGAATTGAGTTCCAAACACTAGGATGATCGCTCATTGGATAGTTCAGCTTCCTGTGGAGCCGGCTCATGGAGATATCCACCAGGTCCTTACACACAAATCCAGTCGATGTTGATGCAATGTCTATCCTCCTACCCAAAGATCTATGCCACAACCGGTTTTGTTGGATTATCAACTATTTTAAGGCTTTAATATGACAACCTGCTCCTGCCCTTTAGGAATTGAATAGCTTATTGTGCCAAAAGCTTTACTCTTGTGTTCTGGATACAATCATCACCTACTTTCAGAACACCAATAGTTGCAACTTTTCTCAGGCAAATTAGCCACCATACAGAGAGCACCCTGTGGCAACTGTCATAATGTGTGTTTTGCCTCCACTTTGTGGATAGTGTCTCCTATTATCCTTACATTCATCTTTCATCTTAAATTGAGACCTTAAACTGAGGTTTTAGCCATCCTTTTAGGCTTGTGTAAAAGATCCAATGGTCTACTTGCAAAAGTAAAAATTTCACTGGTATTCTGGTCAGCATCCCTCCCTTCACAAATATATGAAAACAGATTATTTGGTTATCAACACAGTGCTGGGATCATTCTGTGTAGAAGTTGGCTACAATTACATTTCCCAAGTTACCAACAGTGTCAATAATAGTCCATTGGCTTAAAAGCACCTTTATGAAAGTCATGAAAGGTAGTTATAAATGGATATGTTTTTACATATATGATTAGAACTACATATATATTGAGATTGTGCTGGGGACACATGTAGCTGCCCTACACAATCCAGCAGAGTCTTGGGATAAATATATATTTTCTTATAACCTCTGACGTGCTGCACATTTATAATTCCTTTTTGAGTAAGAGATGCCATGTATCAATTTACTTTAAGTGACAGTCTGTGAGACAACATTTTGAGCCAACTTTTGAATTTAAATTGTAACAATGTATTGATACATACTGCATTGATAATTGCCAATGTCAGTCAATGTTTTGTGCTGACATCAGTATCTTGGGAGCATGATTAGCCCCTTCTGAGAAAGAAAACTGCCTTGGCTCATGGATTTGTACTGTAGTTAGAAAATGAAGTTGCTCATCCCCAGGATTTTTTTTTAAGGATTTAATATGGTGCAAGGAAGTCGTGGTGGTCAGGAGGGTGGTGCAAGGACATCCTGCAAAGCCTGCCAGCCTGATCCGAGGTTGCCAGCCAAATCAGTTGTGGTATATGTTTTTGCTGTTTTCCTGCAGCCTAAAGATTCACATCTTTTGATGTACTAATGAACAAATTGTGGAACAAGTGAGCCAAGGCTGTTTTATGACAGGAAGTGAGGACTGCAACACAGTACTTCGCTTACCCTGGTGGATCTGAATCCACTGACCTTCTTTCTGGACAGCTGACCAGCCCGCCTTACCCTGGAATTGGCACTGATTTGGCTGGCAACCTCGGATCAGGCTGGCAGGCTTTGCAGGATGTCCTTGCACCACCCTCCTGACCAGCACGACTTCCGAGTCCGAGTCTGTGAGGCGGCACACCAACACCCTCCCCATGACCGGGCAAATCGTGCAGGGGCAGCTCTGCACTGCCAGCTCATGACCAAGTGTAGAATGGCCTTTCCAGTATGGCACCTGTGCCAGGTATCCTGGGATATCCTGGCAGCGGCAAGTACATCTGCTTGCAGTGAGTGGTAGAATCAGACTGACATCGGATCGGCGGGGCGCCATAATTAGTGAGAACAGTTTAGAGCGACAGCGCAAGAAAGCACATTAGGTCTCATGGTGTGAAACCTTGCGTGAAACTTGACAAAAATTACACTTAGCCGATTTCTGGTTAAATTCAGCCCATGTTTCCATGGTGAGTGATCGAAGGCTCTAGTTAGCTGGGGCATGATTCATATTCAAGCCTATTAGGGCTGTGAAATGGATTTTTTATTTTAGCAGTTCACTAGTGATGATCGCTGCAGAGTACTATTACAGACTCCAGGTTATTAATCTTAGAATTTTTTCAAGGGACTGGTGACAGATTAAATGTCCTATGAGAGTATTCATTCTATTCAGGTTCATTTTCCTTTGTCATTATTTCTGATTCTAAATGTTAATTATTAGGTTTCTGACTGAAGTTTATGTTCAATAATGGGCTTATTTTCTGCAGGTTTTTGGAGAGATCAAAAACTACTGTGGAAACCAATACCATGTACAAATTAACAGCAGAAAGTGAATTGGAATCACAGGATGCCTACAGGGCAGAAAGAGGTCATTTGGCCCATACCAAACTTCCGAAGAGCATTCTACTCAGACCCGCACCAACCCCATCCCCATAACCTTGCATTTCCCATGGCTAATCCACCAAGCCTGCACACTATGGACATTTTAGCACTGTCAATCCACCTAATCTGCACATTGTTGGACTGCGGGAGGAAACCCATGCAGACGTGGGGAGAACATGCAAACTTCGTACAGTCACCCAAGGCTGGAATCGAACCCAGGTCCCTGGTGATGTGAGGTAGCAGTGCTAACCACTGCAGTACTGTACCACACAATTTGCTCTTGGGCATGCCATAATTGATCTACTTTGGAATAAAGGTCAAACTTCAGATCAAAGCAAATACATACCTATGAAGAAAAGAACGTTTTTTGTTTGAGGAATGAATGAAAAAGAATTGGAGAAAGCCTTGATTGTATTGGGGGTTTTGGAGGGTTGTTAAAACTATTGAATAGATAGTAGATGTTGTTGGATAGTTGATCACTGGATGACAAAAACAATTTGATTATTTGCAATGCTAATATCAGCTAATTTAGGTCATTTGAAATTTCCTTTTAACTTGGAATACATCTTTATTTCTTAGGTACAGGTAATGAAGTACTTAATTTCAGTTTTGATTTAAAGACGGCAAACAAGGATTAGATTAGAAACTGAAACGTTTAACTTCTTTCTGTTATTTTGTGAAATGGTTATATTTCCTCTCCTTTTGGTTATTGCAGACATCATTCACTTTTTTGTTGCAGGAAGCATGTCGATTACTTGCTGTTTGGAGTCATTGCTTTGCATTTCAATTCATTAGGGTTTCATGCAAAAGGTCCAAAATTACAATAAGTAAACATTGACGAGGGATGCAGATCTTAAGATGAATTTATTGTAATTTTGTCAATAACTGGACATGCATTTTTTTCTTCGTTCATGGGATGTGTGTATCAATTGCTCAAGCAGCATGTCTTGCTTATTTCTAATTGCCCAGAGGGTAATAAGAGTCAACCTTGTTACTATAGGTCTGGAGTCACTTGTAGTCAAGACCAGATAAGGATGACAGATTTTCTTCAGTAAATATATCAGTAAACCAGATAGGTTTTAACAATAGTTACCATTCGGTCAGCATTTTCCCTCCCAGATTCTTTATTGATATCAAATTTCACTATCTGCTGTGGTGGGATTTGAACCTACATCCCCTTAACGTTGCCTGACAGTTTTTAGTCTAATAACATGAACATTCATACCATTGATTTTTTTATCTGCAGCAATAGTTTTGGCTGTGAATTCAACATCTGTGCTATGTTTTCAGTTGAGAGTATTGATTTATTATTTTAACCTCTCACTTCTTTTTCACACAGCACAATATATCCTAAATGATTTCAGCCTGCTTCAATTCCGTTGTAAAATTGTGACAAGACAGAAAGGTACTCAGACACGTAAGCAAAACTGCAAAATGAAAGGGCAGAATAACATTATCCACTGTAAAAGCACAGGCACCAACGTAACACTATTAAATTAGAATGAAGCAAATGGTATGAGTAAGGGAGCAACTTTTTTAAAGAAAAATTGAATTGGAGGTGTCAATCCATTCATTGTGTTGTTTATCTGCATGAGGGCTACAAATCGCCACAAAATCAATTTGGCCAAATTTTTACTGATGTACTGTAAATTAAGCTTTTCTGATGCCCCATGGAACCGAACATGTTAGAATTTCGTGAGTCTGCATATCCATTGAAAAACACCAGAGCAAATTCAATATAGAATATACGAACATAGGAACAGAAGTAGGCCATTCAGTCCCTCAAGCCTGTTCCACCATTCAATGAGATCATGGCTGATCTATGGCCTAGCTCAATATACCTGCCTTTGGCCCATATCCCTTAATACCTTTGCTTAACAAAAGTGTACCTGTCTCAGGGTTAAAATTAACAACTGATCCAGACATCCACTGCCTTTTGTGGAAGAGAGGTCCAAACATCTACTTCCTTTTGTGTGTAGAAGTGCTTCCTAACATTTCTCCTGAATGGTCTGGGCCCAATTTTCAGGCTGTAACCCCTAGTTCTAGAATCCCTAAACAGTGAAAATAGTTTATCTTGTCTTTACCCTGTGTTTTCCTGTTAATACCTCAAAGACTTTGATCAGATCATCCTATAACCTTCTATATTCTAGAGACAGCAGGCCTAATTTGTATAATCTCTCCTCACACCTTAACCCCTGAAGCCCAAGTATCATTCTTTGAACATACATTGCACTCGCTCCAACGCCAATTTATTGTTCCTAAAGTGTGGTGCCCAGATCTGTTCAAGTACTCCATGTGGGATCTCAGCAGGGTTTTGAATAGCTGCAGCATAACTTCGCATTATTTTACTCCAGTCAGCGATGTCCAAAACCCATGAATGAATAAAAAAAATCCAGATTGAAACGAAACTTACAGTTTCACATGTTATTTATTAATGTCTTTTATTGGATGTTCAAGAACCGGCAGCTTTGACCATGGTGACAACAGCATTTGTGGCAACAAAAAGGATGCTTTTAATTCATTAACTTTGCCAAGCGAGCATCACATTTCCCAAATGGGAGTCACAACAGGCTCAAGGTCAAAAGCACCAAAAGACAACTGGTATCTTCTACCCTGTGGATGATCTGACTGCAATTCTAGCAGTAATGTTCACTGAATAAATAACACCTGAAATGCCATCTAATGGACCCTCCGGCTCAGACACAGACTGAGGGCGTTTCGTATGATCATGCTCTTCCATTATTCTAACAACCAGTTTCCCACTTCCCACACAACATAACCTTGAACTCAACTGTCACTCTGCTGTCCATAATCATAGCCCACACCCAAGGCAGTTCATCCATCACTCTGTGTTAACTAACTTATACTGTCTTTTGGATCAGCACCACCTCCATGTTAAAATTCTCACCCTGCTTTTCAAACTTCTACTTTGCCTCACCGTATCCACTTTCTGTAATTCTACAGACACCCAATCTTCCGAGGTCACTTCATTTTCTAATTATCTGACATGTTGCACATCTCTGATTTCTTTTTCTTTTCATCCCATCAGTCACCTTTGAACTAACTCCACCAAAAAGAAAAGTGTTTTGTGCTCGTTGGTTTCACGGCTAGTTATTAATATTACATATATTAGAAATAATCAGCCCTTACATACACATTTATCTCTCTCCCAAACCAGAATACCTGCTAAAGCAATCTCATCACTGAGTTGTTGCAAGATAATCCAACTGGCTGAGATGAGTCAATGGACCAGATAGTTCCAATAGTTCATACCATTCCAACAGGCATTATTTGGAATAACTTTGTTAGCTAAAATCTGTGTCTATTGGTTTCTGTGCAGTTAGGGGAATCCAGGTTTTAAAATGTGTCTATTAAATCATAAGATAAAATATCACAGCATTATATCACTCAGTATCTAGGACTCAGTGTTCCTGGTACCCATGAAGATAACCGAATTCCCAGTGCTTGTAGAGGTTACTGTATTCCCAGTATCAATGTACCCTAAGTGGTTGTGGAGATCACTGTAATACCTATACCTGTGAAGATCACCATGCGCCTGATATCCGTGAACATCAGTGTGCTCCTAGTGTTCAGATTGCTGTATTCTCAAAATATACGGAGATGACTGTGTTCTTGGGGCCCATGGAGATCACTGTCATCCCTGTGCCCACCAGAATGATCATGGTCTCAGTGCTGTGAAGATTACCGTTAGCCCAGTGCTCATGAGGTACATTGTATTTCATTGCCAATGGAGACTGCCTATGAAAAATGTGCAAAATGACAATTCCACTTCTTTGCAAAAACAAAAACTAGCATGCAGAATTGATCCTTATTTATTAGGCTACTTTGAATTTCAGCCTAGGCAGAGAAGCGAATTCTGAAGATTGTTTAAAACTGTAAGCTGGTATTACTCATTGACTTGTAAAGTAATTAAGGCAACATTCATACGAAGAAACGCTTTGGAATACTATAATTGAAAGACCCAATAGATTTTAAATCTGCAAAATTAAATAGAATTCCCAGAGCAGCCTGAATCCAGGTAATTAACTGATAGAAATCAGTTCCAAAACCATTGAGTTTGTGAATATAGCTGAGGGATCGTTGTATCTCAAAAGACCTGAAGTTTGCAATGTCACAAAGAAAAGATAAGAATCGCAAAGACAAAGTTTTTATTGGGACAAATGTTTCTGTGGTATCCTTTAGGTTTGAAAATACCAATTCATGTTTGGGACAGTGTTAAGCAATATGAAAATTAAATGTGTGACAACTTGTGTTGGGGTTGTGAGGCATCCAAAAAAGTCAGCAACTCAAATATGTTCCATAAAAACTGAAAGAACTGCGGATGCTGTGAATCAGGAACAAAAACACAGTTGCTGGTAAAGCCCAATGGGTCTGGCAGCATCTGTGAAGGAAAAAACAGAGTTAACATTTCGGGTCCAGCAACCCTTCCTCAGAACTGAGGAAGGGTCGCCGGACCCCAAACGCTAACTCTGTTTTTTCCCTTCACAGATGCTGCCAGACCAGCTGGGCTTTTCCAGCAACTGTGTTTTTGTTCAAATATGTTCCATTTGATCAAAAATGATGTGAACTGGACTCACGATCCGTTGTATTTGCAGTGTTGTTTGCTTTCACATTTAACAGGATATGTACCTGTTGACACAAAAGTAAAATTACCTTCAGTAACATAAGAATTGGACGTGGATAACCTGGATTTAAAAGACTTTTATTCCAGCTCCTGGTATCTACATATTACACTGTCACATCTGGACTAGTACCGAGCAATTCGGTTACGGGCCGTTATACATTATTTTCTCAGCATGTCATGCTGCAAGTGACCCCAGCAAGATGGAGACTAAGACCTTTATATCATCAGATCACGTGTTGCACAGTGGTGATAACATGAGCCTGTCTCTCCAAAGTATATTGCATTGCCAACTGTGAGACATAGTGCAATAAAACGTGGTTCTACTTATTTAGTCATAGAATTGTACAGCACAGAAACAGACCTTTCAGTCCAACACATCTATGCTGACCAGATATCCTAAATTAATCTAGCCCCGTTTGCTAGCATTTGACCCATATCCCTTCTAAACACTTCTTATGCACGTACCCATCTAGATGCCTTTTAAAAGTTGTAATTGTACTAACCTCCACCATTTCATCTGACAGCTCATTCCATCCATGCACCACCCTCTGCATGAAAATGTTGCCCCTTAGGTCCTTTTTTTAAATCTTTCCCTTCTCACCTTAATACTATGCCCTTCAATTTTGGAATCCCCTACCCTGGGAAAAAGACCTTAGCAATTCACCCTATCCATGCCTCTCTTGATTTTATAAATCTCTATAAGGTCACTCCTCAGCTTCTGATACTCCAAGGAAAATAGCCCCAGCCTACTCAGTCTCTCCCTATAGCTCATACTCTTTAAACAAAACAACATCGTTGTAGCTCTTTTATGCACCCTTTCAAGTTTAACAACACCTTTCCTACAGCAGGGAGACCAGAAAAGAATATAGTATTCCAAAAGTGACCTAAACAATGTCTTCTTCAGCCACAACATGA
Source organism: Ginglymostoma cirratum (assembly GCA_024137785.1). Classification (NCBI taxonomy): domain Eukaryota; kingdom Metazoa; phylum Chordata; class Chondrichthyes; order Orectolobiformes; family Ginglymostomatidae; genus Ginglymostoma; species Ginglymostoma cirratum. Next base: position 19,656,411 of record JAHRHZ010000144.1, read on the forward strand.
CACTCAAACTCCTATACTCAATGTGCTGACCGATAAAGGTAAGCGTATCAAACACCTTCATCAACACCCTATGTACGTGCGCCACCAACTTCAAGGAACTATGAGACTGCACCCCAAGATTTCTTTCTTCAGCAACACTCCCCAGGACCCTGCCATTAAGTGTATAAGTCCTGCTGTACCACAATGAAACACATCTCATTTATGTAAACTCCATCTACCATACATTGGCCCATCAGCCCATCTGATCAAGGTCCTGTTTTACTCTGAGATAACCTTCTTCACTGTCCACTACATCACCAAGTTTATTGCTTTACATATCAAAAGGTAAAAGTACAGGTAACTGGTTATTCATTGAAGATTATACGGGTGCATAGAAAACTTTTACACAGGGTTTCACAAAGATTCACAATTTTGTTCAATGGCTCAATGTGTAAGTGTGCCACAAAATTGGGAGATATGAATTTTAAAAGTCTCAGCTTGGACCCTAGGATTTGATTGCATTTGCTGATCTCACAGTAAATACTGTGAAGTTGGTATTCTTGCTCAGGTTAAAAAAAGGTAGGCACTCCTAGTCACTGCACAGTATGACAATCCTTGTTTAATTGCAATGCCTACCACAATCAAAATGATTAGATGCTTTGGAAATATTCCAATATCCCACGTTGCTGGGTGCATCAAACCATATCCTGATGATAATCAGGGGCAGACAGTGGCTCAATGGTATTGTCACAGTGATGTGGTAGTAATGTCACCAGACTAGTGATCCTGTGGCTGAGGTCACTGCTTTGTGAATATAACTTAAAATCCAACATTATTCTTTGGTGGAGTTTAAATTCAATTAATGAAATCTGCTATTGAAAGCCAATCTCAGCAACAATAACTATAGAAATAACATCAATTGTTGTAAAAAACTCAAAAGGTTCATTAATGTCTTTTAGGGAGGGAAATCCTTTATTCATTCATGGGATGAGGGTGTCACTGGCTAGGCAACATTTATTGCCCATCCCTAATTGCCCAGAGGGCAGTTAAGAGTCAACCACATTGTGTGGGTCTGGAGTCACATGTAGGCCAGACCAGGTAAGAATGGCAGTTTCCTTCCCTAAAGGACATTAGTGATCCAACCTGATGGGTTTTTCCCAACAATCAGCAATGGAATTACGGTCATCATTAGATTCTTAATACCAGCTATTTATTGGATTCAAATTCCACCATCTACCGTGGTGGGATTCAAACCTGGATTCCCAGAATGTTGTCTAGATCCCTACCTGATCTAGCCTACATGTGACTCCAGATACAGAGCACTGTGGTAGATTCTTAACTACTAACTGGCCACACAAGCCATTGACTTCAAGGGCATTTGTGGACAGGCAACAAATATTGACTTGTCAATGAAACCATATAACATTTTTTAAAAATTCACTGCCATCAAGACAGAGGGGGATATAGGTCACTGTTACAGGTAAAATCAATAATTATTTACCCATTATGTAATTATTACATAATTTATTTTATGTTATGTAACCATAATTTAATAGCTGCAAGTACAAACTTTACTGATAAATGAATGTGTCTGGTAAATGGAGTTGATTGCAAAACAGAGAAATGATGGGAAATTGGTGAGAGTGGGAATTTGATGCAGAAAATTTGGGATTGAGGTGCTAAATCAATACAAATGGGCAACAGTGAGTAGGTAAAGATGTTGATACAATCAAGTGGTAGACATCGAAATATGACTACCTATTTTGAAGGAATAAAGGCCATGTTAAGGAATAAGGACTAAACAGATGACATGGATTCAAGAACTTAATTTAAAAGATTCTTCTCAGCAAAATCTACAGCACGCTGCATTCTTCTAAAGACAAAGATAACAAGGCATAATATCATCAACTCTCGATATAATATTGTTGATAAAGGTTACACTGACCTTAAAGCCACTGTCCTGGGTATCCTTGTGATGACAACGGGCATTAGGGTGCAATGTTATGCTATTTCAGATATGTGAAACCACACTCTGCTGAAGGAACACTGGAACCAAGTTTTATCATTGTACTAGATGCAGTATCTTGACCAAACAGATTGACCAACATGACTTTTATTCAGAGCTAGTTTTCAAGATTAACTTTAAAAAAACATTATTTGAGCATTTACGTTGGGGAGACCCTCCTACCTAACATGGGATAATGACTAGGGATGGTTGCTTATTGAACAAATAACCATCTTTCACATCACCTTTTAATTATACAAGATCAAAGAATTCATTATAAATATTTCAACATCAACTTGATTAATTAGGAAACATCAATGGTATTGGTCAGCTTCATTTAAGATTCATTATGAAAGTTAACAGGTCTCACACTCAGGTTTCAATTTATTATTTCTCAGATATTTGATGGATAACCTTGCTTTCTTTTAAAGTCTTGAATTTGAATTAAGTACAAGTTGAAATTTGAGTGCTTTTGCAGAAATAAAAAATAGTAATTTTTATTTTTGGCACATTATTTAGCTTTTTGGAACCTATACATTTTGTATAACCAACAAAACTGCATGCTTTTTAACTTGAAATTTGAATTGTCTCATCTAATCTTCTCTTTTAAACGCTCAGCGAACCAAATGATTGTTCCTATGCTGTGCGAATGTTCTCTGAGGAATTCCTCTCACATCCTTATATATCCTGGAAAATTACAATTTAACTAACAAAACAATTGCATAATAGATTATTGGAAGAAGACAATATTGTTGACTGTTTTTGTTTTCTTTTGCTAGGCGTTTAATTGGAATTCCACACCAGGTTATATGCCCTAGAATCTAGCTCCCTCTGGCAGAAGTCAACGGAAATTAGTTGAGAGGTACTCCTGGTCAAAATGGCTCAAATTGAAGAGTTACAATTATAAAACAAACATCACAGCCACAGACACACACTAGTGTATAATGTTCCTGGAACATAACAATAGTTCAGCAATTCAGTGCCAACACAAACAGGAAGGGAAACAACAGATATTATGAAGCAAGTAGAGCTGTTGAACAGGCACTAGGTACTATAACAGTTTAAATTCATGTGGTAGCTTTCAAGTTACTGGTGCTGAGTTGCTCGTGGAAGACAGTTGTTTTTTGCTGACCGCAGGAATGCAGAAAATAACACTAACATATAGATATGGGGATAGTAAATGTTACAACCTCGCAGGACACCAGTCTCACTTGTACTGTGTCTTCAATGAATTAGCTACAAAATGGGTGCCTGCAGTAAGTCTGTCAGGGTAGAGGTCAGATGACTAAAAGGCATATTTGTACAGCATTACAATTCTATCTACCTTTAACACAAGAAATCTGTATGCATTAACATTTGCATTGCAAATAAACCAAGTATAGAGTCAAAAAAATCGTAGCGTTGTAAAGCACAGAAACAGACCCTTCGTTCCAACTCTTCCATACCAACCAGTCATCCTAAATTAATCTAGTCCCATTTGTGAAAATTTGGCCCACATCCCTCTAAACCCTTCCTATTCATGTACACATCCAGATGCCTTTTAAATGTTGTAATTGTATCAACCTCCACCACTTCTTCCGGCAGCTCATTCCATACACACACTATCCTCTATGTGAAAAAGTTGCCCCTTAGGTCCCTTTCATATCTTTCCCCTCTCAACATAAACATGTGCCCTCGAGTTTTGGACTCCCTTACTCTGGGAAAAAGACCTTGGCTATTTACCCTATCCATGTCCTTCATGATTTTATAAACCTCTATAAGGCTACTCCGCAACCTTCGACACCCCAGAGAAAATAGCCCCAGCCTATTCAGCCTCTCAAACCTTCCAACCCTGGCAACAACCTTATCACTCTTTCCTGCACCCTTTAAAATTTAACAACATCTTTCCTATAGCAGGAGACAAAAATTGAACACAGTATTCTTAACCATTGCCCTGTACAGCTGCAACAGAACATCCCAACTTCCATACTCAATGCTCAGACCAATAAAGGCAAATGTACTAAAAGCCTTCTTCAGTGCCCAGTCTACTTGTGACTCCACCTTCAAGGAACTATGTACCTACGCCTTAAGGCTTCTTTGTATCCAAATGACTAGCTCTCCCTGAATTGCATGTGATCTAACCTTGCTAAGCAGTCTACCAAGCAGAACATTGTTGAATGCCTAGCTGCAGTCCATGTAGACAGTGTCCACTGCTCTGCCTTCATAAATCTTCTTTGTTGCTTCTTCAAAAAACTCAATTAAGTTAGTGAGACACAATTTCCAATGCAAAAATACATGTTGACTATCCATAATCAGTCCTTGCCTTTCCAAATGCAAGTAGATCCTATCCCTTAGAATCTCCTCCAACAACTTTTCTACCACTGGCATCAGGCTCATCAGTTCTATAGTGTTATGGATTAGACCAAATCCCCTCAAAATATTCAGATGACAGCCTCAACCCTAACTTTTTCTTGTTTCAAAGATAAAAGTAAGGTGTTGCATTCCAGGTGCAATTTGATTGGTTAAACTACTGGACTTAAAGAAAACACACTTTATTCATCCACTACAATAAAATACAACAAAAGAAAGAAGGAATTGGAATAACCTGACTCTATTGGAAAACTTAACAGAATAATAGATACAGTAACTCCTACTAATTAACTATCCCAACAAAGTAACATACCATAAACACAGCCTTGACAAAACGCAAATTCAGAAAATAGATTGTCTCACGTGCAACTCCAGTAGTAGGAAGATAATCCCCAGCTTTTGGCTGTAACAAAGAGGGAATAATAGCTTCCACTTCTTTAAGACATCAAGCAATTGCTGAAAGCTGAGCTAAAAATCCTGATTCCATGGAGCTTTACCACACCCATTCAGGCTCCTTGTATTGTCCTAACTTTAAAAAAAAATCAGGCCTCACAAGCTGTTTACTCCAGTCATCTTGTAGACTGCTCTTCATACCTGTCTTCAAACAAACCTGGACAAGTTAACATCTTAAAAGTCATAGTATTGTCACAATAGCTCCCTGGTTTTTCCTGAGCATCTTTCTTAATTAAAGCACCACATTAGCCACCTCCAGCCTTCAGGCACCTCACCCATGGCTATCAATTGCACAAATTTCCCAATAACGGACACAGGAATCATTTCCTCAGCTTCCCACACAGTTCTGGGATATACCTGATCCGGTCCTCAGGATTTAATATGGACACTTTTCAAGATATCACTTTTTATTTCTTCAAGTTCTCTAGTTTCCATATCCTTGTCCACTGTGAATACTGACGCGAAATATTCATTTAGTATCTCACCCATCTCATGCAGCTCCACACGTAGATGACCTTGTTGATCTTTAAGGGGCCCTGTTCTCTCCCTAGTTACTCTTTTGCCCTTCATGTATTCATAGAATCTCTTTGAATTCTCTAAGCCTATTTGCCAAAGCTGTATCATGTCCCTTTTTTGCCCTCCAGATTTCCCTCTTCGGTCTACTCCTACTGCCTTTATATTTCTCAAAGGTTTCATTCAGTTCCAGCTGTCTATACCTGCCATATGCTCCTCCATCTTTTTTTGACCAGAGCCTCAATTTCTTTAGTCATCCAGCATTCCCTACATTTACCTGCATTGCCCTTCACACTAATTGGAACATTTTGTCTCTGAACTCTTGTTTTCTCATTTTGAAAGCCTCTCATTTTCCACCCAGCCCCTTAACTGCAAATAGCCTCTCCCAATTAGCTTGTAAATGTTCTTGCCTAATATCATTGAAATTGACCTCACTCCTTTTCCATAACTGAATAAGAAAATTTCCTTGTACACACTTAATAAATACATCTCCATCCAACCTCTTAACACTATGGAAGTCCCAGTCTATATTTGGAAAAGTAAAATCCCCTACCATAAATACCCTATTATTCTTACAAACATCTGAGATCTCCTTACAAATTTGCTTCTCAATTTCCCATTGACTATTGGGGGCCTATAGTGCAATCCCAATAAGCTGATCATCTCTTTCTTATTTCACAATTCCACCCAAATAGCTTCACTGGGTGTACGCCCAGGAATATCTTCCAAATATAGCCGTAATGTTATCCCTAACCAAAAACGTCAGTCCCCCCCTCTCTTGCCCCCCTTTTCTATTGTGCCTATAGCATCAATATCCTGGAAATTTAAGCTCCCAGTCCTGCCCTTCCCTGAGTCACGTTCCAGTAATAGTTATGATATTCCAGTCTCACGTTCCAAATTGTGCCCTGGGTTCAACTGTCTTTCCTGTCAGGCAGCTTGCTTTGAAATAAATGCAGTTTAATTTATCAGTCTTACCTCATTCTCGGCCTCGCTCCTACTTGCCTTGACTATTTGTCCTGCTCCTCTTCTCAACTGTACCAGCTTCAGACTTATCTCTTTTCTTACAATCACATCTCCCCACTGTCTTACTAGTTCAAAGCTTCCCAACTAGAACTAGCAATTATCCCCCACTGCGAAACTGGTCCTCTTCCAATTCAGATGCAATCCATCCTTCTTATACAGGTCATGTCTACCCCAGAAGAGATTTCAATGATCCAAAAATGCAAATCCCTGCCCCCTGCACCAGCTCCCCAGCCACACATACACCTGCTCTACCTTCCTATTCCTATTCTCACTAGCACGTGGCAAAGGGAGTAATCCAGAAACTGCTTCCCTTGGGAACCATCTTTTAAACCTCCTGCCTAATTTCCTGTACTTTCCCTTCAAAATCTTGTTCCTTTCTCTTTCTATCATTGGTACCAACATGTACAATGACCTCCTGCTGGTCATGGCTCCCCTTTGAGAATTTTTTGTACCCTCTCTGAGATATCCTTTACCCTTGCACCAAGGAGACAACACACCATTATAACGTTTCACTATTGGCTGCAGAAAAGTCTATCTGTCACAATCGATTTTTTTGGAACCTGACATACCCTCATTACAGTAGAGCCAGTCACAGTGCAATTAACTTGGCTGTCAGTACTTTATTCCCCTGAGGGTCGATCACCCCCTACATTTTCCAAAACAGCATATTTATTTGAGATGGGGATAGCCAAGGAGACTCCTGCACTACCTGCCTACATCTCATACCTGTCCTAGAGGTAACCCACCTACCCAGCTGTGTCTGTGGTTTTTCTACCTTCCTGAAACTGCCATCCATCACATACCCTGGTTCCTGCAAATTTTCATTGTGTCTAACTGCCGCTCCAACAGCTCCATGCATTCCAAAGGATTCGCAACTAAACACTTCCTGCAGACATAATCATCAGTAACATTGAAATTCTCCCTAATCTCCCACATCCAACAAATAGCGCACATTGCTCAACTGAAGGCCAATTCTGCACCTTAATCTACAGAAGCAGAAAATAGTATGGCCTTACTGCTCCAAAAACACTGCTCTAGAATAACTCAATACCTCTGTTTTACATTTTAAAAAATATTAATCAAGAGACAGATCTCAGTAAGACATAAAAAAACTCACCCTACTCACTATTATAGATTTACAAAAATAAATCAAATTGCTAAGTTTTATAAGTCTTAAAAACAAACACGAAGATGATCAATGAAATCCTGACACCGTCAGCTCTGAATAGCTCCCATAATGAGGTCTCCCCAAAGTCAGATGTGAATTTCACTGTTTCTTTGGTTTCTGTGGACTGCACACCGATTTCCAGAGATCCTTGTAACTTTACAGTCAGTCAGCTGTGAACATTCGCTGCTTGGTCAGTCAGCTGTGAAGGTTCACCATTGAGATTTTTATTGATGAACTCTAGAGCCATTCTCGGGCCTCCCATGTGGCCTCTCTCTCATTACTCCTGTTGAAAGTATCTTTTTCTAAAAAAAGTTCCAAAAACAAAGCCAAAACTTATAACAACAGTAATTACTGCTCCAAGAAATTGAAGAAATCAGCTCCAGCAATAAAAAATAAAAAGGAGCAACTCTTACAGCCGCAGTTCTCTCTAGTCCACCATTTTGTTTTCACTCACCACACACCACAGTTTACCCACTATGTACACAACTGTTCTATTTGCATTAACTATTATATTAAATGCATTAGCTCTTTGTTATTCGTGTCAGTATTTGCACAAGCATTGTATGCATTGTCCTTAAATCATGCTGGTCTCTTAGTGGTGCGCCAGCATCCATTGTCATTGGTTGGTCATTTAGATGATGTTGTTTCTATAGAGAATGTTGTTCCATTTCATTTGTTGTAACTAGAGTATCAGTTGTTACTGTAGGGGTATTGTGGACCTCAGGACCGCTGGTTGATCTGTGCAGATCACAAGATCTTACCTTCTTGATCAGCCGCTTGTAGTGAAAGAACAGTTTCTCCTGTTATGTGTATGTGCCTGCAGTTATGTCAATGTATCTGCTCATTCACTTCCACCACATATGATCAAGGTCGCAACTGCTCTGTGCATATTCCAAATTACCACTTGGGCTGGATCTTATTGAAAGCATTAAAAGTTTGGACCCCATCTAGCTCTTAAATATTCAACTGTGGGAATGTTTTGAGTCGTCTCAAAATGAAACTTGATTTTCTGTTATTGTATCTTGATTTTATCGACTGTGCCTGTTATTACTTCTAGCTTCCTTTTTTTTATATTGGATGAGTAGTTTAGGTGTTTTTTTAATGTTGCAGTGCAACATTAGTCTTATTCAGGCTTACTGGTGTTCACTGAAGTCTACCTCCCAGTCGTCAAAATCATAGCATTAGAAGATTTCACATTCCATTGTAACATCATAAGGAGTGCTTCTCCCAACAGCATGTCAACAATATACATCTGTTTCCCCTGTTTAAATGTCATGTCCAACTGATATCTCTGTACCCAGAGCAACATTCGTTGCAGAGGCTTTGGAACAGATAAGTTGGAGTTGAAGAGGCTTGGGGTGAGATTCAACTGTCAATTTGTTTCTTTCAAGTATATATTGCTGAAAATGTTCACAAGAAAAGATAATGCCCAGGTACTCTTTCTCGTTTAAGCATAACATGTTCAGGTTGCATTATCATCCTGGATGCAAATACATCTGGTTGTCCTTGCTCTAAGGCCTGTCTCTTTGGTGTCACACTGCAGGGTGATGTCATCATTTATATCTTAGCATTTCAGCATTGGCATTGATTTCGCTAGTTGCTTGATTTTACATCACATCAAGATACCTCAATACACTGTACTTCCCAGGGTCCTACCAATCAATAGTTACTCCCCTCCCTTGTTTGTCCTCACAAAATGCACCATCTCACATTTCTCAGTATTTGATCATTCTGACCATTTTACCAGCCCATTTATATTGCCCTATTGTCTAAGACTCTTCTCCTCACTGTTTACCACACCATCGTTGTGTCATCTATGAATTTACTGAACCTCCTATATAAATGTACACGACAAAAAGCAAGGGACACAGCACCAAACTTTGTGCATGCTACTGGACATAGGCTTCCTGTCACAGAAACAGCCTTTGACCATCACTCTCTGCCTCCTGCTGTAAAGGCAATGTTGGATCCACTTTGCCAAATTTCCCTAGATCCCATGGACTCTTACCTTCTTGACCAGTGTCCTATCTCTTGTTGTCAAAATCCTTAATGGAGTCCGTGTAGACCACAGCCATTGTGCTACTCTCATCCACACATCTATTCACTTCGCCAAAAAAGAAAATCAAATCTGTCAAACGTGATTGCCCAGTAACAAAACCATGCTGACTATCCTTCAGTAATCCTTGCTTCTTCAATAGTTTCCTTACCACCGATTTTAAATGCATTGTCACATACCTCCCTGATTTGTCACCACCATCCTTCTTGATGGTACCACTGAAGTGCGGATCCTTTGCTCTAGCAATAGTGTGACAGCCTCTTTGTCCTTCACTGTACAAAGTGATTATCCAATCATCTTCAAGGTTAAAAATTTTATGTCAGATATCAAATCGCCTACCCTCTTTCATGTGATACAAAAACAGAAATTGCTGGAAAGTTTCAGCAGGTCTGGCAACATCTCTGGAGACAAGTCAGAGTTAACATTTTGGATTCAGTGACCCTTCTTCAGAACTTGTGGTAGCTGAGAAAAGTTGTTTTTTATGTAGAAGATAGAAGGGGGGATGAGGTAAGGAGTAAACAACAGGTGGAGTTAGAGCACAAAGAGAGAGAAGAACAGTTGAACAGACAAAGGAATGAATAACAATTGGTCTGGAAGTATGGATAGCTACTAATGGAGACAATGGCTAAAGATGGCTGGTGTGTATTAGCAGCCCATGTGATAACATGCCCTGGTGTGTCGGGATTGGGGTAAGGACATGGGAGGAGGTCCAAATACTAATTGGAACAAGGGCCAGGTGGATATCATTGACTTTCAAATCCTCAATTTGAGTTGTCAGCTGGGGCTCCCTGATTGATCCAGTTTAACAACCCCAATCAAGGATCTCACAGTCAATGATATTCACCTGGCACTCATTCCAATCACTACAGTCCACCAGACACATAGAACATAGAACAAAGAACATTACAGTGCAGTACAGGCCCTTTGGCCCTCAATGTTGTGCCGACCTGTGAAACCAATCTGAAGCCCATCTAACCTACACTATTCCATTATCATCCATATGTTTATCCAATGACCATTTAAATGCCCTTAAAGTTGGCGAGTCTACTACTGTTGCAGGCAGGGCATTTCACATCCTTACTACTCTCTGAGTAAAGAACCTACCTCTGACGTCTGTCCTATATCTACCACCCCTCAATTTAAAGCTATGTCTCCTCGTGCTAGCCATAGAAAGCATCCTAACTAGATATGGCAATTGCTCTGCCCGAGACCACAAGAAGCCACAGAGAGTTGTGAACACAGCCCAGTCCATCATAAAAACCAGCCTTCCTTCCACTGAATCTACCTACACTTCCCACTGCCTCAGAAAAGCAACCACATCATCGAAGACCCTTCCCACTCCAGTTATACTCTCTTCCACCCTCTTCCATTGAACAGAGGACACAAACTTTTGAAAACACATACCAACAGATTCAGGAACAGCTTCTTCTCCGCTGTTATCAGACTTATGAAGGGACCTTTCATATATTAGTGTTGATCTTTCTCTGCACCTTCTCTGTAGCTGTAATATTATATTATGCATTCTGTTCTATTACTTTGATCTACATACATAAAGTATAAATTATCTGGATAGTACACAAAACAATATACAATGTATCTCAGTACTTACTTCAATACTAAATCAAATCAAATCATTTTTGTCTTAAATGGGCAACCTTTAATCTGAGTGTATGTCGTCTGGCCCTAGTCTCTCCCAGAAGGGGAGACAACCTTTTGAGCATGTCAAACTCCCAGAGAATCTTATATGCTTCGTAAGGTGTCCTCTCATTCCTTAAAACTTCAATGAATACGGTCGAACATACTCAATGACTTCTCCTAAGAAAATGTGGACTGGGCTCTCTGGACTGTCTCAATATCAGTATATTTTTCTTTTGATAAGGGAATCAAAACTGTTCACAGTATCCTAGGTGAAGCCTAAATGGTGCCGTGCATAGCTTTTGGAGAAGTTCTATATTTCTGTACTTCACCCTCTTTGAAATAAATGCCAATAGTCTATTTGCCTTCCTTATGACTGCTGAACTTGGATGCTAGCTCTTTTGTGATTCATGCACAAGGAACTCCTTCTGTCCTGCAATTTTCTGCAGTCTATCTCCATTTAAACAATATTCAGCGCTTCTATTCTTCTTGCCAAATATTACATTATGTTACATCTGACAAGGTTTTGTCCATTCACTTCCTATCAATATTCTTCTGTAGACTCTCTAGCATCCTCACTACTTGCTTTACACTTATTATTACATATCTGCAAACCTGGCAATAGTACATTCATCTCCCTTATCTAAGTCACTAGTATTTATTATAAATAATTGTGACCCCAGCACTGATCCCTGTGGCACACCATTAGCTCCAGGTGCCATCCTGAAAACTCCCCCTTTTCCCAACTATGTCTTCTATTAACAAGCCAGTCTTCAATGCATGCTAATACAGTGTCCCCATCACCATGGGCTCTTATTAAGTAGCCCTATGTGCAGTACCTTATCAAATATCTTTTGAAGATCTAAATTTATTACATGTTCTGGTTCCCTTTTATCTATTCTGCATGTTAATCCCTCAAAGAACTTCTAATCAATTTAACAAATGATTTCCTCTTCACATAAACACCTCATGGCTTTTTGATTATCATGTATTCCTAAATGCTCTGCTATTCCTTCATAATACAGTCTAATATTTTCTCAATGACAGATGTTAAGCTAACTGATCTCTGGTTACCTGATATTTGTGTCCCTTCCTCTTTTAAGAAGGGTGTTACATTGTAGTAATGTCTTAGGGGATTGGAAAACTGCCAATCTAAGGATTCTTGGAAGATTCCTACCAGTGAATCCACTATCTAAGTAACTATTACTTTGAATATCCTAGGATGCCAAACATCAGGTCTTGGGGACTTATCAGCCTTTAGATCTATTAGTTCCCCAGTACCTTTCTCTCTAGAGGTAATTATTGCTTTCATTTCCTTCCAACTTTTGCTCCTTCATTATATAATATTTTTGGAATACTATCAGTGTGCTCTACTGTGAAGACTGATGCAAAGTATTTATTTGATTCCTCTGTCATTTCCTGGTTCCCCATAATTCCTTCCACAGCCTCATTCTTTAGGATGCCAATGTTCACGTTAGCCTCTCTCTCCCTTTCTATATACTTAAAGATGCTCTTACTGTCGGTATCTTCATTATTTGCGAGTTTACCCTAAAAGTTTATTTTCTCCTTTTTTTGGTCATCTTTGTTGGCTTTTACAACTTTCCCAATAATCTTGTTTGTCACAAATCTTTGCCACATAGTTTAAAGCTGAAAGGAATAAAAACAATCCTTAACATCTTTGGTTAACCATGGTTGGTTTACTGCCTTCTGAGAATCCATTTTCCACACTGGGATACATCTTTGTTGTGAGTCACAAACTCTTTTCTTAAACATCTGACATTGTTCCTCAACAATCTTTGCTGTTAAACTCCTTCCCTGTGCAGCCAGCCAAGTCTGCCTTCATCCCTATGTAAGTATCCTTATTTAAGTTTAGCACAGTTGTTTTCAAGCTAAGTTTCTCACTCTCAACATGAATGCTAAACTTATACAGGCATACAAGTAGTAGGGATATAGTAAAAAAAAGTTCCTCTGAGAAAAATGCTAGCTAAAGTGGAAGCTCTTGGAATTACATTTATTCCTCTCCCCTCCCCTGTCAGCCTTCCACAAGGACTATGCCTTCCGGGACACCCTGGTCCTTTCCTTCACTCCCAACATCAACTCCACCTACCACCCCCCTCCCCACGGCCCCACAGCTCTTTCCCCAGCAACTGCAGAAGATGTAGCACCTGCCCATTCACTTCCTTTCTCCTCAGATTCCAAGGGCCTAAATACACCTTCCAGTTGAAGCAGCGCTTCACCTGCACTTCACACAATCTAGTCTACAGCATTCGCTAATCACAATGTGGTCTCCTTAACACTGGGGAAACAAAGTGTAGACTGGGTGACCGCTTCACAGAACACCTACCTCCTGTCTGCAAAAAAGACCCTGAGCTTCCAGCTGCCTGCCACTTCAACACACCATCGTGTTCCCCGGCCAACATCTTTGGCTTCTGGACTTAATAGTGAGTTCAACAATTTTAAGGCTTCAGGCACCTTTCCCCATGTCCTTACCCCAATCTCCACACACCAGACCTTGTTATTACATGGTCTACTATTACCCACCAGCTATCATTAGCCACTAATTGTCCCCATTGGTAGCCATTCATTCTCCCAGGCTGGTTGTTAGTCACTCCTTTGTCTGTCGAATTGTTCTTCTCTCTCTTTGGACTCTATCTCCATCTATCCTTTACTCCTTACCTCCTCCCCCCTTCTATCTTCTGCATAAAAACCAATATTTTCCTAGCTACTATCAGTTCTGAGGAAGGGTCACTGAAACTTTAACTCTGATTTCTGTCCACAGATACTGCTAGACCCGCTAACCTTTATCAACAAGTGTTTTTGTTTCTGATTTCCAGCATCCGCATTGCTTTCGGTTTCTCTTTCATGAGATATTGAGCTGTGACTTTTTTGTGTTGTTTCAGCACAATCTGTCTGCTCCCACTACTCCTTTAGGCCGAACCAGACCAGGTGCAGTCCAGTTCCTGCTGTGACTGCTGCTGCATAAGTCTTTCCATTAATATCCCATCCAGTTCTCCCTTTTCACCCACTTTCACTGTTGCAGCTGCTTCAGGGCCTTGGATAACCTCTCTTTAAATTACAAAATAATCAGATAGCGTTCCAGAGGTTACGACTGGTTAGGTACTACTCTTACACTCTTGAGAGTCGCATTTCGTCCTACCTTGACTGAAAGTATCATTTCTGTCTACTAACTGCAGTCATTCTACAGGATGTAAGCGTGAACTTAAAACCAGGTCCCCATCGGCATCTTATCGCTACACAAAATTATCCTTAATTTGTCACTAATGGTCAATATCGCTCAAGTATGCCTGCTGTATGATAAATAGAGCAATGAAACAACAAAAGATATTCCCTTTTGATTGGGACTAAAGAAAGATCTACACAGTATCTAGAATCATGAGAGAGTCTCTGAGCGAGAACCATAAATTCAAGGGAGCTTGAAGGCAGAGCCCAAACCTGGAGGGAAGTCAAGTAATTTTTAAAACAAATGTTGATTTCAGCACAAGATTGTGAGTTATTTTGTCTTAACTCTTTAATAACCCTTGATTTAATGTTAATTCAGTTTGAATGTGAATGATTTATTTCACACGTGTTTAACAAATAAGCAGTGAAAAGTGTAATATGTTGCCATTCTCCAGTGCTATTTTGACTTACACAAGATATTAAGATATTAGACTGAAATTAAGACATAAGACTTAAATTTAAGTAAAATCAGAGTTCATCTTCCTTACTTCTTGTGCTCCACTCGACATTGGGCCCACCAACACTCCCGCATCACCATCTACTCCAGGAGTACCAGTTCAAACCTACCGCATTGGCACAGCTGAAGCCCAACATCTCCAGTTCCAAAGACAACCAGCAGATATCGTCATTATGTCCATTTCACCACTGCTTCGCTGCCTCCAGCACCCGACTCAACAAACATTGAAGTTGCTGATCCTTAAGTGCCATCTTTCGCCGCTGGGCCTGCCTCGCCGATGTTGCCTCCGCCAAAGTAGCGGCTGCCGATGCTGATACCGGGTCCCGTGCTCGCTAAGTTAGTCTAATAAACAGATCCAAAGTAGGGCACCTCAATCCCATGGACAGCGCATCTTGTTTTATGTGGGAATTCCAACAAATTCCTCATGACCTGTGCAACGACACATGGAGGAAACGTGATCAGCTGGAGGGATTCTAACTTTGCAGCTTTTGTAACTGTTATACATCAGCAAGGCTGTGATGTAAAAACTGAATCTTTCTACTGATATGTATTTTTGATTGTGGTCTGAAATGCGAAGAGAACTGGTTTTAAAATCCAAGGATTGTTGAAGGATTGCTGCAAGTTTTAAAAGCAAGGGACTTGGTACTTATTGCAAGTGCTGTTCACACAGCTGCTTGTCCGAGGATTTGTGGAAATCTGTTTATAGATAAGCTGCAGCCAAAAGGGGTGGTGTACAAATAAAGATTTGTGTGCAAATGAAGATTTTAAAAATGTCCACCAAAATTCACTAATTTACCTGTTTTTAAGACCCAAGTAGATAGAAAGCATTGACTGAGTTTCTGTGCTTAACAATGATTAACTGCTGATTACAAATAAAGAGATTCTACCTACAATAAACAGTTATGAACTTTCACCATATAAGTCTACCAAGTGAAACTTGAGCCCTCTTATAAAATTACACACACACACACACACACATATGCATTTGTGCACACATACACACACACAAATAGGAAAAGAAAACATGGGCGAAGTTTTGAAGAAGGGTCACTTGATTCAAAACTTTAACTCTGATTTCTCTCCAAAGATGTTGTCAGACCTGTTGAGATTCTCCGGTGATTTTCATTTGCATGTTGCAAGCATAGCCAAAGGAATCAAACATCTGGCAAGTTTTTGGTACAAGAAAGCATCAAGTGAAAAGACATGTTGTTCAACTTAGGCCGCATGATTGAGCTGCTCAGCCATCACAGAACAGAGCCTGCGATTGTTTGAGCAAAATGTGAACATGTGAACTGGTTTCACCTTGAATGCTTCCCAATTAGAGCAGACTCCAGGCATTTACAGAAATTTCAATGAATTAAGCACTTTATTTAACCTCTTCAATGACCTGCCATCGTCATTGTTACTTCCCAAATTCCAGATGGACGGTAGCCCTCATGAAGATGCTTGGACAAGGTCAGACAATGTAATTGAGACGGATGAGATTTTCTACCATGTGAATAAATTGTGTATGGTAGTGGGCTAGGGAGTTTGGCCAAAGGATTTAACATTATGGCTCCAAATGTTTAACACACTCAGGTTATCTGAACCTGGCCAGATGACACATTACAGGCCAATCTGACATTGAGTTGAACATTCTGGTCACAGCCAGCTCCTCTTCCTCCTCCTCACCCTGGGAAGGTATGTAAATTTCTCCTCCTGCATCTCCATTGCTGTTTGCACCAGAATGTTGCCCCAGAACATGGTGAAGGGTACCAACCCTCTAACCCTCCACCAGCTCTGTACAGGCACCTGAACTGCATCTTCAGCAACTCAGTGTGTTGCTCAATGATCGTCTTGTGGCCATGTGACTGACAATATCATTTCTCTGCACCAGTGGTAAATACCATCAACCCAGTCCTCAGAAGGTATTACTTATCTTCGAGGAGACTTCTGCTCACTCTATAAGGAGATTCATGGGAGATGTGACTATCCCAGAATGAAGAACACATGGCAGCCTCCAATGTATCATGCTTTAAATCTTTTGGTAATTTGATCTGCATCGTAGCCATTAAAAATTGTAGACTTGTCAGTCTCTTTGATCAACTAAGCATGGACGGAGTGTGAATCCCTTCCATGATGAATTGGGTGCAAATTGATTGCCATGTGGATGCAGTCAATCACTCCCCCTATCTAGAAATTCAGCACTTCAGCCCTTTTTGGCTAACCAACCTCATCAGTGTCAAAGTGGACATAGGTGGACATTTTGCCAAACCTGGTATTTTGGTGATTAACTTGTGGGTAGCAGATTGTGAGCTCCTGAGGATGGCAGCTAGAAAGAACCGGAGGTGATGAAATATGTGGCTGTGATAACCTTGCCAGTCACTGACAATGCATGCCCACCTGGATGCTACAGCTAGCTGCAACATGCTGTTGTGAAAGCCTGAGTCTCACGAGACACTGTTGCTCCATCTTGTTTGAGAATGTTAATCCTCTCTCTGTAAACTGTTTTGGGGGTTATTGCCTCACTCAAGCTGGAGCTCTGTACCCAGTCAACGTAACATGACAATGGAGAAGGCAACTACTGTGTCATTGCTGCAGCTGCTGGAGTTGTTTGGTGTGTCTGCTGGTCTTCTTGTTCCTCATCAGAGAGAGAAATGCTGTAGCTCATGAGTTGCACCCACACTGCAGGGACTGGTGGATAACAGAGAAGGGCAAGTCACATGGACACAACTTGAAGGTGAACTAATTTCTAAAACTTTAGAAGCCATTGGCATGGTGGCTCAGTGGTTAGCACTGCTACCTCACAGTGCTAGGGACTTAGGTTCAATTCCACCTTCAGGTGACTGTCTGTGTGGAGTTTGCACATTCTTTCCATATCTGTTCTGATATCCTCCCACAGTCCAAAGACATGCAGGTTAGGTGGATTGGCCTTGCTAAATTGCCCATAATGTCCAAGGATGTGTGGATTAGCCATAGGAAATGCATGGTTATTGGGTGGATGAGTGGGATCCTCTTTAGAGGGTCAGTGTGGGCTTGATGGGCTGAAAGACCTGCTTCTGCACTGTAGGGATTCTATTTGTGGAGCAATGAAACCATGCTCTTCGAAGAGGTCACTTGAACACAGCTTGTGACATAGACAGGGCAGCAGCTATACAGTTTAGTCTTTAAAAGATTTTCCAGCCTGCTAGTTTCATTTAGTGATGGCACTCCACTGTGCCTTGTTGACCATGAATAGTTCCGTAGCTTAACAAACCTGTGTTAAAGCTAAAATTCTGGGTTAAAGACAGTACTAATACAATAATTACATTTTAAATGACTGACCCAACATCTCTTCATAGGTTTCCCACTTGCCTCCAACTGCACTCTGGAGATGAGCAGGATCATGTTGAGTTTTAGATACACAAAACTGGTTCCTGCCTCTTGACCATTTTGCTCTACAAATGAATGTCGGGTGAGAATTTTTATCCAAGCTCCCTGGTGGAAAACTGACAAGTGTCAGACTCAACAATGTTTCATAGTTTCTCAATGAGAAGAAGTTTAGGTGCAACGTAAAACAGACATCCAACTTAAACCTGTCCACTTCCAACTGGGCAGGTTAAGTTAAACCTTGCCTCACACAATGCTCTTCAGACCACATATTTTTTCCTTTATCTTGTGCAGCAGAGTAACAGGTACTAGACACACAGAGGTAATACTCAGTGCTTGATAGATTTTCTGGAAAGTTAGAACAACGTGAAGGCAAAACAAATAATTGGCACTGAAGAGAAAACGGAACTTCTTAGTACAGCTTCTTTTGCATTTTACATAAAGCTGCAGTTTTGTCATAGGTATCACAGTTGTCACGTATTATTCCTGCAGCAACACACAGAGAGTATTGTTATTAGAGTCAAAGAAATATTATAAGGGAAGCTAAGAAACAATGAGCTGAATCACCTGCTGTGTTGGTACAAAGGCAATTTTGACAGAAGCTGTGTACAAGTCACGCACTGCTTTGATCTATAATAAGACTACTTCTTAAATTGTTACATGGAAGTTAAGTCAGATTACCAAGCAGGATGAATTAACACTAATGGACTTAAACAACTTACTGCGAAAAAAGAACACCTTTGTTGTTAAAAGTGTTCAATCGTACATTGGGAATCAAAGTGAGGAAATGGTTTGAGAAATCTCTTAGGACTGAGAATTATCTTGAAACAAGTCATCAAAAGGAAGTAAAGTCAAGTGCTGGTGGAGCACAAGACTCCACCAAGACTCCTGGACCAAAGTAAGAAAGAAAAGAATAACCAAAGTTCCAAATCTTGGTCATTGACCAGAAGCCCCAATTGGAAAGGGGAAATACTACCTAAGGACAGAATCATGCTCATATTATGCTTCTTCAGTATGGTGTGGACTTGGAGCTGGTATGTTTAGCCATAGCCTTTCACCCTCCGTGGCCAGTGTCCTGGCCAGTAAGAGGCAGAGAGTGGTCTGAATGTCCCAGATAATCAAGCATTTGTCATGAAGCGGACGGAAATGCTCAAAACCATTGCTTACAGAAGACTTTAGGATATTCATGACCTTGGAGGAGATGCCAGGACTGCACTGAACATCCTTCATTACTTTATCGACACGGATAGGGAAGCTCTCTATGCACCAAATTCTACACTTCTTAATGCCTTCCATTAGCATTTTAGTCATGGCCTTTCTTAGCAGTCTTTCTAATTTCTATTCAGCAATTCAACTGTGATATCTCACACATAAGTGGAACTTTCCTTCGTTATCTTTCGGTTAGCTTAGCTGGTTGGAGTGTGGTGCTAATAATGCTAAGGTCATGGGTTCAATCCCCATACTGACCAAGTCTGCATGTTTCTAGTCACAAGTTTAATGCTTTGTATTCTGACTGGAAGCTTGCGTGGCTGTTTCTACTTTGGGGCAGCACAGTGGCACAATGGCTAGCACTGTTGCCTCAGAGCACTAGGGACCTTGGTTTGATTCCATCCTCAGGTGACTGTTTGTGTGGAGTTTGTACATTCTCCCTGTGTCTGCGTGGGTTTCCTCTGGGTGCTCCAGTTTCCTCCCACAGTGCAAAGACGTGCAGGCTAGGTAGACTGGCCATGCTAAATTGTCCATAGTGTTCAGGAATGAGTAGATTAGGTGGGTCATAGAGGGATGGGTCTGGGTGGGATGGTCTGAGGGTCAGTGTGGATTTGTTGGGCCGAAGGGCCTGTTTCCACACTGTAGGGATTCTATGAATAGACAACTTTGTTATTAAATGAGGATTGTTGATTGCCAGAAAAACTCATCTGGTTTGCCAATGCCCTTTAGAGAAGGAAACTGCCATCTTTACCAGGGCTGGCCTACATGTGACTCCAAACCCACGTCAATGTGATAGACTTTTAACTGCCCTCTGTACAACTAGGGATGGACAAAAAATGCACTCATGATAGAAAAACAAAGGCTAGCTGCTTTGGGAAGAAGCTGAATACTCAAAGTATTCTGTCCTCCAACTGGTGGCACTGCTCTGGCTGAATACATCATCTCTTATTCCTCACCCAAAGGGGGATTCCTCACAAGATTCCCATGACCAATCACTTCCTTCTCCTAGTGGTTCCTACGGAAGGTCTAATAAGATATAGAAACACAGCACTCATTCTCTTTGTGAAGTTCTCAGTAAAATTCCAGAATCGATTCATTTTCATTTCACTTCTCACGGCGCTGTAGCTCTGTACACACTCATGGATGCTTTTAAGATGATTAAAAGATGTGATAGATATTAGTTCCTCTGGAAGGCAGTTTAGAAAAAAGGAGTGTATCCCTAAAATTAGAGCTCAGGGTGCTCTCATGTGCCACTTTGGTTTGAACACAGTCCCTCTTCTGGTTTGTCCATTAGACAAAAATTCTGCTGCTGTACTGTGTCTTCATACTTGCAAAGTATGGTCTGCATGCAAATTCAGCTTATTCCCCATTGATTTTAACTCTTTTTGTTGTCCATCCAAGACTTCAGTATCTTTTCAATTGCAAAAGGTCTAAGTTTTTCTTTCTTTGGATACGTCTTTATTTGAAATAATACTTTCTACAACAAAATTACAAATAATCCCTGATTTCTATAGATCACTACCAGGTTCAATGGACATACTTATTATCCCTAGAGTTGACAGCACTTTATCTTCTGTGATGTTATTCCTAATATGAAATCAATAACAGGTTATTTTGACACTACTCCAACACTAATGGACACACTGACTAAAGCATAGCTTAAATTCACTCTATGTAATGAAATAAGTCAACAATTTCCGTCAATAGACTGTGTCTGTAAAAATTTGTTCATGGGGTGTGGGCATCACAGGCTAGACCAGCATTTATTGCCCATCCCTAGTTGTTCAGAGGGCAGTTAAAAGTCTATCACATTGCTGTGGGCTTGGAGTCACATGTAGACCAGACCTGGTAAGAATGGCAGTTTCCTTCTCTAAAGGAATTTGGCAAACCAGATGAGTTTTTTTCTGACAATCAACAACAGTTTCGTGCCACATTTAAGAAAATTTCTACCAAGTCACAATGCTCAATGGAAATTTAAACAATTGTATTAAAGCATACTTTGGTACAAAAAGCATTAGAGATTTATCCAAAGTTGACAATATCTTTTGAACTTGCCTGCCAAAAGATTTCCCACTTTCAGACTCAAGCTTTCCCAACACTCATACCTGGGCTAGAGTGAACAATGGAAGCCATCCTGACTCCAGCAAAATTGAGGGGTTTCTGAATTGCTCACCTATCTCCCACAATGGAGCTGGTATGGTCAGGACTTCTCTGTGTGTGTGTTACTCACACTCTTACCCTGCACCACTGAAAACTAACAGTGACAGTTATGAAGGCAGGAATCTAGACTTGGGCAATGTTTTTTGCTGCATGCCGCCATTCTGACATGGACAGAGGGTTGAAAATCTAGCGCAAGGTGCTACAGAACAAAAGTGAACAAGAGTGGACACGGGGTGAGTCACCTTGAGTGGGTTATTCTGCTGAGGGTGAGGCTGCAAGTGAATTCTGCTACAGTGGAGTCAGGTGAAGACAACCCTAACACTAACCCTAAGCCTAACCATAGCCCTAACCCTAATCCTAGCCTGTGTCACAGTAAAGCAGCTGAAGTCCAAACTGAGATCATGAAATCCTTGCTTATGACCACACAGACTCAGGTGCTGCCATCCTTAGTACAGTCCAACAATCTGTGCCTCAACAACCTATTGAGATGCTCTCTCATGGGAGGCGCAGTTGCATCATTGAACATGAAATTATTGTACTCTTTCAGGTTGTTGATCTTCATGGTACTGCCAATGCCAATCTGCTCATCCTCTTGCCGTTTCCCAAACCCAACTCAGCCCATGTTGAGATGGTACAGTTCAAAATCAGGCTCTCAAGGTCTAAGAGTAGCTTCAAGGCATCCTGCAGTACTCGCCCCAGCTTAAGTTCAGTGGTCTTTCACCAACTCTGCTGCATCCACTGGGGCAATACTATCAGGAGCATGAGCCAGGAAAAGGCACATGGAGGATAAACACAAAGGATAGAAGTTCAAACCTACTTGTACAAACTGGATCTGTGGTTGGATAAAGATATTAATGAGGTGATTTTTCTGGATGCCTTTTATTGCTAGATGAAGGACTGGGGAAGGTATAATAGAGCTTCTCAGTTGGACATAATGATGGGGCATGGCAGATTAAAAGCGGTCAAGTGAATTAGTTTTATCGAAAACAGAGATGGAGAGAGTGTTTTGTGAGGCTAAGCATGGCAATGGGAACAAGGATGTCTACTCCTCACACTCTTCCTCCTGACATGGCCTCCAGGTTCTTGGAGGCAGTGGCTGTCTATTCGTGGTAGCATTTATAGCAGACATAGCAGATCACAATAAACTTCAGAACCCAACCTAGCACGAACTGAAGGGCCACTTTCAAACAATGCAAGTAGTTGAATCACTGTTTAAGCAGGCTGACTGTCTGCTTCACAAAGTTTCTTATTGGAACCATGTTTCTCACTATGCACCCACTGCTCTCACCGTTGACAGAAGACAATTGACACAAAGCGATCATTAGTTATGTGTGTAGAGGTTGGCCTTTATCCTTCAGGAACCAGCCTGTGGTTTTCTGGGAAGGTCTGAAGACAATAGGAATGGATTTCTAACAAGGTCACCTGTTCCTAACAGAAAAGACCTGGAAACAATTTTTTTGTCACTCTGACCTTTATAGCCACTGGGAGGGATGTCCTCTTGTTGGTTTGAAGTTTTAAAATGGATTATAGAAGGTGGCAATGTTCAGTGACCACCTTCTTGTTGAACCTAAGTTGCTTCAGGCACTGCTCCTATGTGAGATGGATGTAAAAGTGCTCTTTTAAAAGCTGTTAGAACAAGGACTTTCTGTGATGTGTCATCCTCCTCCTCCCTCCTCATAGAACTCCCCTCTCAGTCACTGTCTCTCCATTTCTTGGTCACGCTGAAGACAAAGAGTAATTGTCACCACAGATGCCATGTCTCAGTCATCAAATCCTGTGTCTTTCCCAGTTTCAATCACCAACTCTACAACACAACTCCAAAGGGAGTTCTATAAAAATGCCTCATCTGCAAGTTGGTGTCTGATCTTCTAAGTGGCACTTCTGGGAGTGCAGCCCTTAATGCTGCTATACATCTGTTCAGCATAAGTATTCATTGCACATCTGCAAATGAAATTGCGGAAGGCAACTTCCTGATCAGCTTATTTGACATCATGATAGAACCCAGTCATGCCCAGCACACTTTGGCTAGTCTCTCCATCTGTGCAGGAGGTGACTAGAAATTCAGGCAGTTTTCTTGTTTCAGAACCTGGCGTTCTGGAGCAAAAATTAGTCGTTTTGCATTTTATGAATTGAATTTTGAAAGCCTCCCAGACACGTAAAGACTACAATTAACATCATTAATATTAAAAAAGAACTTGTTCATTAGTGACAGCTGTGCTGGACAGAATGACAGAGAGAAACAGAGGGGATATAATTGGTCTTAATAATCACACAAAATATTCAAGAACAAATGGATAACAAAATTGGACAGAATGTAAAATGGACTGCAAATTCATTATCATACATTTTCCACAAATGTCAAAGCCCAATTTCAGCCCTCAAAGATAGATTTATAACACTGGTTATAAATCAGTGGGTTTACAACACTGCTTCAGAATGTGCACACACACAGAGACACACAAACACAGACTGCCTGCTTTAGATTCCATAAGAACATATTGTCAAAGATCCCAGGGCCCAATTCCGTACAGAATCAATGAAAGTGTGGACACCACTGTTGGAAAATTGTGAAGGTTGTTCGCCACGTTTCTTTTTTAAAAATTACTTTCATCGACATGACATGACATTATTGATTTACAGAATTTAGCAAAACAAAAAATGCCACAGAGAAATGGGGAGGAATTAATGAGGGAGACAACGCTGCATCAAGTTATAAATGACCAGATGCATACTGACGAAACAAAGGAAATGGGTGTGGTGAGATCTTCGCACACAAATTCACCATCAGGTGTAAACTAGTTTAGTTGCCAACTGACCTAGACTGGAAGGTGGCCATATCCAGGGTCACCGGGTAAGTGCAATTTTCCCATCTTGATACAACCCCTGCTGCACCCATTAGTATCAGGCAGCTGCAAGCAAAGTACACAGCACTTAGAAACATCAGTCATGAATAATTGAAATTATAATTCCTCCATCATTGATTACACAGCAATTGCTCCAAATGCCGTGAGTTTACACATTAAGTGGTGCTTGTATTAAGAGCTCTTTGATAGTCGGTGCTCTTGCAATGGTTACAATTTTAAAAGAACAAGTATCACAAGAAGAGTAATTTTATTTCATGCACTAGATGGATATCAATGCTTGATTAATATTCAAAAAGTGGAGGTAATAATGTACAAAGAGTTGATCATTTTGGTATTATGTCATACTTCACAAACAAAATTATTCCTAACCGTTCCGTTGTTAGGTTTGTTCTGATTGAAACTGTGCATCACAATACTGATTGAAAAGAAAATTTGAGTTGGTTGATTAAACAGTTAAATATTGATTCTATCTTTTTAATTGATTTTGTTTGTTACAGTAATGGAAAGAAGCCAGGAGAATAGGATGAGAAACATGTCAGCCATGATCCCATGGCAGACCAGACTCGATGGGCCGAATGGTCTAATTCTGGTCCTATATCTCGTCGTCTTATAGTCTTTACACCTTGTTCAAAATTTGAATAGAAACAAGACATTTTGACAGAAGAAGTGTTTATTTGAGATGGGCAACATACTGCCTTTTTCATGTTAATTGCCGTTACTGGGCAACAGGACACATGAGCTTAGCAGAGTGACAGGCCAGGTCTCTTTCGTAATGCATAGTGACATGAATCTGACACTGCTTAAAAGCAGAAGATTTACATTTGTGTTCACTACACTTCCAAGACAGTAGTTTTAGTACGGTTCCTGAAATTCAATCTTCAACATTGCATCCTTGGAGAATTGCAGTCATGGTAATAGACTAACTCATTCAAAGAAGGTAGCTTAATACCGAGGGAAATGTTCAATTGAAATTAAAGCAAAATTATGCAACTTTAACAATAATTAATTATGCTGCAGGCATTTGTTCCTATTATTTCACCTTACCATGCTGCTACAGCTTTGTAAAGCAAAGATCCTCAAATATAAGAAAACCAGAATTTTGATAGAAATTGACATTAGTATCCGAATTGAATTCTGATGAAGTCTCTGCCTGACTCATGGGGAAATTCCTCAAAATCACAAAGATTTTGTTTCATTGCTTCACAGCTTTGCCACTTTTTTTCACTTGTGGGTCAGTCACTCTAAACGCCTTGCATGATCCTCATTTAAGATTTAAATGCAGTTCCTTATCCCTGATTTTGACATGTTCTTGCACCCCCATCCCCCATGCCTCCCCTGGCCAAGGAAAACCCAGGAGTGAAAATGGCAGCATGTGAGCATGTGACCAAAGAAGACTCATTGGACTCTAAACATTGGCTCTGTTTCTCTCACCACAGACTCTGTTAGATCTGTTGAACTTTTCCAGCATTTTCTGTTTGCATTTTGTGTCGGAATTCCCTGTGCTGTCCTTCCAGACTCCTGTTCTCCGAGAATTCCCAAGCCTTGAGGAGGCCGCGTTATGTTATCCAAAGGTTAATTTAATTTTAAATGTCCCTTTTTAGGGTTCATGCTGAGATACACAATTTGATCATCTCAATAGAATAAATGATTGTTTGCCTTGATTTTCCCTCCAAAAGGATCTTGATACTTAATTTAGAGAGGTTTATTTCTCATGCTACAATTTTTTGGGAAGAAAAGACTTAGAAAATGCTGGAAAAATTCTAGCAGGTCTGGCAGCATATGTGGAGAGAAAAACAGAGTTAATGTTTTGAGTTCAGTATGCCTCTTCTTCAGAACTAAGTCAAGATGGGGGTCCAGAGGAGCAGGTGGTAAACTGGAGCCACTAGATACCTGGTACCTGCCCAGACTTTCATGTTGGTAATTGTTGCTGTGTAATTTCTCTCCACTGTGAGGAAGAATAACAAACTGCATATAATTGAGGCAAGACTAGTTAATACTGAGATGTTAAGCCATTCAATTGTGCCTCTTGGAAAATTCTTATCTCCCTGTTAAAAGTTCAGGAGCAAAATATTCTTTCTCTCAATGTTGAGAATCTAAAATTTGTGATCCCATCATATTTTCCCTAATAGGTCACCACTGCCCACTGAAATAACTCCATGAAGGCTGGTACCCCATCACCAAGTCACCCTTTATTCACACGTGCCTAGTACATGACACTGACCTAGCAAGCACAGAGCTGGCTCCAAGAGTGAGCAGAACCCCTGCCACTCCTGTTTATATCTGACAGCCAGGGCTCCCTAAAGGATCAGCCCCAATCAGGGAACTCATATTCTATGCGGTCCACATGGCTGACATTACTCCAATTACTACAACCACATTGTTCATGTCGTCATTGATCTATTTTCAACTGCTTCATCAGTAAATGTTTCATAGGCACTGTAGTAACTTATCTTTGATAGCACCTTCCAAACTCACGACCTCTATCCCCAAGAACAAGAATAGAAAACAGATGTGAATGCAAACAAGTTGTCCTTCAATTCATACTCTATCCTGGAACTACATTGTTCCTTCACTGTCCCTGTGTCAAAATCCTGAAACTTCCGTCTTTATAGAAATCTGGCGGTACCTACACAACACACACTGCATTGGTTCAGCGCATTCCATCTCCCTCAAGGGCAATTTAGAAATTAGGAAAATTCAGCCCCTAATGTTCTGCCTCTGCTATTTTAACCATGTTGACTGCTGAAGCGGACATTGAACTTTATAACAAGCATGGGGCTGGATGAACACAGCAGGTCAAGCAGCATCATAGGAGCAGGAAAACTTGACGTAAACGGGTTTAGGCCCGAAACGTCAAGTTTTCCTGCTCCTATGATGCTGCTTGACCTGCTGTGTTCATCCAGCCCCACACCTTGTTATCTCGGATTCTCCAGCATCTGCAGTACCTTTTATCTCTTATCATTGAACTTTATAACTCACTTTATTTTAATCAGCAATTGCAAAGCTGACACTTATTAACAATTTCTAAATTGTTTTTGAAGAGAGGTCAATTGTCGCATATAGACCAAACTCAGACAAGTTATGGTGTTTAGGTGGATTCCTTAATTCAGTATTGGCTGGCAAGGACATCTTGCCCACGGTTCTTCTGTATTGGCTTTTCTAGAATATCAAACAATGCAAGTATTGTCACAATCCAGGGGTGATGATTCACTTTCTTTTCCTGGTACTTGCTGGAAATTTCTGGAAGCAGCCATCTTGCCTTCTCTGTGTATGATAGTAGCCATCTTCATTGGCCTGTTTGATGTGTTTTTAGAACAGTCACTAAATATATACATATATAGATATGCATTAAAGTTGGGTTTTAATCCTTTTATGACTAAAGGTTGCCCATATCTTCCTTGCTTTTGCAATCCATGC
The DNA here is from genome assembly GCA_024137785.1 of Ginglymostoma cirratum. NCBI lineage: Eukaryota > Metazoa > Chordata > Chondrichthyes > Orectolobiformes > Ginglymostomatidae > Ginglymostoma > Ginglymostoma cirratum. Next base: position 19,684,287 of record JAHRHZ010000144.1, read on the forward strand.
CTTTACAAAGTCTTGGATTCCATACGTTTTATTAGATACTTATTCAACTGCTCTGCCACTATTATGATTTGTACATATATATTCTCAGGCCCCTTCATTGATGTTATCTCCCTTAGATTCCTACCCTTTATTGGATAGTGTCTTTCCTCTTTGCTATTTATACATAGATCACTTAAATACCATGAACAGATACAGATAGTAATCAAAAATGCCAATGAAAGGATAAACCCTTTCTACCTAGACTATACAAAGCCCTGGTTAGGGCATACCCAGAGTACTCTGAACAGTTCTGGACATTGCATCATCAAAAGGATTTATTGGTTTTTAAGAGAACTGGTTTATCAGAATGAAACATAGACTTCATGGAGGAGTTTGGTTAGGAAGAGGGTTTACACAAACGTGTGCCGTATTTCCTGGAAATCAAAGGCAAAAGGGTGACTCTATTGAAACTTTCAACCTATCATTGCAAACACAGAGTGTAGATTTCTGTTGTTTGGGGCAAGAGAAGGAATAATCTTCAAATTAATCTTACATGGAAAGGACATTTTGAACTTTCTTGTGCAAATGATAATGAATGCTAGATGAATTGTGAACTGCAAATCTGAAATTGATAGGTTTTTGCTCATCAGAGCCATTAAGAGAGATGGAATAAGTGCAAATATATGGAATTGCACCATGAATTTGGCATGATCTCATTGAATGGTAGAACAGGGTCAACAGGCTAATTGACCTATTTCTGTTATAATGTATCAATCTGGATCCAAGCCTTTCAGCGAGATGGAAAGCAAGGTACTTTTCTTTGTGGATTGAGTTTGTTATCTAGTCAGTCGTCCTCTTATAACTTTCACTACAATTCAGTGGGGAAATACATTCACTCATGATATAGGGCATCGATGATCAAGTATACAGTGCTGTTTTTATTCCAGCATACCCACAGACGAACAGAGGGTGACCTTTCATTAGAGAGAGATGATTGGTGGTGGATTAATCTGAGGATCACCATGCCTCAGGTGAGGGGGTAGGTTGAGAAGGTGGGACCTTCATGTTAACCTCAGCCAGTCTGGGAATTGAAGCCACGGTGTTGGCATCATTATGCATTGCGACCTGTCAACCAGCCACCTGAGCTAACTGTCCGCCTACCCAGTCTTCCCTTTGTTAGCTATCTTTATATCCAGAAGTGCTCTTACACAGAACTGAGTAATTTATTTCCATCACCAAATCACCCATGGTATTTTTTTCACCTATTAACCACCACCAGCTCTATTCAGTCTTCTAGCTCCTTCCACATACCTGTCTACCTCTTCCCTCTTTGTATCTACCTAGTCACTTAATAAATCAATTTAACCCAGCTTAACTACTATCTAGGAGACAGTGGAGACAGTAAGGACAGCAGATGCTGGAAGCTAGAGTCAATAAATGTAAAGCTGGAAAAGCACAGCAGGTCAGACAGCATCCGAGGAGCAGGGAAGTCAGCATTTTAGGCTGAAACCCTTCTCCAGGACTGCTTTGGCCTGAAACATTAACTTCCCTGCTCCTTGGATGCTGTCTGACCTGCTGTGCTTTTCCAGCTTCACATTTATTAACTACTATCTATCTTATCACTAGGTTCCCATGTTCCCAACTCCGTTATGAATTGGTTACAACTCTCTGCACAGCCCTAGCTAACCTGCCTAGAATATCCTAATTCAGGAGATAGCCGCCACAGAGCTAATTCCAATGTATCAGGATTCTGAAACACTTCTTCCTGCACACTGTCTCTTGTCGTACAGTAAACTGCTACATCTTTCATTTCTCCTCTTGCCAGTATGTAACACAAGGAGTAATCCAGAGTTTGCTATCATTGAGGAACTGCTTTTTGACTTCCTGTTTAGATCCTTAAAATCAGGACCTCAGACCTCTTTCTTGCTTGTTCACTGCTTCTGCTGGAACTTTTGGCTGTTTAGCACCCTCCCATGAAATTCAGCAGCCGTGCACTGCTATGAATGGCAGGAAGAAGTGGAGATTGGTCTTTCAAGCTTTCACTAAAGAAGCTACTGTAGAACAGTATAACATCGGGTCAGTTGTTAAGAACATAATAAATGTGAATCTTACCTTAGCAGCTCTGGTCAGGTCACTAAGGGCATCTCATATTTAAGAAGTGAATGATGGCTTTAAATTGTGAGCCCCAGTAAGTGTTATGCCATATCTCACTCTTTTAGGGTTCAGCTACCAATTACAAGCATTTACAGTCTACCCTCATTAACTATGCTAATTTTTGCCACATTAATTAGTAGTCTGAACAATCATATTTTGATGCTATTTTCCTTTCAAAATTTTTGGCGGAACTCCAATTTTCAATCAATTCTTGTCATCATAAGCCAACAGAAAATATCGCCATGTGTCTATCAAAGGTTACTGAATTCTGAAAACAAATTACTCATCTGTGGTAAGCGCAGGATTTCTCCTAGCTCAAATAACGAATCCCAAAGCTTCAATATACAGATATTTCACAATATAGTCTATGCAAAATTATGCATAAAATATTGTGTATTTTTCATTAGAAATGTCCTTACACAAACCTGGAAAACTAATCAACAGAGCCAGAATTTCCTTTTTGATATTTCTGCTGCAGGGTTTTCATTTTAATGTTTGAAGATTTTCTGAATGTGAAAATGTAAATAGTGCTAGGTGTGGCCAAGTGGCCATCAGCCTGAGCAACTAGGCCCAATATAAAATTGGCTAAACAGTTTCTGCAAGCAAGTCCTGATGGAATCCAAAAAGACTAAGGGTAGCACAGGTCAAAAGAGAACAGGGATCTGATCAGACCTTTAACAGAGATGATCGACCGTGACAATGGAAGAGTCATTCTGACCCGAAACTCAAAAGGATGTAATCATCCCGAATGATAGGGAAAGCCATTATGTTAGTGTATTCCCCTGTTTTGGCCAGGCTTCTTGTCATCATTGTGCATTCATGCCTTGTAAAGGGGACAGGCAAACCCAGAATGACCTGGCCAAACTCATTGGGTGCTGTAACTCCTGCTGTGTGACCTCATGGATCATAGAATCCCTACAGTAAGGAAACAGGCCCTTCGGCCCAACAAGTCCACACCAGCCCTCAAAGCATCCCACCCAGACCCATCCCCCTATAATCCAACTAACCTACACATCCCTGAACACTGCGGGCAATTTAGCGTGGCCAATCCACCTAGCATGCGCATCTTTGGACTGTGGGAGGAGACTGGATCACCCGGAGGAAACCCACGCAGACACGGGAGAATGAGCAAACTCCACACAGACAGTCGCCCAAAGGTGGGACCAAACGCGGGTCCCCGGCGCTGTGAGGCAGCAATGTTAATCACTGAGCCACCATGCCACCCCAGAGGGATATGGGCCTAATGTCTGCAAATGAGACTTGTTTAGTTTGGGAAACCTCATCGACTGAAGCCAGAGAACATTCCAAAGGGCTCAGAAAGGGGGCATGAGAAGGAATATTTGGCAGCCATTCCCTCAGCAAAGTCTTGACCAGCGAAGACTCCGTGCAAGACCCACCTTCAGACGAAGGACACCCTGAGTGCCCTGTTATGGAGCTCAGTGAACTGAATCTGGCAGCTCAATTCAGCTCACCAGGGTGGACAAAAACCGAAAGACTGGGTTCTGAGGAAGGATCACCAGACCCAAAACGTTAACTCTATTTTGTTCTTCACAGATGCTGCCAGCCCTGCTGAGTTCTTCCAGCAACTTTGTTTTTGTCACCAGATTGGATAGTATGTGTGTATTTCAGGCGGTCAGCCTAGATTGGGGAAAGGCAACTTGATTTGTATAATTTTTTTTGACTTGTGAGTGTTTCAATAAAACTAAGTCTGAACTGCAGCACTTTATTTGTCTCATACAGTAACAGCACATAGGTAAACATGTTTTATGAGTAATAAACTGGTCAGAGTGTCTGTATAGAATATTTCACAGGCAACGTGGGTTTAATAAAATGCATACTTATTACTTAAACTACCATTGCAGCTAGAACTTCAATCCTGAATACTGACTCCATTATTCACATGAATAGGGAAGATTTAGAGGGATATGGCCAAACGTCTGCAAATGAGACTTGTTTAGTTTGGGAAACCTGGTCAGCATTGATGAGTTGAACTGAAGGGCTGTTTCCGTGCTGTATGAGTCTATGATGTAAAGAAAAATAGCCACCATAAAATAGCTTAAGAAAGGCAGTACGGTAAACAAATAACACTAAGTCAAATAGGCATTGTTGCACCTCATTCCGTTTAGAGTTGAACTTACATTTCATGCAATTCCATATAAATGTAATTCCTAAGCTTAATTAAAAGTAACGTTCTGCCATTTTTAGCTGAATGACACATTACTCACTGGTACTGACACTTGAAAATATACGGTCACTCTCTCTATTGTCTCTATATTCCTCTCTGTCTCTTGACCCTCCCTCTTCTGCTTCAGTTCTTCCCCTTTGACTCCCCAACTCTTCGTTCTCGTCTCCTTCCCTGTATGCTCCTTTCCTTTGTCTTTTCTTTCTTCTGTTTGGGAAAACTGTAGGTCGTGTAATCTGCGACCATAGTGTACTAGAAAGGGAAATAGCAAAAATTGGAAAATGCATTTTAATAAATAACAAAGTGAGTTACAACCCACCATGCTGGATGGTTTGCCAATAATACCTATCCTTAACTTTTGCATTTAGTTACCGCGCTACACATTCAAAAGTCCTCAAAGACTTGCGTGAAGTTAACTGCAAAAAAAATCAGGGCCATGCTATTCAGAAAAACAAACTCTGAATATCTGAATGTATAAAGGTTCAGGGCAGATCAGAATGAGGTTGTTGTTCTGTACTGTGTTCTATTCTGTTCAGTTCATTGTCATGTTAGCATTAGTGTACCAGATATAACTTCAGATATTTTCACTTGGAGCTTTCAAGCTGTAAAGTGTCACAGCTAGAAACATCAAGGTAGCTCTCACTATTGTCAGTTTAACTATGCAGCAGTCACTATGTATACTATTACTGCACCATAAAGATAATTGTAAAGCAACTATGTTCATGCAACTGTTCGGAGCTTCTCGTTGTTGTGAGTCATTGAGCTGGTACGGAACCAAGGAGGCCATTTAGCCCACTGAATCCGTGCTAGCTCTACTGGACCAATCCAGTCAATCCCACTCCCCTGCTGTATCCCTGTTTATTTCCATAAAATTTCCTTTCAACTTGCCTTTGGAATGATTTAGTGTCTTCATTACTATCGTGCTCAAAGGCAACAAGTTCCAAATCATTAATGCTCACTACTTTAAAAGGTCCTTTCCCACATTCTTCTCACATGTCTTAGTCAATAGCTGTGTCCCATAGTCCTTATACTACCACCTAAAGGGGATACTTTTCTTTATTTCCCTTATGCAAACCCATCACAATTTTGCGCACCTCTTATAAATCTCCTCCTCAAACTCCATTTCTCTAAGTCAAAAAAAGCCCCGGCTTTTCCAAACTAACCTTGTAGCTTAAATCCTTCAATCCTGGAACCACACCTTTAAGTTTCCCTTGCACTCTTTCAAGGACCTAGACATCATTCCTAAAATGTAGCAACCAGAAGTGATCACAATATTCTAATTGCGGCATGACCAGAACCTGAATGTTCAGGGTAGTTTCCCTTCTTTTATATTCATCATATTCATTTATTGCATCTAAGATCCAATATATAATTTGCTTACAGATCTTTTAAGGTTGGTCTATCTATTGCAAATTCTTTAGAATTCTGATTTCATGCCTCCATATCACTTTTACCAGAATGAGTCACCTCATATCGCTCTCTATTAAATTCTATATGCCATTTGTCTGCTTATTCTACTAGCCTATATTTGTCATATTGCAGTCACTTGGAAGTTTGGTAGCATTTATAAATTTTGAGAGTTTGCTTTTTTTCACAAATTTCCAAGTCATTTAATCAAAACATATATTAAAAAGGCAGCAATCTCCGCATTGATTGTCCAAAATCATTTGGACTAGAAAACAATCATAGAACCCCTACAGCGCAGAAAGAGGGCATTTGGCCGACTAAGTCCACTGACACTCCAAACAGTATCCTAACCAGACCCACCACATCCCTGCACTTCCCATGGCTAATCCACGCAGACTGCACATCCCTGGACACTATGAGGCAATTTAGCATGGCAAATCCACCTAACCTGCACATCTTTGGACTGTGGGAGGAAACCAGGGCATCTGATGGAAATTCACACAGACAAGGGGAGAACATAAACTTTGTACAGATAATCACCCAAGGCTGGAATTGAACCTGGATCCCTAGCGCTATGAGTCAGCGGTGCCACTGTGCCACCCTCATTAAGTTCATGAAGCTCATAAGCTCATAAATCACTTTACAATGACGCCCAGTTTTCTGTCCTTAAGCCAATATTTCTTCCAAGCCAACATTTTTCAATTTTTTAAGCCTGTATGTACTCCGTTGACAAATGTTCTCTGAAAATCCACACGGAGAGCATCCAGCCTATTCCCTATTATTTCCTTGTTCACTGCTTGCTTTTACTTATTTATTCTTTCATAGGATGTGAGCATCGCTGGCAATGTCAGCATTTGTTGTCCATCCCTAATTGCCCTTGAGTTGAGTGGCTTGCTAAGTCATTTTATAAATATTCATTCATGGGATGTGGGCTTCACTTGGTCGGCCAATGTCTATTGCCCAATCCTAATTGTCATGGAGAAGGTATGAGCTGCCTTCTTGAACTGCTCCAGTTCTTTGGGTACAGGGACACTCACACACCCACCAAACACTGCACTTTTTAAAAGAAGCTATTCATGGGATGCAGGTATCACTTTCCAGGCCACCATCTATTGCCATTTTAAATGCCCAGGGAGCAGTAAGTATCAGCCATATTGATGTAAGTCTAGTGTGATATGTAGTCCAGATCAAGTAAGATTGGCAGATTTCTTTCGCTAAAGAACATTGTGAACCAGGTGGGTCTTTACAACAATTAACAGCGATAACATGGTCACCGTTCGGCAAACTTCTGATTTCACATTTTTTACTGAGTTCAAGTTTCTCTAACTATCATGTGGAATCGGAATACATGGCCACAGAACATTAGCTCTCGGCTATGGATTACTGGTCCAGTGACATTACTGCTATGTCACTTGGTTTAAAAGTTGTGACTTATCCCAGCCTAAGCAATGTACTCCAAGATAAGGGAGATGCTTGAGGAAATATAAAAGAAAGGGCATTGTAATCTAAAAGGATTGTTACTGCATTGAAATTGGATTTCTGCAAATCTCCAAACTTTGAGATTGATTCTACCTCATCACTAGATTGAAAAATAACTTAAAACTCTAATATGCGCCCGGCTAATGATTTATTCAAGTTGTTCCATTGGTTTGTACAGAGAATGCTGTCTCCTGACGCTCCTCGTACCAAATCAATTCTGGCAATGTTGAATGACACTAACATTTCAACATTGTTTTCAGCTATATGTTAATTAATTTTCTGCAGCCTTTGGTATAAGTGAAATCAAACTCTGCATTGCAGTGGATGGTTAAATTAACTGAACTTAACAGTCTAACTTCCATTGTGGACAAGTGAAATAAAATTACCAATGCTAGGAGCTCGATGTCAAAGAAAAAGACACAGAAGATTGCAGAGAATCTGAAATGAAAAGGATTGTTTTGAAATGCAGGCATCTGTCCACACTGATTCTATTGAAAGTAGACAGAGGTCAATTTGATGTTGCTCTGTATTGACGCAGGCCAGAACTTTGAATTTCTGTAGCAGTTCTGCCCTCTTGTTGTTCCCTGTTTCCCATGTGATTACATTTATTTTAAAATAGCTGGCAGTGTGCACTGAGACAAGTGCAACTGCAGCGGACGAAGCTGTTTAATCGTGGATTCTGCAAACAACTCACAACGCTGTAGCTGTGTAATGACTATTAAATAACATCCTGGATAAACAGGGATGCTTTGCAACATAGTCACAACTTTCGTCCCCAGCTCAATTATCATTAATATAAGACTTATTCAGAACTTGGAGGTGGCAGAGTTGCTTTGTCCCCAGAGTGAAATTTCACTTGTAAATTTCTAATAGCATGGTTGCATTTCATATAGTTTTGCACCATCTTTTTTGGTTGAGAATAGATATGTCAAGGATCGAACTGTGCTCATTCATTTCATGTCCAGCACACATTGGTTACCGTGATGTGGAGATGCTGGTGTTGGACGGGGGTGGACAGTCTGAAGTCACACAACACCAGGTTATAGTCCAACAGGTTTATTTGAAATCACAAGGCTTCGGAGCACAGCCCCTTCATCAGGTGAAGTCACATGGCTTGGTGCATTGGTTAGTTAGGGACATATCCTTTAGCTTGAAAGAATTTTTTTGTTTTTTTGTTGAATGTTCATGTTAGTTGTCTCACACTGACTGTCACTACTGGCATCTCTGCTACCTCTGACAGTCTGAGGAACAGGGTAAGAGTTGTTCGTGACTATTGACTGCCACAAATCCTCGATTGTTTATACCGTGACTAGGACCTATCTAATGAGTAGCGGTAGAGGGTACATCACTGTAAAGTATTGACAGAGAAGCACTGGAGTCATATGCAGCTTTTCCATGGAGTTGTTAATCGGGCTGAATGACTTCACGCACTCTCTATGGTTCTTTGACTGGTGAACTAGGCTTTATCACATTCTCAGTCATGTTGCTGCTCACTCAGCACTCGCGACTGGCATTCACTGCTCAGTTTTGTCAATTTGTTCAACAGACCATTCTGTCATCTGAAAAAGGTCCATTAAACTTTCTGGAATGAGCTGAAGTGGGCTGTGCTGCTCATCCTTCTTCTCACAAACTTGGCTGAGTTTTAAATTCCCAACTGTCTTCAGTGATGACAGGAGCTATTTCTAGACTTGCCAAGACAGCACCATTGCAGGTTTCAAAACGAGTAAATCTCTTTTGTGATCTCTGGCCACCACACCTCTGACTGAGCCCCAGCTATACATCTGGCAACGCCTTACTGCCCACAGTATGTCTTTTCCAATATATCTTCCCAGAGGGGTGGTAAGGTAACCTAATTCTTCAGTCATGCACCAGCAAATTGTCTGCCATTTGTTCTCAAAGTGTGTGTTCTCAAACAACTCACTGAACCTTTGGTGTGCCATCCCCCAACAAAATATTGGCAAATGGTAGCATATGAAACATTTCTTTTGCTCCCTTGTAAGTGATGTCAACAGATTCTTTCTTTTTTTGGGTTAAGTTAGGCATCCAGGAAGAAAAATTAGGCCTTTTACTGTTTGCCCTTGACTGGTTGGTCAACAATAGATTGTTCCTTGGTGTTTGGACAGCTGTTTGTCTCTGGGCCAGTTGATCTCTGGGAGCATGTCGATCTCCTTCAGCCATTCTAATGATATTAAGGATTGAGTCATGTCTGTAGGCTTAAAAATGAAGATTTTTGACGGTGAACAATGAAAGCATTTGTAATTCTCTTATGTTCATTGCATGGCAAGGTAATTTTTAGCATTCGTATGCCTGTAACAATTATTACACAGGTACCAGAGAGCGTTATCTCTGTCAGCTGTAACTTCTGTTTCTTCAGCCCTAGTGACTAGTCTGACAGGACCTTATTTTGCATTTCAAGGACTTGCTGAATGATCAACAATCATGCGTCTTTCTGGGTCATTGATTTGACAATCATAACAATTGGAGTCAATTAATTTGAAACACCAAATTCCTCCTAAGTATCATAGTATCCCTACAGTGTGAAAGCAGGCCATTCAGCCCATTGAGTCCACACTGACCATCCAAACAGTATCCCACCCAAATCCACCCCCATATCCTATCACCAGAAGCCTGTATTTCCCGTGGTTAATCCATCTAGCTTGCACGTCCCTAGATACTATGAACAATTTAGCAAGGCCAATCCACCTAATTTGCACATCTTTGAACTGTGGGAAGAAACCAGAGCACCCAGAGGAAACCCACACAAACACAGGGAGAATGTGCAAACTCCACACAGACGGTCACCTGAAGCTGGGATCAAACCTGGGTTCCTGGTGCTGTGAGGCAGCAGTGTTAACCACTCAACCATTAAATCACATCAGCGGAGAATGAGCTAAGAACTGATTCAGAGATAGTAGGAACTGCAGATGCTGGAGAATCTGAGGTAACAAGGTGTAGAGCTGGATGAACACAAAGCAGGCCAAGCAGCATCAGAGGAGCAGGAAGGCTGACGTTTCGGGCCTAGACCCTTCTTCTTCTGAA
>JAHRHZ010000144.1:19702597-19720705 GCA_024137785.1 Ginglymostoma cirratum
CTCTCTCTCTCCCGTTCCACTCAGACACACACGCGCTCTCTCTCTCCCCCCTTGCACTCTCACACATTCTCTCTCCTGCGCCCCCTTAATCGCTCTCTCTATCTCTCTCTCTCTCTCTCTCTCACACACACACACACACACACACAAATCCATGGGGTGAATTTGTATTAACAGACACATTTTATGTTGTTCAAAAAGCACACAATTTATAGTCAGTCAGTCAATATGGCATTTAATAAAATTCCTACTGTACAAATACAACCAGTCTGACTCCAAACTAAAATACAAACAGATTTTAAACAAGGTCTCACGCCTAACATGCATTGTCTGACCTATAATGTCACCTCTTCTTTACACTGATAAAACCTTTCGTTCCCTCATGACCATGACTTGAAAGGAATTCGGGGATTTACATGTACATAGTAATCAACTAAAATCTTCTAACTGATTAAAGATTTAACAGCATCTTAGGTTTGTTTGGTACATCCTCATCAACGGTGTGAACCTTTGATCTTTTACTTATAAATTCTGTGTCTGATGCCATCTCTCTCACTAACACCTGAAGAAGGACTGAGGCTCCGAAAGTTTGTGTTTTCAAATAAACCCGTTGGACTGTAACCTGGTGTCGTGCATGTACTGACTGAATTGAGCTGTGTGGTGGGGAAGGCGGTCTCAAGATGTCCTTTCTGCAGGACATGATTGAACAGGACATTCCCTGATGAACATTAGAACATGTTCAACAGAATCTGTTGCTATTGTCTGTGAATATCTCTTTTTAATAGAATGGTTGCGACAGTCTTTATATGTTAAGGTTGCTATCTAATTTATATTTTAATAATTACACAAGGCTTTTCTAAAATGCTGACATGGGATGAAATGTAGACTGACACCATTTAACATCCTTATGCAGCAGTAATTTAATATGATGTGACACATGGCTGTTTAGTACTGCAGAGGTGTGGAATCTCATTTGTGGAATAGAAATTAAGCAATTCACAGCAGTACACCATTACAATTTAGAATAGACTTAGTTCACCTCGTCTGAAAACATTTATGTAAAACTTGAGATTGGAAGGTTTTATTTTGAGGTTATTCTCCTCTTCCTTGTGATTTAATTTTCAGAAAAAAATTGACAAATAAAATACTGCAGATGCTGTAAATCTGAAACAGAAGCAGAAAGCTTAGGAAATAGTCAGTAGTTCTGGCAGCATCCATGTAGAGAATAACAAAATTGAAGGAAACTGGAGAAATAAAGACTGTCATCTGACCAGTTCTGAAATCGGTCCTTTAGTTAATAAAGTTCAACAGTGGAAGAGAGAGAGAGTAAGACTGGGCATGAGAGTGAGTGAGTATGTGTGAGTGAGCAAGTGTGTGCATGCATGTGAGAGTTTGTGAATGTGTGTGTGGAGGGGCGGCAGGGTAGGGGACACAGTAGTCAGTAGAGGGAAGGTTGTTTTATGAGGAAGAAGGTGCAAGATACATCTGTGAGAATACAGATGAGAGATACAATGAGAACAGAATCTGTGATGACTGTAGGCAAATAGTCCAAGAGAAATGTCAGGAAGCTGAAGTTTTATAAACAGTTAGCATTGGTCTCTTTCATTTAAAGTAGACAGCGTTGGAGTGGGTTTGGGGGAGGTAAGATGATAGCTAATTAATATTTTTACAAGGATACAATGTCCATGGATTCATGTTGCCACTGGGGGAAGTAGTCCATTGGACTCCACTGTAGACACAGAGTGCAGAATTTCCTGCAACATCCCTGAATCTCATAGACAAGTTATTGTGCAAGGATCTTTGTATGTGAGAGAGAAAGCCGCGAGAGAGAGACAGTGTCTATTATTCTTCACACAGAATACGAATGGCAACTCGTGCTCAGATTGAAGAGGCCAGGTTTATGAAGGTTTAATTGAGGTTGGAAGATTTACCTAGCTCTGGCTAGAGGGAGTGATCTCTAGGATAAACCTTGCAATGAAAATTAACTCTCAGCTTAGAAATTATCTGCCATGACAAAGAAGGAAAGAAAGCCAGTGGAAGATGAGAATAACTTTGGATTAATTCCTGGAGAGTGAAGTGTCCAGTTGAGAGACAGTGAAAAGTATAACTACTGAGCGAGATTGTTGGTTGTTTTCTAAATTTAATGATGTCTTTGTCTGTCGTTTAAGTATATAGGTTGCCTACTAAATAATGCTTAGACAATGTTGATTTCAATTTGTTTATTACAGTAAATGTACTAAAACTTTAAATCTTGTCAAGTCATAGAGTTAGAGAGCTTGGAAACAGACCTTTCGATCCAACTAGTCTACGCTGACCATGTTCTCAAACTAAACTAGTCCCACTTGCCCGTGTTTGGCACATATCGCTCAAATCCTTTGCTATTCATGTACTTATCCAATTGTCTTTTAAATGGTGTAACTGTATTTGTATCCATCACCTCCTTTGGCAGTTCATTCCATACATAAACCACTCTCTGTATGAAAACGCTGCCCCCTCATGTTCTTTTTAAACCTTTCCCCTCTCACCTTAAAAATATGCCCCTGAGTTTTGAACTCCCACGTTCTAGGGAAAAGACCTTTGCTATTCACCTTATCTAAGCACCCATGATTTTATGAACTTCTTTAAGGTCAGCCATATAGAAGGGTGGCATCGTGGTCAGCACCGCTGCCTCACATTGCCAGGGACCCAGGTTCAAAAGCAACCTCAGGTCACTGTTTGTGTGGAGTTTGCACATTCTTCCCTGGGTCCACATGGGTTTCCTCCCACAGATGTGCAGTTAAGGTGGAGTGGCCTTGGTAAATTGTACAGGCTAGGTGGACTAGCTATGGGAAATGCAGGGTTACAGGGATTGATTGGAGGTCAAATGCTGTTCAGAGAGGTAGTGTGAACTGAATGGCCTGCTCCCACACCGTTGGGATTCTATGATCCACCCCTCAAACTCCAATGAAAAAGTCACAGCCCAGCAAGCTTATTCTTTTTATTATATAACTCAAATCCTCCATTCCCAGCAACATCCCGGTAAATCTTTTCCGAACACTCTCTAATTGAATAATAACCTTCCTATAGCAGGGCTACTGCACACAGTACTCCAGAAAAGGTCTCACCAACGCCTTCGGCCAGCTCAACATGATGTCTCAACTCCCTACTCAAAGATCTAAGCAATGAAAGCGTGCTAAACGCCTTCTTAAGTAATCCTTTACTGGAAATTAAAATGTTGTTTAAAAGCTTATGATCTCAATTGGATTGTGATATATGATTGTTTTTTTAATAAGGCAACAGGATGGGTGATTAGCTGTATAATTAATTTCAAAAGGCAGTTGATAAAAATCTCGTCGGCGATGTAAATGGATTAAAAGTAGCATCAAGTTTACTGAATGGTAGGATACAGAGCCTAGTGGTAAGTAGTTGCTTTTCAGAATTGAAGATTATATCGCTTGCTATGGAACGCTATTTGATCCCCTGCTTTTCTTGATCTATGGCCAGAGTATCGTGCCCTATTTAGTGGCATGCTGGGAGGCAGCAAATGCATTTAATAGTGTGGAGGGTGAGCATCCAGCTGCCTTCCTATTTCCATGCCGATTATTTCCAGAGTAGGAAAGCCTGGGGACAACCTTCGCACCCTGTCACCAATGGGGCAGACAATTACTGATTACTTTACTGAGCTGAAGGTGGCACTACCATCCTGAACAAAGGACAACTGTGCAGCATGATTGTCGTTTCCAAATGGGGTTAGGTGAGATCCCACCTCCAAATGTCACTTAGTGCCTGATCAAGGGATCCAGCTTTGGGAAAGGAATTGGGAGCCACATCCTGTTCTTTCTTCTGGCCCTCTAAAACCCCCCCATGTCCCTTTAATGCACAACTGCCATCCTGTGAAAACACTGCTGACATTATTCACCAGTGGCCTGGCACTCTCTGAGATCCTGCGTTTCTGATTGGTATCACTCCTCTAAAAGCCACTGCCATCCTGTGGCAATGTTGATTGACAAGTAACTCTTGGTAGGTGGCACTGCCATACATGAGATCCTGATGTTGGGGACTGGTCCACTGCTGAACTCTCCACTGACCAGCTCACAGTTTAGTGGGTCTCACAGAAAGAGGTAACACAGGTCTCTTGCTAGTGCGCCAGACTGCAAGTGAGTCCCTCATCACCTCTACCGAGACTCTGCCATTTATCACCTAAATTTGAATGCGCAAAGCACAATTACAAAATTCGTAGATGGCCCAAAACTTGAAAGTATTGTGTACAGGGGTAGACCTCAAGAGGATATAGACAAGCTCCTCAAATGGAAAGGAATTTGGCAGCTGTTAGGTTCCTAAGAGATAAGGAACAAGCCCGCGATCTTTTCAAGTATCCGGCTTTATTTTTTCTCATATGTCGATTACATGATTGCCACTTGAGAACTCTGAAGTAACAGCTTTCTTCATGCCTCGTATATGTCTTTTCTATCTTCCCCCAAAACTGTACCTTCTGTTAATCTATTCCGCTATACCTTCCCAATACATACTCCAATAAGTTCATGCAAGCTACTAACCACAAGAGCTAGGCAACAGTTTATTCGTCACTACTCTCACATCTGCTTCGAACCGATCTCCTTAGTCTCGACTGTACCCGCAAGTCAGATCTTTGCTATAGCGTTTGTAAATCTAACCCTTGTCATGCTGTAGCTTAATCACACAATTTTCAACATACTCTGCATTTCCCCCCTTTGATTCTTCCCAAACAGAATCACACAGAGCAAGCAAGCTAACAATAATATGTAGGTCACCTAGAGTGTTGAAGAGCAGTAAAATACTGAACTTTAGACTTCAGCACTTGCTGAATACAACATTCAAGCAACAAAAACAAGGAATGCAGAATAATACAGACATATGCAGAATAATACAAACATATGCAGAATAATACAGACATATAGAAAAAGGTATTTACATTGAGTTCACATTTTATGATAAGTCCTTCCCTTTTGGTGCAGGGGATTAACAAGTCACTAGTAATAAACACTCAAAATACAGTTAGTAACACAGTCAACGTTCCCATCTGGGGCTATTGTAACAATGCTAGTCAAGCTTCAAGCTCAGTCACCGGTTGCTTCATACATGGACTCAAAATTCCCCAATTCTCTTCATCTGTATCCATCTTGAGGATTCTTCTTCAATATTTTTCCTTCTTTGCCAATTTGTCATTGAGTGGTAACTACCTCCACATGGAAGATCCCCCCCAGGGTTGCAATGTACTTGGTATCAAACAATACAGTTCAAACAAATCATAGTGCGTTCATCAGGCTTTACCTTCAGCTTGTGCTTCCCCGTTTTTTTTCAAGCTATCATTTTTAGGCCCTTTCACTTCAGCTCGCTATCACTGTTTTAAAATCAGTCTCTCTATGGATTGTGTGTCAGCATTTTATAGTTTGATCTATACTTTTGTGCACTTCCAAGCTACACTAATCTATTCGTCTGAGGCCCATTCTTCAGTGCAACTTTTTAACCAAACATTCCCTCATGTTTGTTACTTCCGAAGTAACAATCTCTTTTGCACACTTACATCGGTATCCCAAGATCACTTCACACATTCATGACTCTCGTATGATCTTATCAAAAGATCTATGAGATTTTACTTATCTCTCCACTTATAGTCCCAATGCCTCAGGCAGTGGCTCAAAGATGAAATTCAATTCTCTTGAAAGGAAAGACAAGGATACAAACATCACCAAGAGAAAGCTATCAGTATAGTGCTCGCACTTACTTCCTTTGCACTGAAACGCATGTTAACTTCAAGTGCTGATTCAACACATTAGTCTAAATGGTTTTTCTTCTGCCAATACTCTTCATCCCTAATTACTTCACCTCATCTATTTTGCAATTTAACTATTACCACCTATCAAATTCCAGAGATCTGGGGAGATTTGTAGTCCATGGCAAAACATCTTACAATATTTTATAATACGAGACAAACATTTTTGTTTGATTCGGGCAAAACACACTTTGTTCATTCTTTCTCTAAGATGACGCACATTTTTTAAAGTTACTTCATAACTCATTCTAGATATTTGATATATCTCAATGCAAATTTGTCCAAATTCACAATTCTGTTTACTCCCACAAAGGGAGTAAATTCCTAATACCCAATAGCTTTCATGTCTTTCACAATAGTTCTCCAATGCTGAGATGTGTTGTTAATGATTGGCTTGATGGGTTGAGGAAGCCTCATCCATCACTGAGTTTCAACACTGAAAGTCTGTAGACAGGTTCAGAAGTAAAACCTTCAACATCTTTCAATCACCGAAAAACAAGAAAAAGACATCCATTCTACTTCAAGCAGAATGAGTTGATTAGTAGTGGCTTGAGGGGGGGTGCTGACAACGTTTCAACATAATTACATCAATCATTTGTCTTCCTCCTGTACAGAAATAAGTGTGTTATAATCGACCAAGGAAAACCCCACCTCCTTTGTTAGATTTTACTTTTTTTAAAAAAGCTCCTTGATATCAGTTTCATCAGAATTTTGTTCAAAGATTCCAATTTCCAAAATTCCAATTTTCCTTGTACTTGGACATTTTCACACCAAAATACAGTTACAATGAGCAAATCTTCTCATCCAGAATTAAAGAGTCACTCATGCATTAAAACAGTATTTGGAAGTTCACTCTGGCCAGAAAATGAAATTCCAAACATGACAGTTTCCCATTCCAAGGAGTAAACTTTTAACAAACTTCATGACCTAATTTTTAAATCAACATTTCTTCACAGATTTTTGCTTTACACAATCACTTATAGTTCCTTGGAAGGACATTACATTAACCAAACGTGTTCCATACTGATTTAGGCACACATCACACTTTCAAACCACCATAAATTCCCAAAATTCAAACTAAATTCAAAGCATTCCCAGATCTCGAGCTCCAGGAAATGAAAACACAAGCGTTACACAATATTTAACAACCAACAAACAAAGCTGCATTCAAACCATACCACAAAGAGTTAACACTTAGTTCAGGAACGCAGCACCGAAAGCTCGTGTCTCTCTCTCTCTCTCTCTCTCTGTTTCTTTTTCCTTCGCAGCATTCCATTTGACCCCAGGTCTTTCTAAGTCTCTTGGACCATGTGTCTATCATCTTTGGCAGCACAGGATCCTGTCTGTACCAGTTGGCCCATTCATATTTATAGTCAATCTTCCCCCCTTTTTCAGTTTTTTGCTGGGACCAGATTTTGCATTGCTTGGTCCATAAAGGGGCTAAAATGGGCTCTTCATTGTCAATGGAGTCAGGGGAGGGTTCAGCTCTCTTTCTCTTCCATATTTTACTTTCCGATTGGCTTAGTGAGGGGTAGAGTGGTAGTCTACCGGTCCCCAGCACAGTAAGGTTAGGAGGGGTTGGTTGGGGGTTTGGGTTCTTATGTTGAGAGGTTTCCTCCCATTCTTCCTTGCTCTTTTTGGTGCATTTGAAATTCTCACAGACAGCTTTTAATTGGCTTTTCAGCTCTGTTTTTCTTGTGTCATGACTTGATTTCTGTATTATCTCATTCCATTGTTGGATCTGTCCCATTAGTATGAGGGAGTACCTTGCTCACTTTAGTCGCTTAATAAAAAGCAAAATGCCAGCAACAGAGGCTGGAGTATTGGGGTATTGTTTAATGCGCAGCAGGGCAACTCCAGTAAAAGCAACTGGTATCATCTGCAACAGGCCACAATAGTTCTTGTCCTTTGCCCAAATTGGATGATCTTGCCATTCCTCCTTTTTCAGATATCATATTGACCACGTTACATGACTATTCTCAGAATGCAATGACGAGTTTATCTGGGTTAAAACATCCATGCCCAATAAAGGCTGTTGCACAGGTCCAAATCATACAGATGCCATAATTTCATGTGGTCCTAATCATACTGGCAATGGTTTTGTTTTCTTAAGAGTTAATCCCTTTCGATCTACCCAGACTACAATCCTCCGCTCACCAAAGGACAGATTATGTCCGTCAATCAAAGGTAAACATGTCAATTCAGCACCAATTTCCGAGGGACAATATATCCAGGAGTCCCTTCTAATGTTCAGGGGACATGCCCTTGATGCGTTCAAATAATGCCAGTTGAGTTGCCGAGTCCGAGACGGGTAAGATTCGTGTCTCGGACCAGACTTAGGACCACCTGCAGCCTTCTTCTTCGCCCTACAGGTCTTTGCCCCCAGTGTCATTCTTGCCAACAGTTGTGACATTTACCCAGGCATCTATCTGCCGAGAGTCCCTGCGTTGTCATTATGGTCTGCATGGTTCTAAGTTTACATTCCATATTCCGTTCCAAGCAGTTAGCCTCTTCGAAGATTTCACCATATAATTTGCAACTGGTCTCCCAATTGAGGACCGTAACCTTTAACATTTTTGCTAGTTCTGGTTTTAATCCTGTGTCAAGGGCAGATTTCAGGAGTGTTAGATTACTACTGTCAATTTCGTCTGTGTTTGTGCCCACTGCCAGGCCAGAATGTTCCATTCAGATCACCACAAGCCTTTCTGCACAGACCCGTAATTCCTCGTTGCCTTTTTTTGGCGTCCCGAAATCTTAATCCAGTCTGTTTTAGTGGGGCCATAATTCGTCAGCCAATTTCTGACAGCAGCCCCACCTTCATCAATAGGCTGGCTGTCATCGTCTAATTCTTCTTTAGCCTTCCTAGTCAGTTTCCTTAACGCATTACTTCCTACCATGACAGACAACACCTACACTCCATCCATAGAGCGGAGACTGTATATATTTTTAAGCATTTCTAATTCAGCCCACATTCTCATGCCCCCCTTTTTCAGGTGAGACAGTTCTTTGGACCATCTTTTCATCAGTGTGGGATTGGCAGGTGTGTGGGCTGCCCATTGTGTGCATTCATATTTTTCTACACCCTTCTCGTCCTTTGTTTTTTCCTCCTTATGGCTCCTGATCTGTACTGGCCGTAAATTAAATGGCTGATCCTCTCCTTCAGACTCATTTGAGCTGAAACCATACTGTTTGTCTCCCTTTCACACTTTACTCAGGTCTTGTGATATCCCACAGGCAATAAATAGAGGAGTGCCCGGATATGGCAGGGGTGGAAAGTTTTTCATTACAGGAACTTTCTCCTTCTCAGTCAATTCTTGTTTTGTCGATTTAAGTTCTTCGCAAACAGCTTTCAGTTGTTCCTACAAATTATTAACTTCCTGGTTACGGTTAGTTCTTTCTATGATCTCTTGTCGCTAGCTAATTTGTTGCATTACACATACAGACCAGTGAAAGCATTCTTTGTCATTCAATCATGGAAGCCTAATGGTTGAAAATTCACTTTTGGCTTTCAAAAGAGAATTGGATAGATGAAGTGAAAAATTGCTGAGAAAGTGGGACTAGGCAAGCCCTTATTGCAGAGGGCCAGCATGGACTTGTGGGCCCAATGGCCTCATTCTGTGTTTGTTCTCTTTAGCAAAATAGGTCAAGAGGAGATTTGACAGATGTGTTCAAAATTATGAGCAGTTTGGACAAAATAGAAACGGTCTTTATTGGCAGAAAGATTGAAATTTTGAGAGAACCAATTTTAAGGTGAAGTGTAAAAAACACTAAAAAAATGTCATGATAAAGGAATTTTCATGCAGTACATGGTTATTATGTTAAAAGCACTGTCTGGAAGACTAGCGGAGGATGATTCACTTGTTGCTTTCAAAACAGAATTGGATAGTTGAAGTGAAAAATTGCTGGCAGCAGGAAACGATGGTGAAGTGGGACTAGGTGAGTGGTTCTTGCAGAGAGCTCGCATGGTTCTATGGGCCCAATGGCTCCATTCTGTGCTGCAACCATACTGTGATTGGGATGTGGGTGTTCCTGGCTTAGACATTATTTATTACCCATTCCTAATTGCTCACATGGCAGTTAGTGTCAACCGCATTAATGTGGGTCTAAAATCACATATAGGGCAGACCAGGTAAGGACGGATTTCCTTCCCTAAAAAGCATTAATGAATGATATGAGTTTTTATGACAATTGATTGTCATTACACAGTCACCACAAGCTAGCTTTTTTGTTGTTTTTTAGTTGGATTCAAATTTCACCATCTGTGATGATGGGATTCAAACCTATGCTGCAGAATACTAGTGACATGACCACCACCTTCCCTATGTATATGGCCGTGCACGCTAACATGCCATGAACAGTATAAATACGTGTTGCTCCAAGAACAGTCAAGAAGTTCTACATTATCAAGACAAAGAAGCTGACTTGATAAGCACCCTATCCACCATCTTATACTTTCATTCTATCCACCATCGGCACACTGTAGCTGCAGTGTGTGCTATCTGCAAGATGCGATGCTGAAACACGCCAAGACTTCATTCAGCACCTGCCAAATCAATAAGCTCTATCACTTAGAAGGACAAAGTCAGCACAAACGTGAGGGCACCAAGCTTCCCTTAACAGCACAGACTATCTTCACTTAGAAGCACATCGATCTTGTTCATCGAGTCAACATCATTACCAAACGTCACTGTTAGATTGCAACAGAGACTACAACTGTTCCAGAAGGCAGTTAGGAATGAATGCAAACTGTGGGCCTTGCCAGTGATACCAAGTTGCTGTGAGTGCTCAGTGCCAACTTCCAAAACAATAAAACATAGAATCATACGATCAGTGGAAAGTGACCAGAATTTTATTGCCTATTTATTACCATTTCAAGCTAAAACTTGTATATGCTGCAAACATTAGGTTCATACGTACACAAAGTCAAATAGTCGTTCCTTTTTGCCAAACAAAAGGTGTATTTACCTCACATGCTGGCACTATTCATTAAGTTCCTTTCATCTTAATTAGCGAGCGTGTGCCATCTATGGCTGGAGCTTATTTTTATTTCTGAATTAATCAGTATTTTAATGAGTCACATTTGGTATACAGTATTAATTTGCATATATCAGGCTTCGAACAATGTAGCAATGGCCTGCTTGGCTTTCAAAGATGCAGTCTGTAACTGGTGGTTGGAGTATGAGAGATACTGAGAAGCTACATTCCGTGACTTTGCCCACATGTGAGAAGTTACTAGACCTCTTCCAACACTGTTGCCAGGTTCTCTAAACTTTAAACATGTATCTTCCTTGCAATCTGCTCACACTGTGTTCAGAGGCTGGCGTGAGGGCCTCCTGGTCCTTTCCTTTGCTTCTCTCCTGGATTGTACAAGCCCTGAAGACCAATAGCCCCAGTGCAGCATCACTGAATCCTGGAGTCCTTTTTGTGGACTTGTAGGCTGAATATTCCCAGCCCCTAAACAATATGGGCAATAGTGAGTCAATTGGGAAAATACGTTGAGATCAAAAAATTGAGATTCGCAACATCAAGAGAAAAAATGTCTGATTTTGCCACAAAGGCTTGAATAGCAAGATGAGTATCTCATCAGTGAGCAGCAAGAGGCCTCTTTGCACCTATTTACATCTCATTATGAGCTAAATTCACCTCGTATATAAGTGGTTTCATATACTCCCATGTGGCAGAGAGACACTAGATGATGGCAATTCCTGACATGAAAGTCAGAATGGACTCCAGTTAGTTCCAGCTCACCATTTGTTCCTCTGTCCCTCCAGCATGGATAGCAGTCCTGAAAACCTGAGGTTACTTTCTCTGGGTAGTGATAGCCTGGACTCTCTCTCCCCTCCTCTCACAGACATCAACGTCAGACATACATCAGCTTCAGCGTATCCTCTTGGCACCTCTCTGAGTTAGTTAGAATATATTTTCCTCTTCAATGCCACAATTTGGACCACGCAAGCACCTTTCATTATAATGCTGCTGCTGGGACACTTTGTGCACAGGGACAAACACCTATCTTTTGGATTTGACCAGGCGGTATCTCAGGGCTCCTCGTTTGCCCACATAGAGCTCACTTACCCATGTGCCTACTTTAATAGTCACGGCATCTTGCCTTACTTTCTGGTGCTTTGCTGATTCATTTGGAACTTCCAGGCTCACAGTACGTCTGTCTTGCCTTGCCCTTTAGTGCAGGCACAAAGCCAGGCAGCTTGTCAAGGTTGACAGCAATGATCAGTCAAGGGAGTGCATATGTTGTTGTGTGGCTCCATGCTACATCAATCTCACACTGACAGTATATGACAGCAGCATATGTGGCTAACATATTGCATAATTCAACTAGATGGCCATGTCTAAGGGGAGTAGTCCTCAATCAAGTCAAGGAGTTACTGGCACAGTAAGTCAAAGGCATTGTCTGATATCAGCCCAGAGTCTTGGACACACTCGGGTCGCCACTTGGGGTATGCGAGACAGAGGGTCTATGCTACTAGAGTCTGAAGAGTAGGACGTGGTCAGGTTCAGTGTAGGTCCAGTGTAACAGGGATTAGCGATAGCTCTGTTGGGAACAGCACAAAAATCAGTCAGTGGTCTGGACACTTTTATCAGTTGGCCCATCTTGCCAAGTCTATCAGGGCTATTGAGAAGTGGGGGGCCACAGTGAGTCTAAGGAGTCTGTTTACTGTAAAACAAAGAGTATATCGGGGTGACCATTGTGGGAATGCTGGAAATGTCAATTACCGGGATTTACAGACAACATGCTGAGGTGAAGGGGCAATCATCAATTCCAGGTTGAGGGGGGGGTTGGTAATTCAACATATAAGGGTGGGAGACAAGAGATCATGGGAAGGCAAGGGGTACTGCATGAAGGGTTGCTCAAAATGTAGGATTGAGCAAAAATCCCCATACTCTACAAGACTGGACCAAGACCCAAGACTTTTCTAACATCTAAAACACAGGACAAAAGCCTGAGCTCAGGCTGCAACAAATACACACAGCTCCAGAATGATTTCAGTCAGGGACCACTGTTCAGCCCGAAAATCCAATTTACACCTCTCTAAGAGAATAATCAACGAGACCGAACACTCTAGACTGACTGAAACTAACTTTTACATCTCAGGCTACTCAATCCAGACATTATGGAAACTATACAGATACCAGGCATTCAACTTTAATCAATATTCGTTCAGAGAGATATCGGGCATTCAACCTCAATCAAAATACATTTACACGCACCCGTTTACTACCGGGAAGCCAATCAACTTCACCAGTAACACAATGGCAAGCGCAGGTTTGGCGTGAAGAGAAGAAGTCCACAATTAGTATAATTGCAGGCCCTGATTTCATCTGAAAGAGTCATCTCCAGAAGAGGGATCCCAACCAGCTATCGCCCTGATAGCTGAACCCCCCACAGCTCTTCCCCAGGAGGCGGTCCAAACAACGATCCCCAGATGAAGAATTACAACAGCTAATTACAGTGGCTATTTCTCGAAGGGGGATCCTGACAGCAATTCCAAGACCTACCGACACAGCGTCGACCATGACCAGCAGACCTAAGAACTGACAACCACCAAAAACCAACAACCCAAATGACACCACGAGGCCTCAGACACATCCTGAGGTGTAGACCGAGCCTGCAAAACTACCACAAAGTAAGGAAAACCAAGTACTGACCTCATAAATCTAAAACATATCCTATGCATCAGTGGACTCAACCCAAACTGAAGGCCTACACTGTCTGAAGTCTTCATCAAGGCACCGGGCACAGCAAGCGGGAAAAGCCACCTATAGTTCAAACTAGTGTTTGAGCTTAAAATCCCGAGACCCCAAATTTTCCAACCTGGATAGCAGGGAGAGGAAGATGGTGGTTACAGTGCAGGGAACCCAGAGGGTAGGAAGCCTGATTGAAGTATCTGTGATTAAAACTACTGTTTACTTCTAATTGTGTTTAACCTGCATTCAATTTAAGTGTATTTAATTACTATCTTCTATATTGTTCATTGTGTCAATTTCACTGTTGATTACGTTTGCCTTTATTTCTGAGATTATACTTACCTTTTTGTGTTTAATAAACTCACAAGATTCTTTTGCGCGGAAGCACCTGTCTACTGCCTTCTTCATTTCACATTCTCTATATAAGTCCAGTGTCAGAATAAGGGATCTGGGGGCTGACTCGAACCACCTAAAAATCAGCAAATTACTGATCGCAATCCAGAACCCTAGAATAGTCACCACCACCCTGGCTTCAATGGGAGAACAGTGCATCACTTCATTTTCAATGACTAAGCCATATCCCTGGGTCTCAAGGTGTCAAGTGGGGATGAACAGTTAAATAAATATCATAGAATCACAGAATCATTACAGAGCCGAAGGAGGCCATTTGGCTATTGTGCTTGTGCTCGCTCTTCAAATGTTGGGTGGGAACATGTGGAAAATCATATCCAAACTTTTTGGTTTCTGGGTTATCCGGGAGGGCAAGGCAGAAAGGACCATAGATCACAAGGTGTGGAGCTGGAGCCTCACCTTTGTCCTCCTCCACCCACACTTCAACGAATACCGCTCACGCTTGGACATTGAGCAGTTTTGCCGCCGCCTCCGGCTCCACGCTTACTTCTTCAAGCGTGAACCTAACCCTTCCTCTACTGACCCCTTCTCCCACCTCCAACACAAGCCCTTCTCCTGGACACCACCCCAAGGCCTCCTGCCCTCCATCGACCTCTTCATCTCCAACTGCTGTCAAGGCATCAATCGCCTCAACCTCTCTACCCCTCTCAAACACTCCAACTTCTCCCGCGCAAAACGTCCAGCCCTCCGCTCCCTCCACTCCAATCCCAACCTCACCATAAAACCCGCAGACAAGGGAGGCGCAGTTGTAGTATGGCGCACTGACCTCTACATCGCTGAGGCCAGGCGCCAACTCTCCGACACCTCCTCCTACTGCTCCCTGGATCATGACCCCACCCCCGAGCACCAAACCATCATCTCCCAAACCATCCACAACCTCATTACCTCAGGTGACCTCCCACCCACCGCCTCCAACCTCATCGTTCCCCAGCCCCGCACCACCCGCTTCTATCTCCTTCCCAAAATCCACGAACCTGAATGCCCTGGTCGACCCATTGTCTCCGCCTGCTCCTGCCCCACCGAACTCATCTCCACCTACCTAGACTCCACTTTCACCCCCTTGGTCCTGGGGGATGGGCCCTACCTACATCCATGACACCACCCACGCCCTCCACCTCCTCCAGAACTTCCGATTCCCCGGTCCCCAACACCTCATTTTTACTATGGACATCCAGTCCCTATACACCTGTATTCCCCACGCAGATGGCCTGAAGGCCCTCCACTTCTTCCTGTCCCGCAGACCTGACCAATCCCCCTCCACTGACACCCTCATCCGCTTAGCCAAACTCGTTCTCACCCTCAACAACTTCTCTTTCAATTCCTCCCACTTCCTACAGACAAAGAGGGTGGCCATGGGTACCCGCATGGGCCCAAGCTATGCCTGCCTCTTTGTAGGTTACGTGGAACAATCCCTCTTCCGTACCTACACTGGCCCTAAACCCCACCTCTTCCTCTGTTACATTGATGACTGTATCGGCACCACCTCCTGCTCCCACGAGGAGCTCGAACAGTTCATCCACTTCACCAACACCTTCCACCCCAACCTGAAGTTCACCTGGACCATCTCTAACACCTCTCTCTCCTTCCTGGACCTCTCTGTCTCCATCTCGGGTAACCACCTAGAAACCGATATCCATTTCAAGCCCACCGACTCGCACAGCTACCTAGAATACACCTCCTCCCACCCACCTTCCTGCAAAAATGCCATCACCTATTCCCAATTCCTTCGGCTCTGCCGCATCTGCTCCCAGAATGAGGCACTCCACTCCCGTACATTTCAGATGTCCTCATTCTTCAAGGACCGCAACATCCCCCCCCGTAGTGGTCGAGAACGCCCTTGACTGTGTCTCCCACATTTCCCGCAATTCATCCCTCACACCCCGTCCCCACAATAACAACCAAAAAAGAATCCCCCTCGTCCTCACGTACCACCCCACCAAACTCCGGATCCAACGCATCATCGTCCGACACTTCCACCATCTACAATCCAATCCCACCACCAAAGACATTTTTCCCTCCCCACCCTTGTCTGCTTTCTGGAGGGACCACTCTCTCCGTGACTGCCTTGTCCGCTCCACACTCCCCGCCAGCCCCACCACACCCGGCACTTTTCCCTGCAACCGCAGGAAGTGCTACACCTGCCCCCACACCTCCTCCCTCACCCCAAACCCAGGCCCCAAGAAGACTTTCCACATCAAGCAGATGTTCATCTGGACATCTGCCAATGTGGTATACTGCATCCGCTGTACCCGTTGTGGCCTCCTCTACATCGGGGAAACCAAGCGGAGGCTTGGGGACCGCTTTGCAGCACACCTGCGCTCAGTTCGCAACAAACAATTGCACCTCCCAGTCGTGAACCATTTCAACTCCCCCTCCCATTCCTCAGACGACATGTCCGTCCTGGGCCTCCTGCAATGCCACAGTGATGCCACCAGAAGGCTGCAGGAACAGCAAATCATATTCAGCCTGGGAACCCTGCAGCCCAATGGTATCAATGTGGATTTCACAAGCTTCAAAATCTCCCCTCCTCCAGCCGCATCCCAAAACCAGCCCAGCTCGTCCCCGCCTCCCTGACCTGTTCTTCCTCTCACCTATCACTTCCTCCCACCTCAAGCCCCACCCCCATCTCCTACCTACTAACTTCATCCCACCCCCTTGAACTGTCCGTCCTCCCTGGACTGACCTATCTCCTCCCTACCTCCCCACCTATACTCACCTTTACTGCCTCCATCCCCGCCTCTTTGACTTGTCTGCCTCCTCTCCACCTATCCTCTCCTCTATCCATCTTCTATCCGCCTCCCCCTCTCTCCCTATTTATTTCAGAACCCTCTTCCCCTCCCCGCTTTCTGAAGAAGGGTCTAGGCCCAAAACGTCAAGCTTTCCTGCTCCTATGATGCTGCTTGGCCTGCTGTGTTCATCCAGCTCCACACCTTGTTATCTCGGATTCTCCAGCACCTGCAGTACCTATTATCGCAGAAAGGACCATGACAGTTTAGGGGATCATCTGGACAAGAGGCTGATCCCATGACTCACTCTGCAAGTGTGATCTGCATTGCCTTCCATGCTAATCCAAATAGCGAGTGTGCTGTGGAAATGAAAATGGCTGCCACCACATTTGGTGTTGCTGAGGTAGTGAATTTTCTGCTTTGAGGGAGTGACTTCCACTTCAGTGCAATATGAAGACCTTCACAAGACACCCACACATTACCGGAGAAGGACATCTATGGTCACAAAATGTTGTATGTGGACCTCACGTATTGAGGTAGTGTTGACTAAAAGTCTGTCCACATATATACTTGACACTTTACATTATTCAACATTACAAATAAATCCTCCCAATGGCTGTGAAGCACAAATAGTCCTGACTCACCAACTGAATGGAGTGAATAACAGAGGATAATTGCCTAAAGATGGAATTTGGACACTATAAGTTCTTTTCAGAAAATAAATTGTAATTGGACCTACTTTGGAGAAGAATGGCTAAAACCAAGTGCAAAGGGTCGGGATATGATTTCCTACTAATGATCTGGAAAGCTGAACTTTGCGATCAATGGAAAAGTGAAGTGGATATGTAGCTACTGTCTCTGATATAGGCTCATATAAAACTAGATATGGACCACAACAAGGTAGTCAGTGGATTTTTGCTATCTGTTCATTATTACATTCCTTTAATGAGACCTAAGTTCTCTAATCAAAATGCCAAGTAAGTATAAACAGCACCAGGGGTTAGACGTTTGAAGGAAAAATACCTAATTATTTTAAAACTCCCCTACTTGTCTGCCCATCCTTTCATATTAAAATCCTTCTTAAGGATGAAGGAGTAAGTGCAGTAAACTTCGAGAGGGGATCAGGGATAACGTGATATCTGTCAAAAAATGAATTTACCACCAATAATTTTGTTATGTGAAACAAAGTAGTGATGAATGTGGCATTGGAAAATCTGTTTAGTGGTAGAGTTTCTGGAATAGAAATTGTGCAGTAGTGGATGAGATGCTTTACAAATCCTTAAGTGGCCAATCTAGTTGTAAACTAACACCTGTCCTGGCATAGGAAGCCCATGCAAAAAACTCACTGCAAATGGTTGGGGAGAGATAGTAGGAACTGCCGACGCTGGAGAATCTGAGATAACACGGTGTAGAGCTGGATGAACACAGCAGGCCAAGCAGCATCAGAGGAGCAGGAAAGCTGATGTTTTGGGTCGAGAC
>JAHRHZ010000144.1:19721105-19731671 GCA_024137785.1 Ginglymostoma cirratum
ACGCTCAGTTCGCAACAAACAACTGCACCTCCCAGTCGCGAACCATTTCAACTCCCCCTCCCACTCCTTGGATGACATGTCTATCCTGGGCCTCCTACATTGCCACAATGATGCCACCTGAAAGCTGCAGGAACAGCATCTCATATTGCGCTTGGGAACCCTGCAGCCCAATGGTACCAAAGTGGACTTCACAAACTTCAAAATCTCCCCTCCCCCGACTGCATCCCAAAACCAGACCAGCTTGTCCCCACTTCCCTAACCATTCCTCCCACCTCAAGCCCCACCCCCATCTCCTACCCACTAACCTCATCCCGCCTCCTTGACCTGTCCGTCCTCCCTGGACCGACCTATCCCCTCCCTAACTCCCCACCTACATTCACCTTTACTGGCTCCAACCCCAACACTTTGACCTGTCTGCCTCCTCTCCACCTGTGTTCTCCTTTATCCATCTTCTATCCACCTCCCCCTCTCTCCCTATCTGTTTCAGAATCCCCTTCCACTCCCCCATTTCTGACGAAGGGTCTCGACCCGAAACGTCAGCTTTCCTGCTCCTCTATTGCAAATGGTTGGGATTGCTTTTAGAGAAAAATCCACAAACTCTTTCCATAATGAGTGATCATCCCTCGGTTTTGGGAATTGGCTACAATCAGCTCCACATCTTGAACAGTGAGATACTCTGCATGCAGGAAAAAGGGCACGCATTAAGACTGAAATTTCAGACCAAATTTGGCAAGTCTTACAGGATCTTTGCAAAACGCGATGTTAGCCCCAAACGACTGTGAAGACAGGTACTGTATGATACAACTTTATTTCCTATTTATACACTCATTGGATGTGGAAGTCACTGACAAGGTAGCATTTGTTGCCCCTCATTCACACGCCTTGGACTGAGTGGCATTTAAGCAATTTTAGAGGGTACTTAAGAGTCACCCACTGACAAGGAGCCATACGTAGGCCAGAGCATGTAAGGACAGCAGATTTTCTTCCATAGAGGACATTAATAAATCTGATGAGTTTTTACAATAAACAACGGAAATGTCATGGTCATCATTTCTGAGACTTTACTTACTGTATTTAAATTCTAATTTTGCCCCAGTGATAGCTGTTCTTGAAGCATTACCCCGGACATTTGAAATTGCTAATCAAGTGACATTACTACAGCATCACTAATTAGCGACGGAGGTGCTGTTTAATGTCATGGGAGAATAGGATTTTCCCTTGTTATCAGCCCAAACCGGGATATTGTCCGATTCTTATTGCATTTGGACATGGGATACTTCAGTATTTGAGGAGTCATGAATCATGCTGAGCATTGGGCAATCATTGACAAACATCCCCACTTCTAACCTTATGATGGGAGGAAGATCATTGATGGAGCAGCTGAAGATAGTTGAGCCTAGGACAGTACACTGTGGAACTCCTGCAAAGATATCCTGTGGCTGACATGGTGACTGAGCCGTTTGCAGAACTATGGGAGATAAGAATTGTGTAAGCTCGTCATGTCCTTTTAGTTCAATATTCTCTTACTGCAATGTAAAAGGAAATTCAATAACAAAGCCAAAGAAAAATGATTGGAGAAGGAATAACAATCATGAACATCAACCTTGCACAAAGAAGAAGCTGGCTGTTCACAAGAAGAAAAACGGTGAAGCGGCAGATGTAGAAGCTAGGAAACTCTTGTCGGAGTAGATTGCAGAACTCCTTAAATTTATCTGGGCACTTTTTCGAAAAATCCTTGTAGTTTGATCTGTTACAATCCTTGTAGTCCCATGGGTGTCATTATAATTCTCCTTCTCTTCCGCGTGTAAATGTCTTATTGGAGTCGAGTCAAGATTGCAGAAGTTATGTCTGATTGTCAAGTAATTATCCTGATATGTACAGAATCAAAGTTACTTTGTTTACAGTTGTATAAAAGAAGGCAACATGACTGCTTCCTAGAATTCAGAAATTAATGCTAGATAAACATCTCGTCAACGAAAATCATTCTCACAGTTAAATTGAGGTGGTTGTGTCCTGGAGCTTTCAAAGCCACATGACAATTGCTTCTCTGCAACTGTGGAAACTTACTAATCTACAGAGCTGGACTACGCACTCCATTAGAGGTTCCATTTAAAATACAACAAACAGAGCTATATGGACTCCAGTAAGGCGTTCGACAAGGTTCTTCATGGTAGGCTGGTTAGCCAGGTTAGATCACATGGAATACAGGAAGAACTAACTATGTGGCTACAGAACTGGCTCGAAGGTAAAAGACAGAGGGTGGTGTTGGAGGGTGGCTTTTCAGACCGGAGGCCTGTGGCCAGCGATGCGCCAGAAGGATCGGAGCTGGGTCCACTAATTTTTGTCATTTATATAAATGATTTGGAGCACAGGAGGTATGGTTAGTCGGTTTGCAGATGACACCAAAATTGGAGGTGTAGTGGATCAAAGAAGGTTACCTCAGAGTACAACGGGATCTTGATCAGATGGGCCAATGGGTCGAGGAGTGGCAGATGGAGTTTAATTTAGATAAACGTGAGGTGCTGCATTTTGGAAAGGCAAATCAGGGCAGGACTTACACACTTAACAGTAAGGTCCTGGGGAGAGTTGCTGGACGTAGAGACCTTGAAGTGCAGGTTCATAGTTCCTTGAAAGTGTAGTCGCAGGTAGAGAAGATACTGTAGAAGGCATTTGGTTTGCTTGCCCTTATTGGACAGTACATTGGATACAGGAGCTGGGAGGTCATGTTGAAGCTATATAGGACATTGGTTAGGCCACTTTCAGAATATTGTGTGCAATTCTGGTCACTCTGCTACAGGAAGGATGTTGTGAAACTTGAAAGGATTCAGAAAACATTTACAAGGATGTTGCCAGGGTTGAAGGGTTTGAGCTACAGGGAGAGGCTGAATAGGCTGGGGCTATTTTCCCTGGACCGTCGGAGGCTGAGGAGTGATGATTACAGAGACTTATTCAATCATGAGGGGCATGGATAGGGTAAATAGGCGAGGTATTTTCCCCGGGATGGGGGGAGTCAAAAACTAGAGGTCATAGGCTTAAGATGAGAGGGGAACAATTTAAAAGGGACAGAAGGGACAACTTTTTCATGCAGAGGGTGGTGCGTGTATGAAATGAGCTGCCAGAGGAAATGTTGGAGGCTGGTATAATTACAGCATTTAAAAGGCATCTAGATAGGTATCTGAATAGGAAGGTTTAGACGAGTATGGGCCAAATGCTGGCAAATGGGACTAGATTTATCTATCGTATCTGGTTGGTATGGACGAGTTGGACCGAAGGGTCTGTTTCTGTGCTCTACATCTCCATGACTCTATGACTCTAAAAGCCTGCCTGAAGAAAGCATGCATAATTTTCTTTCTACCACTTTTGCAGCAATCTGACTAATGTGACAAAGGACATGTGAGACAGCATGACCATCCCTAATAGCTAAGAAAAAAAATCACAAGACAGTGAGGTCACTTTCATTTAGTACTTTTCTCCAAGTGGAAGTAAAATTCAGCCAGCAATTGATAAAACCCACTTAACGGTCTCAAGGAAGAAGTATGTTCTCCTGAAACATAAAAGGGCAAGATGTCTAAATAAGATGGTCTAGCTCCAAAACCCCATGAAATCAGAATTGATGTGTACAAAATAATATTCTCTTGCAAACCCTCTTGCGTCAAGATTTCAAATTGATCTCCTAATCCTCTTAAAGTTCACAGCATAGAAATAGAGAGATTGCCAGAAGGAAAGTCCTGTCTCCAGTGCAGAGCTTTCTTACCTCCCACAAAAAAACAGTCAGAGGTTTCAGAGCAAGAATGATGACTGGCACTCAAAGAGAGTATCCAAAAATCACCAAAGCATTGAAAACTAGTGATAGGACAGAGAACTAGACATTTTTGGGAACCTGCCGAGTTAAAAGCTAACAAAAAGAAGAAAATTTTTTACGAAAATAAATTTACAAGAAATATATAAAGAAACAGCTAAAACTTCTACAGGTGTATAAAAATTAAGGGAGTAACTAAAGTAAATGTGGAACTCTTAGAGGATGCAACTAGGGAATTAACAGCTGGGCACATGGGGTTGGCAGATTACGTAAACAAAGAACTTATATTGGTCTTCACGACAGAGAACATTATAAATATCCCAAAGGCAACAGATAAACAAGGTGCAAATGGGAGGAAAGATCTTGTAACAGCCTTCCTCACATAGAGAAAAATATTTGATACACACATAGGACTAAGGGCAGATAAGTTGCCAGGACCTGATGGCTTACATTAAAGGGTTTTAAAGATTGTGGCTGTAGGGGCATTAGTCAAAATATTCCATAACTTACAGGATTCCAGGCTATGCCCACATCCCATGTCCAAATATTTTTTTCTTTGTGTTAGTGGATGACTGAGACCTACTAACATGCAGTAGTGCTATAAAAAGAACATTGATTGGACTCCCCCAACAATCCTAAGCTACAAGGTAGGACTCCAAAAAAAAACAGGTATGCTCCATATTTTGAAGAGTTCAGATTCAGAAGCCCTGACTAGAAATGCAGAATTTTATCCAGTGTAAAGCAGAAGGAGTGGAGTGGTAACTTAATGGGTATTGTCATTCCTGGCTAGTATCAACTCATTGTTTTACACTCCTTAACTTTCTATAGACTTGGTAAAATACTTAGAAGTGAAAAAGCATTCTGTGCAAAAATGTTCATTTGAAAGGTACACACTGATTTGGTTCCACTGACACCCTGCACTTAACAGGAAGTCAGAAATGTTCCACATATGGCTCAGCATGGGCAACATATCATGAAAATAAGAGGCCTTGTGCGCTACTCTATATAATGTATCACTTCTGTAAATTCTGTCAAAAAAGTCAAAATCAGAAATTGGCAGGCAGGCAGCAGGATCATAAAGTGTATGACACTGCCCTTGTTTGGACTTCTACTCCTTCTGTCAACGTTTCCACCTAGGGTCAGACCCTTTTAATACTTAAGAAGGAGCCGGAATTAACATCTTATTTAAGAACTTTCCTCCTTACAGATCTTGGAGTATCAAGACCAAACATGGGGCGATATACTTCCATTATTCAAGTTGTGGGAAAAAGTTACCTCACAATTTCCATTTCTTCAGCATTATTACAAACAAAGAATGTTGTGTTCCGAAAATCGTTGCCAAGATTACCAAGTCATAACTATTTCTCATCTATTCACAAGTTGTTAATACCCTTCCTCTCCTTCGAAGCCTTGCAAAAGAAAAACAGCTAAAGAGCTTTGGGAGAAGTAAAAATTTCAAGTTCCACCCACACTGATTATGAAATGCATCTGCCTGTAGAAATCAAGCTGTGGAATATGTGACGCATGGTGATTACTAGTTCTATTCACTGTGATCTAATTTATAGTGAAACCCGAAGATTCTTTGAAGATAGGCATAAAGACATGAATTCAAATGATTCAATTTGGATGATAAATTAAATTACAAAAATGAGGAAAGATTGTATTTATGCATCACCTTATCACATATTTCAGAAACATCACAAAGCGTTTCACATCAATAAATTACTAAGTGGTGAACAGTGTGCAGCAATTTTGAACACAGCATGAGATCGTGACAGCTCAGAATTGTAACCGGTTTCAGATCTTAAGAATTTCTACGATTTTTTATATGCGTACACTTCAGGCAGTTTACCAGTACTCTAATAAATGTAAAGAACTGCATTTTGAGCAAGAAAATCAAATAGCGTTTAATTAATCAAAAGGTCTACAAATGCTGCAAAGACACATTCTAATAATCCAAACATTATTTTTTTTTCCAAAGTTATTCCAAAATTATTAGCCAGTCATGATTCATTAAAAGTTTTGGTAGAATGTTAGATTTATTAAAATGTATTTGCCAGATATTTACAATGAATGAATTGGCAAATATTATCAGTTTCTGGAGTGAATTGCTGGTTGAACTTGATCCTGGAGTGCAGGGAAGTTGGGATCTGGCGTTAGTTAATGTCTTTGTTCATGCCTATAATCAATCTGTTCTTGGCTGGTTAGGCACCTCGTTCATGTGAAACATTGATACACTTCCATACACTAACACAAAAGATGATGCCTTTCATTATTTTTTAATGCATTCCTAATCACTAATGAGCTCACCCTTTGAAAAGCGAGTCAAGTATTGAATAAGTCTGTATTATTGTATTCTCACTGAAAGAAATGCATGTAGTAATTTCGATTCACTGTTCTACTGCTCTTTAAGTGGTACACATTGCTAAGCCCACATTGGGAATTCTTTTATTCAAACTTGATAATTAGATTCTCTATTACCTACCCTTAAGAGAAATTGTTGCGTGACCTTTTGATTATCAATTTGGAGTAATTGCAAAAAAAATCCTTTTATCTTTGGATCTAACACCCTCGTTCAACAAAAGGACAGTCTTATAATTAAAGCTGAAGTCTTTATTCAAAAGTTCCCTTCACCATGCTCCACATTATAGGTGAGGAACCAAGGCCTCCACAGGGAATCTTCATATAAATAAGATTTGCCACACAAGTTTTCAATCAGATTACAAAAATGGTTACAATTCAAAACTTTCATTCCTTTTAGGAGGATTCCATAAAGCCAACATTACATTGAACTGCTTCTGAAAATGGATGTAATGTAGATTACACAAGGGAAAAGGTTTGGCACAGAATTGGTGCTCCAGGACAGGTGGCCTGGTGGCTCAGTGGTTAGCACTGCTACCTCACAGCGCCAGGGACCCAGGTTCAATTCCAGCCTCGGGTGACTGTCAGTGTGGAGTTTGCACGTTCTCCCTGCGTCTGTGTGGGTTTCCTCTGGGTGCTCTGGTTTTCTCCTGCAATCCAAAGATGTGCAGGTTAGGTGGATTGGCCATGCTCACTTGCCCGTAGTGTTCAGGGATGTGTAGATTAGGTGGGTTACAAGGGGATGGATGTGGTTGGGATACTCTGAGGCTCGGTGTGGACTTGTTGGGCTGAAGGGCCTGTTTCCACACTGTAGGGATTCTAATAGAACCCTAGGTGACTTTTCTGAGGATACAGGCTTGAATTCCATAATGGCAAAATTTTGAAATCAGGTTAAAAACCTGGAATAAAAAGCTAGTCTAATGGAGACCATGTGACCTCTGTCAATTGTTGGAAAAAGCGATCTGATACACCAATGTCCTTTAGGGAAGGAAATCTGTCATCCTGACCTGGTCTGACCTACAAGTAACTCCAGATCCATAGCAATTAACTACCCTCTGGGCAATTTGGGATGGATAATGAAAGCTGGCCTAACCAATGACACACATATCCCAAGAATAAACACAAAAAAGTTGAAAAATGAAGAATAATCATCGATGATCATAGTGTTTTTGAATACCACTGCACATAGCCTTGTCACTAGCCTTTTTGGTGACTCTGAACTAGCGAGGATATAACAATGTAAATTCCAAAGAAAGCAATGTACTATGGATGCTGGAGGTCTGACATAAAAACTGGAAGTACTGGAAAACTCAGGTCTGGCAGCTCCTACAGAGAGAAAAGCAGAGTTAATGTTTTGAGTCCAATATGACTCTTCTTCCCTGAATGAAACACCAATGCAATCACCGCAAAGTTTGCTGTATCCATGACAACTCTGACATTTAGGAAGATGGGACTCTGGTTGAAAGCAGATAAAGGGTTATGTAGGGAAGGCCATCAGGATGAGGCACATTTAGAGAACTCCTCACTGATTGTTGCCATTCTTGGTTTCTAACTCAGGCCACCATGGTCACAAGACATCTGACCTCCTTCTCCCATTTTCCAGTAAACAAACATCAACATAAACTAGCATCCACTAATCTCATTACCTTACCTGACCATACCAATGATGAGCAATGAGTGGATTATGTCTTGGTAATGGTAACTGCTCTGCCTAGCTCCTAGAGAGTTGTGAACACAGCCCAGTCCATCACGGAAGCCAATCTTTCATCCATTGACTCCATCTACACTTCTCGGGAAGGCAGCCAACATAATCGAAGACCCCTCCCATACCAGTTAGAATCTCTTCCAACCTCTTCTGTTGGGCAGAAGATATGAAAGCTTAAATACAAATACTAACAGATTCAAGAACAGTTTCTTTCCTGCTGTTATTAGACTTCTGAATGGACCTCTCGAATTTTAAATTTAATGTTGACCTCGTTCTTAATGCACCTTCTCTGCAGTCGTAACATTGTTTTCTTTGCTCTGTTCTATTACGTGAATGCACGTTGTATGGTAGAGTGCAGTCTGTACTGCACTCACAACTTTTCACTGTACCTAGGTACATGTGACAATCAAATTTTTTTTTAAAAAATCAGTCAGCATCCTTTCCTACGCACCCATTACTGCTGTGAATAATAAAGCATCATATTCGTGCGATCTATTTTAATGTCCTAATTGCAGGGCACAAATAAATCCTACCTGTATCTCTATCTTCCTAGGCAAGTACTTGCTTCTGTTTGCCTTTCAAGTATTTCTTCTAGCGCTCTTTCTTGAGGTCTCAATGGTGAAATGTGGTTTACTGCTTAAATGTTACAAAAGATTGAGCCTCATTTCAAGTCAGTTGCACCTTGGAATGAAACATCACTGGCCACATGCTTGGGAATATGCTCCTTGGTATTTTGGCATCATCTTTGATTGGTTCCCCAAGTTATTTTCCTTTATTCTTTCATCGTATATTACCACTAGCAAGGATGACTTTTCTGGCCCTAACCTAATTTCCCTTGGCAGAGTGGGTTTGCTCAGGAATTTCAGAGGCCAGTTCAGAGTTGACCAGATTGGTGTAGGTCTGAAGTCACACCTAGGCCAGGCCAGGCAAGGACAGCATGTTGACAATGCGGGTACTGAGTCACAAAGTGGGCTTTGGCAGAAGGCCCCTAACCTTGCCATCTGTGTCAGCACTGGCAAAATGAATGGCTACAAGTGGCAAGGACTTCTTCTCGAAGGGGATGAGGGGTTTAGGGGTGGACATGACCCTTCCAGTGGCTGCCTTGATGTATTTGTATGTCAATTTGTCCTGAAAGCTGATGAAACAAAAGAGGTGAGGCCAGCAGCTCAGGAGTGGAAACCAAAAATGTTTGAGGTGAATGGCAAGGGAAAATGGGCACATCTTGTGGTGTCCCACTCCAGTAAATTCTAATAGTGGGCCCAGGCCACCAAATTTTCTGGAAGTGGAGACAGACAGAAAAGAACAGGCCATGAGTTGTGGAAGTCACCAGATCATACAGGAGTGGGATAATGAGAGGAAGTAGAGGAAACCAGGAGTGAACAATGATAAATAATATGAATACGGCATTACAAATATCATGTCTTAAAAGTAGCATGTAATTTTAAAATTATTTATATATATATATTTTTAAATTGCTTTAAAGTGCCATCTAGTGGCAAAGTAGTGTGAAGGTCCATGGTTAATTTGTTCAGAATGGGAATTCCTGTAGGGCATGAAGAAAAACGTTGGCAGCTAATTCATGATCGTAAAACTTTAGAAAAACCCAGAAATATTTACTCCAATATGGGGCACATATCACACCGTATCACACAATGGATTGATCACAGCTTTAGAATTAACTATTCTGGCCAAAATTCTGTATCTCCACCTGACATCCACTCAGGTGTTTGATACTAAAATGTACATCACTGGTTGGGCTAATGTACTTCATCATTGAAAGTCAACAATGTTTCTCCCACCATAACCCTGAAGAAACCCTCCACAAGAGATGGCCAAGACCTGATTGTACTGGCTGGCCGTGTAAGGGGCAGAAGCTCCTTCGGCCTGTGACAAAGCCAATGCACGAGGCTACCTGGCAGATTGAGATTTGTCTGCAATATGAGAAGAGACAAAGCTGTCAATGCCACTGTATTCTCAATTTCAGGTTAAAAGCTAATTTTTTCCTTCTCCAGATTCAGCATGAGCTTCACATGAGCAAGTGTACATTAAATCCCTTGAATATGTGGATGACTTTGGGGACTTCTGCTGCTTCTGAAGTTAATAAGGCTCGCAATATTGATACTGTTGTCTAGGAGGAATGAACAAACAAAGCATTGAAAAATCAATAGCATTGGTATTCTGTGGGTACATGTGATTTCCTGAGCAATATTAGAAAATGCAATGGAAGGCTTCACTGTTTATTGTGCAAACAATGAAAACGAGGAGGGAAATCTGTTCAAACCATTGAACAACTTGGGTGAAATTAAGATATTTACATAAGGATGCACTGTTAGCTAGGGACCTGATTTCTAAGACACTTTAATCAGGTTTGTGAACAGAAAAATTCACAATTGGCGCTACTGGTACTGCAATAATATTTGCTTCTTCTTACAAACACAATTTAGTTTCTAAATTAACTTCAAAAATAACATGCTGCAAAATGTCACATTAACGCAGACAAAAATGTACCAATGGTCCAAATTTATTTTGTTCATTCATGGCATATGGGCATCACTGGCTGGACCAGTATTTAATGCCCATCCCTAATGGCCCTTCAGAAGGTGGTGGCGAGCTGCCTTCTTGAATTGCTGCAGTCTATGGGGGTTTAGGTACAACCTACAGAGATAACAAGGTGTAGAGCTGGATGAACACAACAGGCCAA
>JAHRHZ010000144.1:19732071-19752305 GCA_024137785.1 Ginglymostoma cirratum
GAAAATTTTCATTTTCTGAAGAAGGGTCTAGGCCCGAAACGTCAGCCTTCCGGCTCCTCTGATGCTGTTTGGCCTGTTGTGTTCATCCAGCTCTACACCTTATCATTTCAGATTCTCCAGCATCTGCAGTTCCTACTATCTCTGAAACAATTTTTACACCTACAGGGATGTTTGGGAGGGAGTTCCAGGTTTTGACCAAGCGCCATAAAAGGCAGAATGAAGGAGCAGTTCCAAGGTGTGCGTGTGCTTGAACTAGAAGCTAATTTAGTAGAGCTTCAGAGCAGATTACTCCAGGAACCAAGA
Source organism: Ginglymostoma cirratum (assembly GCA_024137785.1). NCBI lineage: Eukaryota > Metazoa > Chordata > Chondrichthyes > Orectolobiformes > Ginglymostomatidae > Ginglymostoma > Ginglymostoma cirratum. The sequence goes on from JAHRHZ010000144.1 coordinate 19,732,375, forward strand.
GTTTATACAAATTCCCTTTTAGCGACAATTTGGAAACAGTATGGCGAAAGTCTTTGACAATTTGTTTGAACTTATCTAAAATGTACTGAAGACATACAGAACCAGACATTTGTTGGATGAATCCCTTTTGTGTTTGAATGGACTGACCGCTGGCCCAAAGGCAATAATTACCCTTGGTCCTGATGTGTTAAAGGGAAATGACCATAGAGTCATACAGTAATAGAGCAAGGAACAGGCCCTTTGGCCCAACTCGTCCATGCCAACCAGGTTTCCTAAAGTAAACTGGCCCTATTTGCCCGCATTTGGTCCATATTCCACTAAATTGTTCCTATTCAAATGACCAAGTTATAATTCCCGATATATCGATTGAACTGGTTGAAAGGTTGCAGTGTGGACCTCAGATGAAAGCACAGGCAAATGCGCCTATAACATATGAACTAATAAACAAAGAGCAGAAGTAAACCATTCCCCTTTCAAGTCTCCTCTGCCATTAAATAATATTATGGCTGACGTGATTGCAAACCCAAATCTCTATTCCCACCTACTCCCAATGACCTTTCATCCCCTGCTTAACAAGAATCTATCTACCTTGGTCTGAAAAATATTCTTCCAATAACTTTTCAGAAAGAGAGTTCCAAAGATGCATGACCCACTGACAGAGAGAAAAAAAAATACGTCACCTGTTTTAAATGGATGACTCCTGATTTTAAGCAGTGACAGTTAAACAAAGCATTGCAAAATTAATACCATTGGTATTCTGTGATTTTCTGAACAATATTAGAAAATCCGATGGAAGGCTTCATTGTCTAGTGTGCAAACAATGAAAATGATGAGGGAAATCTCCTCAAATTAGTGAACAACTTAGGTGAAATTAAGGTATTTACTTTTATGTTAAGTTTGAGGCAGAGAAGAGTGACACTAAGACTAGTGTTTTAAACTTAAAAATAATTACAAGCAATGAAGACAAAGCTGGCTGGGAGAAGGGTCCTCACCCTTGACTAAATGAGGGAGTTAAAGATACTATCAAACTGAATGAAAAATATTCAATTCTGTGAAGATTAGTAACAGGTCAGAAGATCGGACAGAATTTAAGATCCATGAAGAATGACTGAAGATATAATAATTGATAAATTAAAGTACAAAGGAAAGCTGGATACAAACATAAAAATAAATAGCGAGAATTTCTAAAATTAGTTAAAGGAAAAATATCAGATGGAACATGAGCCTTGGTATCCTGGCGCAGAAGTAGGGGCACTATCATTGTGCTACAGAAGGCTAGATACCTATTGCTTATAATGTGTGTTTGTAGCTTTGAGCATGTGTATGTTAAAGTGCTGTCAAACACTACATCCGCATCAGGATAAGACGCATTAGTCCTGTGACTTGTAATCAGTTTGTCAACAGTAGGTAGAAGTCAGATGTATACCCTTAGCCTTAACTAAATATATTATAATATGCGGTCTCATCTTCAAAACAAAGAAACCACATTATTGTTTTATAGATCCTTGTCATGTAATTTGTATGCTTACTTTAAAAAGAACATAACATGGTCGTAACATGATCTTTGAAGAGAAATACACAAACCTCAACCCTACATATGCAGAAGAAAATTCTAGTGAAAATGAAACGATGTCAAGCCTCACCATGTGCAAGTGATCCTGTGGTTCAGTAGGTGACCTACACTCTGCACTGTACCTTGATTCTAGGACATCTTTGCATCTTGCAGCTGTCAGACAGCAGGGCCTGGTAAGACCGCTGTAAATTTAGGAATGTTAATCAGTATATAGTGATCTGTCACAAAGTTTAAGCAGTAACAGAGAGTCCAGATAGTCTAATTTTAAGCAAGACTCAAGTAAGAGAGACACCATTATTCCTGCTTATTGTTCAAAGAACAAAGAACAAAGAAAATTACAGCACAGGAACAGGTCCTGCAGCCCTCCAAGCCTGCGCCGATCCAGATCCTCTATCTAAACCTGGTGCCTATTTTCCAGGATCTATTTCCCTCTGCTCCCTACCTATTCATGTATCTGTCTAGATACATCTTAAGTGACGCTATCATGCCCGCCTCTACCACCTCTGCTGGCAACGCGTTCCAGGCACCCACCACCCTCTGCGGAAAGAACTTTCCACGCATATCTCCCTTAAACTTTTCCTCTCTCACCTTGAAATCCTGAGCCCCAGTAATTGAGTCCCCCACTCTGGGGAAAAAGCTTCTTGCTATCCACCCTGTATATACCTCTCATGATTTTGTAGACCTCAATCAGGTCCCCCCTCAACCTCCGTCTTTCTAATGTAAATAATCCTAATCTACTCAACCTGTCTTCATAGCTAGCGCCCTCCATACCAGGCAACATCGTGGTGAACCTCCTCTCCACCCTCTCCAAAGCATCCACATCCTTTTGGTAATATGGCGACCAGAACTGTACGCAGTATTCCAAATGTGGTCGAACCAAAGTCCTATACAACTGTAACATGACCTGCCAACTCTTGTACTCAATACCCCACCCAATGAATGAAAGCATGCCGTATGCCTTCTTGACCACTCTATCGACCTGCATTGTCACCTTTAGGGTACAATGGACCTGAACACCCAGATCTCTCTGTGCATCAATTTTCCCCAGGGTTTTTCCATTTACTGTATAGTTCGCTCTTGAATTGGATCTTCCAAAATGCATCACCTCACATTTGCCTGGATTGAACTCAGGAGGTTCCTTCAGGAGGTTAAGTTAAAATACTATAGACAACAGGCTAGACAGAAGAATCCATCCAGTAGAAACCAGAGGAAGCCTGTTCAAAAAGGTTTTATTTGCTATTTTATCTTACTTTTGAGCTTTATAGTTCCCGTTCACACTCAGATCATTGCTTTCTGGGTGGAGCTTAGGTTAAATTCAGCAGAAATCATTAAGAATTCAACAGCACTAGACTGCACTCAAGCAGAAACACAGGACCAGCTAAGACAGTGGCCACTCAAGGTATTGCAATTCAGAGCTTAATATAGTTAAGCAGAGCTGTCACATTTCAGATAATGCCCTAACACACCAGGAAAATATGCAAAACCGACCATAAAGTTTCCATCAGTCAACAGATCTCCTGTGGGAGTTCACTTTGTTCTGAAAATTCGTCAAGATACTTTTTCTGGACTTTGATATTTCCAAACTAGATTTTTGGTTCTAAAGAAGTGCCATTAAAATTAAACTTATTTTCCAGTAATAATTGTTCTAGGTCATTCAGACTTGAAAGTCATTTGTTCAGTCAAGAAATCATGACTGATCTGTGAGCCAATTTCATATCCCTTTAATATCTTTTTATTTGCAAAAATATACTTTATTCATATAAATAAATTTTTAGGTACAGTTAAAGTGTCCATTCCAGTCTATACTGTTATTACATACAGAGAATAAACTAAACATTGACGTACGTCTTTCTCTGTATTTACAATTAACCTCTTGGCATTTAGCTGACGCATCAGTAGGGTCCGGTTACTAAATGGACCCCTGCTTTGCTTTGGCAGAAGGACCTTACACAGTGGTCTTTCCCCACTGCGCCTTTGCGGCAGCTGCTCCAGGCTTTAGTGCATCCCTCAGCACATGGTCCTGGGCCTTGGAATGTGCCAGTCTGCAACGCTTAGTTGGGGTCAATTCTTTCAACTGGAAGACCAGCAAGTTTTGGGCAGACTAAGGTGCCTCTTTCACCGCGTTGGTGGTCCTCCAGGAGCAGGTTATGTTGGTCTCGGTGCGGCCCAGGAAACAGATCATAGAGCACAGAATCCCGTGTCACGGAGCCGTTGGGACAAACCTCGACAAAGACTATTGCATTTCCCTCCAGATGTCCTTTGCATAGGCACATTCCAGAAGGAGATGTTTGACCATCTCCCCCCCCCACCTCCGCAGCCACTTTGAGGGCAGCGCGCGGTGGTGCAGGAAGTCTGGGCATGCATGAAGGATCTCACAGGCAGGGACAGTTAATACAGGACTAAAGGTGTTATATCTGAATGCACGCAGTGTAAGAAAGAAGGTAAATGAGCTTGTGGCGCAGATTGAAATTAGCAGATATGACGTGGTGGGAATCATAGAGATATGCCTGCAAGGGGATCAGGATTGGGAGAGGAACATCCAAGGATATACACCTTATTGAAAAGATAGGCAGGTGGGCAGATGAGGTGGGGTTGCCTTATTAGTAAGAACTGAAAGAAAATCAGATGGTGTAAAATCTGTGTTGGTAGAGTTGAGGAACTGCAGAGGTAAAAAAAAACATAGTTGGAATTATGTACATGCCTCCAAGCTGGGGTGTAAGATACTCCAGGAGATAGAAAACGTGTGTAAGAAAGGCAAAGTCACAGTGATTATGGAGGATTTCAATATGCAGGTGAACTGGGAAAATCATGTTGGTAGTGGATTGCAAGAAAAGGGATTTATGGAATGTCCACAAGATGGCTTTTTGGAGCAGCTTATGGCAGAGCCCATGAGGGAACAGGCAATACTGGATTTAGTGTTGTGCAATGAGGCAGACTTGATAAGGGAGCTTAAGGTGAAGGAGCCCTTAGGAGGCAATGATCATAATATGATAGAATTTACTCTGCAATTTGAGAGGGAGAATATAGAATCAGAGGTAATGGTATTACAGCCGAATAAAGGCAACTACAGAGGCATGAGGGAGGAGCTGGGTAGAATTGACTGGGAGAGGAGCCTAGCAGGGAAGACAGTGGAACAGCAATTGCAGGAATTTCTCGGAGTAATTCAGGAGACACAGGAAAAATTCATCTTTAGGGAAAAGAAGCGTGGTACAGGGACAATGAAGCAACCACGGCTGACTAGGGAAGTCAGGGATAGCATAAAAGCAAAAGAGAAAGCTGGGTCCAGACCCGAAACGTCAGCCTTCCTGCTCCACTGATGCTGCTCGGCCTGCTGTGTAAATCCAGCTCAAAACCTTGTTATCTCAGACTCCAACATCGGCAGTTCCTACTATCTCAGAGAAAGCATATGATGTCGCGAAGGGCAGTGGGAAACCAGAGGATTAGGAAGCTTACAAAGAACAACAGAGGGCAACAAAAAAAGAAATAAGGAAGGAGAAGATTAAGTATGAGGGTAAGCTGGCCATTAATATAAAGGAGGACTGTAAGAGTTGCTTTAGATATATAAAGGGCAATAGAGAGACAGAAGTGGACATTGGACCACTGGAAAATGACACTGGAGAGATGGAATGGCCGAGGAACTGAATAATTATTTGTGTCAGTAGAATACATGAGTAATATCCCAAAAATTCGAGAGAGTCAGGGAGCACAGCTGAGTATGGTGGCCATCAACAAGGAGAAGGTGCTAGAAAAACTGAATAGCCTGAAGGTGGATAAATCACTTGGAATAATAGACTACACCCCAGAGTTCTTAAGGACATAGCTGAAGAGATAGTGGAGGCATTAACGGTGATCTTTCAGGAATTGCTAGAGTCAGGGAGGGTCCCAGAGGACTGGAAAATTGCTAACGTAACACTCTTGTTTAAAAAGGGAGTAAGGCGTAAGACTGAAAATTACAGGTCAATTAGCCTAACCTCGGTCAAAGGTAAAATCTTAGAGTCCGTTGTGAAGGATGAGATTTCTGAATATTCGGAAGTGTATGGTAAAATAGGGCAAAGTCAGCATGGTTTCATCAAGGGGAGGTCGTACCTGACAAATCAGTTAGAATTCCTTGAAGAAGTAACGAGCAGGTTAGACCAGGAGAGCCAATGGATGTTATCTACCTGGACTTCCAGAATGCGTTTGACAAGGTGCTGCACAGGAGGCTGCTGAGTTAGATAAGGGCCCATGGTGTTAGAGGCAAGGTGCTAGCATGGATAGAAGATTGGCTGTCTGGCAGAAAGCAGAGAGTGGGGATAAAAGGGTCTTTCTCAGGATGGCAGCCGGTGACAAGTGGTGTTCCGCAAGGGTCCACATCTTTTCACTTTATACATTAATGATCTAAATGAAGGAACTGAGGGCATTCTGGCTAACTTTGCAGATGATACAAAGATAGGTAGAGGGACAGGTAGTATTGAGGAGGTGGGAAGGCTGCAGAAGGATTTGGACAGGTTAGGAGAGTGGGCAAGGAACTGGCAGATGGAGTACAACGTGGGAAAGTTTGAGGTCATGCACTTTGGTAAGAAGAATAGAAGCATGGACTATTTATAAATGGAGAGAATAATTCAGAAATTCTGAAGTGCAAAAAGATTTGGGAGTTCTAGTCCAGGATTCTCGGTATTTATTTTGAGAGGTCTTGAATATAAAAGCAGGGATGTTTCTGAGACTCCGTAAGACTCTGGTCAGGCCACATTTGGAGTATTGTGCACAGTTTTGGGCCCGATATCTCAGGAAATATGCACTGGCCCTGAAGCAGGTTCAGAGGAGGTTCACGAGAATGGTCCCTGGAACAAAAAGCTTAACATATGAGGAACGTTGAGGACTCTGAGTCTATACCCGATAGAGTTTAGAAGGATGAGGGGACATCTAATTGAAACTTACAGAATACTGAATGGCCTGGAAAGAGTGGATGTTGAGAAGATGTTTCCATTGGTGGGAGAGACTAGGACACAGCCTCAGAGTAAAGGGAAGACCTTTTGGAATGGAGATAAGGAGAAACTTCTTCAACCAGAGAGAATGGTGAATCTATGGAATGCATTGCCACAGAAGGCTGTGGAGGCCAGGTCACTGAGTACATTTAAGATGGAGATAGGTAGGTTCTTAATTGGCGAGGGGATCAAGGGTTACAGGGAGAAAGCGGGAGAATGGGGTTGAGAAACTTATCAGCCATGATTGAATGGTGGAGCAGACTCAATGGGTTGAATGGCCTAATTTCTGCTCCTATGTCTTATGGCTTCATAGATCCAAAAAATTACAGACTCAAAATTATCATAGATCCAACAATCATTATTTGCAAAGAAGCATTCCAAACAACTAGAAATGTAGATGTCTTTGGCAATGTCAACCTTGATATTAATGACTGTACCACCACATCCTCGGCTCCACATCAATCGGAAATCATGTAGATAAGGATTGTAAACATTTTAAATTCCCAAAAATAAAACACTGGTTTTATGAAGTTTCTCTTAATTTGACCCTGGAATTCAAGTAAGACTTGAAACCTTAAGCTTTTAGCTAATCAGAGAAAACCAGCATATTTTGTACAGAATGGCTCATTCACGACAAACCTAATAGAATTCTTCGAAGAGTTGATTAAATTCGTGGAGAGGGAACATCTGTGGATGTTATTCTTATGAACTTCCGTGAGACAGTTGACGTTAATACTTTCACAAGCTGTTGTTAAAGTTTAAACTCATGATTTTGAATACCACGGATTGGCCAGTTTTGGACATTGGCTGGGTGACCTGAAACAGAAGTGACGAGTATAGCTACTCTCATTAGAAGGATGTGATCATAAGCATCCTGACAGGATTTCTGTAAGGTGGGATAGAAAGTTCTCCATCCAAAGTTTTCCCAATACAAAGCTATGTAGCATTTTCAGTGATGAAGATGAAGCTTAAAATTATGAAGAAATATAGTCCGCCAATCAGTCCCTCACAACCACATCATCATTCAATGACACCATGGCTGATCTCCTACTTGATCACCATTTTCCTGTACTGTCTCCACATCTCGAAGTTTTTAAGATGTAGAAATCTATTGGTCTGCCTCGAATACGTTCAGTGACTGAGCCTTCACAGGCCTCTGGGGCAGAGAATTTCATTGATTCACCACCCTCTGAGTGAAGGCATTCCTCATGTCAATCCTAAACATTTATCTCTTATTCTAAGATTGCACATCGTTGTTCAAGATACCTTCTCCTTCCCCACATTCATCCACCCTGAGCTGTGGGAAACACTCTCCCTGCATCTACCCTGTTGATCTGTGCAAGAATTCTGTACATTTGAATGAGATAAATTCTCAATTTTCTAAACTCTAGAGAATATGGACACAGCCTATTTAATCTTTCCTTAATCCCGCCATCGCAGGAATTGGTTTGGTTAACTTTTGCAGCACAAACTCTATGGCAAGTGTTTCTTTTTTAGGTAAAATGTCTTATAGTATAACACAACACTCCAGGTGCAGTCTCACCAAGATTCGATACAATTGATGTAGGATAGCTCTACTTTCATACTCATATCTTCTTATAATAAAGATAATATACTATTTACTTCCTCTATAGCTTGCTGTGCCTAGATGTTAACTTTTCAATGAATGATGAACAACGACACTGAAGTCCCTTTGAAATTCAACACTTCCCAGCCTCTCACCTTTGAAGAAGTAGACTGTTGACAGGTTGCAAATGGATTCTGTTGTGCAGCCTGTTCACAAGTCAATTTCTGCACAAGTCGGAATACAATGCAGGACAATATAAAGCAGATGTTTGTAAGTACAGGAAATACTTTAGTTGCATATTTAAAATAGCACCCGTTTGGGATTGTATTCGTTAGATATGGACGCTCGTAAGTCAGACTTTCATAAATTTGGATCCCCTGTAGTCTCTATTTTCGTTTATCTAACAAAGGTGGATAACCTCACATTTCTCCACATTGTATTCCACCAGCCAAAGTTTTGCCCACTCACTTGGTGAATGGGCAAAACCTGTTGAAGCATTTTTGCATCCTCATCACAACTCTCACTCCCATCTTGTTTTCCATCAGCTACATACTTGGAAATACTACATTTATGACCCACATCCAAAACACTGACATAGAATATCGGGCCCAAACTTTGATTCCTGTGGTGTCGCAGCCTCCCCAACCTGAAAAATAACCTACTGTTTTCCAGCCATTACCAAGTTCTTAATTTATTCTGCTGACATTAAACAAAGGAGCAAATCTTGAATCAGGGGACAAAGCAGATTAATTTTTTGAACTTTTTAGGGGATAGACGCATAAAGAACACAGCAGGCCAGGCAGCATCAGGGAAGCAGGAAAGCTGTTGTTTCGGGTCGGGACCCTTCTTCAGAAATGGGGGAGGGGAAGGGGGCTCTGAAATAAATGGGGGAGGGTTGGGCTGGGGAAGGTAGGTGGGATGGTGATAGGCGAGTGCAGGTAGGTAGTGGTGGGGATTGATCAGTCAGGTGGGAGAGAAGACAGACAGGTCAAGGAAGTGGGGATGTGAGGGAGAGTTGGTCATGGGATGAGGCCACCCACCTTCCTGCAAGAATGTGATCCCGTACTCCCAATTCCTCCACCTCCGCCCCCAACATGAGGTGTTCCACTCCCAAACATCCCAGATGTCCTCGTATTTCAAGGACCGCAACCTCACCCCTTCAGTGGTCGAAAACGCCCTCGGCTGCATCTCGTGTTTCCTGCATCTCTGCCTTCACACCCCCTCCCTGCAATAAAAACAAAGACCAAATTCCCATTGTCCTCACATATCACCCTATTAACCTCCAGATACAACGCATCATTCTCCACCACTTCCGCCACCTGCAATCTGACCCCACTACGAAGGACATATTTCCCAACCCACCTTTATCTGCCTTCCGGAGGGGCCGCTGTCTCTGTGACTCCCTTGTCTGCTCCACACTCCCCACTAGCCCCACCACCCCTGGCACCTTTCCCTGCAACCGCAGGATGTGCTACACCTGCCCATACACCTCCCCCCTCTCCTCCATCCCAGGCTCCAAAAAAACCTTTCACATCAGACAGATGTTCACCTGCACATCCGCCAATGTGGTCTATTGTATCTGCTGTTCCCGATGTGGCCTCCTCTACAGTGAGATCAAGCAGAGGCTCGGGTACCGCTTTGTAGAGTACCTGCGCTTGGTTCATGACAAACAACACCTTCCAGTCACGAACCACTTCAACTCCCCCTCTCACTCCCACTCCCTGGACGACATGTCCATCCTGGGCCTCCTCCAGTGTCACAACAATGCCACCTGGATACTGGAGGAACAGCACCTCATATTCTGCCTTGGGAGCCTACAACCCAATAGTCTCAATGTGGACTTTACTACCTTCAAAACCTCCCCAACCCCGTCCTCATCCCATGACCAACCCTTCCTCTCATCCCTGCCTCCTTGAACTGTCCATCTTCTCTCCCACCTCTCCGCTCCTCCCACCTCACTGACCAATCCCCACCACTATCTACCTGCACTCACCTATTGCCATTCAACCTACCTCCCCCAGCCTGACCCCGCTTCTCTCTATTTATTACAGAGCCCCCTTACCCTCCCCCATTTCTGAAGAAGAGTCCCGACCCGAAACGTCAGCTTTCTTGCTCCTCTGATGCTGCCTGGCCTGCTGTGTTCATCCAGCTCAACACTGTGCTATCTCAGATTCCAGCATCGGCAGTTCTTACTATCTCAGAGGCATAAAGACACTTGGAAGCCCTGGTACAGAATCAAAATGTCATGAGTGGGAACAGAATACAATCAAAAATCCTAATAGAGTTCTGGCGCTGATATCCAGAAGACTAACTGACAAGAGGATAGATGTCTTCCTTCCCTTATAGATAGGCATGAGACAAATCACGAGCAAGACTGTATTCCCTTGGATTTTGAAAGTTAACAGGTGATTTGTCCCATGGGCAACAGATGGATACTATTTCCACCGTTTGGAGTCTCGTACTAGGGCACATAAAAATTTGAACCAAATTCAGAATTCTCTTTGTGCAACGCAACTAATGCTCTATATATTGAGGACCAATAGGTCTGCTTTCCAAAGACATCAAGCGATACCAACACAGGCAGGTACATGAAACACAGGCAGGAGGGAAACAGATCAATCATTAACTCATTGAATAGCAGAACAGACTCAAAGCACTAAATGAAAATTAACAATGCGATGGAAGTTAAATTCGACATCCATTTCAGCATCTAATGTCTGTTTGTTTAAAGTGTGCATGACGCAGGTATTTTGATGTTAAACCTGGGGAACGCTGACAAATTCTTTAGTTAAGAAGCATTGCAAGCAGGAAAACCAACAACTCCAGCACCACTGAACCAAGACCAGCCTGCCCCATGTTAAATATCAGGATTCCTTAAAAACTAAATTTTCCCAGTATTTACTGAGTAACTTGAGACTTAATTTAACAGCACCATAGCATGAGTTCTTTCCAAAATTCTGGCATATGAAAACAAAGGGAGGAATTACACAAGACACAGAGATCATAATGTCCATTGGAACTAGCATTAATAATTTCTCTGGCACTGTAAACATTCTATCATCAGCATATTGTTTTCAGAAAAGAAAGTTTTGTTTTTAGCAAGAATGATAAACCAATCCCCAGATGATGGCAGCTAAGGGGGCAACAACCATCCAAAGTCACAAGTTGCATGGCTGTTGGCCAAAAAAAGACAATCGATTGACATAATGCAAGTTACTTGCCCTGACAAATATATGACAATAATGCTCAGAGCAGAAGGGAGCTCTCAGACAGCAGTTCTTGTCAAGCAGTCACCAGAGCGCAGTTTTCACTAGGCAGATCGAAGATGGTATTGAAGGTGAGGAGGAAGACCAAGGGAAGAATGCTCTACCACCTCAACTAGAGAGCGGGATGCTGTCCCATCACTTTAACAAAATTGAAACATTCTGCACTGGCAGCCTATTGCCCTCAGTTAAAAATCCCCAATTCTCATAGTTGTATACTTTCGTTATCTAATTGACTTATGCATCACACCTAAACTGCTGCTTCTTTATAAACTCAATAAACTAACAGAAAATTACTTTCAAATCATTGACTGCCTACATTAGATAACTGCGATCATAAGCCCCCAAAAATAAACATAAAACTGGACAGTAACACAATGAGCATTATTAGAATAGCATCCCAGGGACCAGAACTAATACTCCAGTGACACAACTTCAAACCTCACCACAGCAATGAGAAGAATTCAAATTTGATTAATAAATCTAGAATAAATATCAGTTTCTTTAGCAATGATCTGAAACTACAAACATGTCATAAAAAAATTCTCTCTGGTTCAGTACTGCCCGTTAGAGAAGAAAGACTGTTTTTCTTACCTGGTCTGTGAATCCAAATCCACAGAACTGGGGTTGACTCTCAACGACTCTCTGACATGACCTGGCAACACATTCAGCTCACCAGCCACCTGCTCAATTTGGAACGGACAGTCAATTCTGGCTTTGTGAGTGATGTTCACATTCCAAAAACAAATGAAGACAAATCCTTTGGGCAACTTCCTGCATATGGCAAAGTAGGCAGATAAATCCTAGGGCAACAGTAGAAAAAAAACCCTCAACAATTGCCCTTCAAACCTCTCAAACAATGAGAAGCAAAGGAGCTTACATTGATCAAATGCAACGTATAAACAGAAAACTTGGATCCAGTTCTAACTCTGCCCCAGCCAAGGACAAGGTCCTTAAGTCTTCTTCTGAAGGATGCCAGTTCTGCTATAATGTGTGTTTCGTTAACATGACCACTCTCGCATGGCATAAAGAGGCCGGTTGATACTCTCAAACCTCTTAACTTGGAATAGTTTATCTATTACAAGGCATCCCAAACTGTAGGTTGAGAGCTGAAATTTGGGGTCATGAACTCTGAAGCAGCAATGGATGCAGTGGATATATGATCGTCTTGATGAAAGCTGCGTGGTCTCTTAATAAATTAAGTGTTTTCCAAGGATGGATGCAGCTTTATCCGCCAAATCTTGAGGCCTGAAAGCTGTAGAAAATTAGGTTAACAAACAAAACAGCTCCCACCCACATCTCCTCTCTTACAACTCTCGAACACTCTCCCATAGGTTGGGGGTGGAGGGGATCATAGTTATTATGAAGCATTAAAATGGGATCACAGTGGAAAACATTTTGGAAGCACTGATCCATCAGCACATTATCTAGCTCTTGTAATTATGCCAAAGGTCTCTGGTGGGCATAGTCTATGAATATCTAAATAAGCTGAAGGACCTTGGTTTATATGATAGCTTTGGTCTATAACTGCAATACCTGTAATCAGTTATAGCCTGAAATTAAGTGGCATGAACTGTATAGGAATGAATGAGTAATGTTCCGATTTATTCTTTAATTCTTAATGAATAATTTAACAGTGGAAAAATGATACAGTTTGATTTTAATAACAAGATCTGCAATGTTGTAGTGTGTTTGTTTTTAATTTGTGCAAATGAAATAAGTATCTTAATCACCAGATCTTTGTCAAATAATTGACAAGAACTAACAGTCTTCACATTGTTAAGATTAGAATCCATAACAGATTACTCAATATGCTTCACTCATTTCATGACAGATCTTGGGAACATTTTCCTCCACTTGTGCCCAAGACATTTCTATGGCAACTAAAGATCTGTTCAAAAGGTTCAACCTACAGAAATACTTAAGCAAAATTTAATATTCATTTGCACTGCAATATTCTGAATATTAAAGCAGTTTTCAAAACTGTTTCAAGTGTACATCATTTCAGACACACCTTGAAACACTCAAACCAGGTTAAGCAATAACATGCACTGAAACACACAGTTAAATGAAAAGACCGTGGTCTGTCAACATCTCATCTAATTATATATTTCTACTTTGATGGGTTGGTGTGCAAAGTTGCAACTTATTTTAGTTAGTTTGCTGCCTGGTCATCTAACAACCTTTTCTCACTTTTCTCTTTATGCTGTAATTAAGTCTGAACACATCTTGTTGTTCTTTTAAGAAGACTGAGCAATCTTAGTAGAAATTTCTCCCAGCTAATACCACACTTCATATTTGGTCCTGTAACCTGAGGATATAAGGAAGTAATAATAGCAGAGTAGTAATAATAGGGTAGATTTCCCATTAACCCTCTCAATGCAGCTTTAAGCTCGTTCAAAATGTAAGGGACAAATATTTGACAAAGGTACATAAATTCATACAAAAATCATTCCAAAAGAATAGTCATACTGGACTTGAAAACATTAACTCAGTTTCTCTCTCCACGAATGTTACCAGATCTCCTGAGAATCTCCAACACTTTCTATTATTTCAGATCACCAGAATCTGCACAGTTTTGCATTTATCACACAAAAATCATTAATGTCTTCAGCATCAGCTGAAGTAAACATGTTAAAAGTTCATGAAATTAAATTTACAGGATATCCAGAACAGAAATTCTATAATCCAAGAACTGTAAAAGCGAATAAAAATGGTTTGGCCAATACATCTGAAAGTAATATAGAACTCTGCTATGATCAAGTACTGGGAAATTTTATTCCTGCAAAATTTAGTGACTTCAATATTTTCAAATCCAATTGAAGACTGAGAAAATGAAGGTAACTTACTTAATAGAGAAATAAGACCAAGTGTTGGAGAAACTCTGCAGATCTGGCAGTATCCGCAGAGAGAGAAACAGTTTATAATTTAGTTGAGACTATCTTGCTTTTTGTTTGACAAAATTTTCTTATTTTAATTTTCCAATGGAAATATTTTCCTAACAATCTAACCAATCGCTTTATATCATTTAACCTACCCCATTAGATCACATGAGTATTTCAGCTCATTGAAAAGACCTAGCAATCAAAAGGATGAAATGATTGGATCAGAAGCAGTAACGATTTAGCTTATATTTACTTGAAAATACATTCTGGTGAGCATGTGGCTGGTATATGGAGGATTCCTATGGATCATCACGAGAAGATGAGGCTATTTAAACAGAGGCTGATTTACCTATGAAAACGTCAGTGATCAATAACATATGCAAAATACCGCTCCACTTAGATTCCATATCAAAAACATTTTTTTTAAATTTGTTTTTTGTGGGTGTGGGCGCCACTGGCTAGCCAGCATTTATTATCCGTACCTAGTTGCCTTCTTGAACCGCCTTAGTCTACGTGCTGTGGGTTGACCCACAGTGCCATTAGGAAGGGAACTCTAGGATTTTGACCCAGTAACAGTGAAGGATCGGTGATATATTTCCAAGTCAGGATGGTGAGTGGCTTGGAGGGGAACCTGAAGATGGTGGTGCTCCCACATATCTGCTGCCCTTGACCTTCTAGATAGAAATGGTCATGGGTTTGCAAGGGGCAGTCTGAAAATCATCGGTGAGTTTCTACAGCGTATCTTGTAGGTCGTACACACTACTACTACTGAGCATCGGTGGCGGAGGGAATGAATGCTTGTGGATATATTGCCAGTCAAGCGGGCAGCTTTGTCCTGGATAGTGTCAAGCTTTGAACAAAGAACAAAGAAAATTACAGCACAGGAGCAGGCCCTTCGGTCCTCCAAGCCTGCGCCGATCCAGATCCTCTATCTAAACCCGGCGCCTATTTTCCAAGGATCTGTATCCCTCTGCTCCCTGCCCATTCACGTATCTGTCTAGATACATCTTAAATGATGCTATCGTGCCTGCCTCTACCACCACCGGTGGCAACACATTCCAGGCACCCACCACCTCTGCGTAAAGAACTTTCCATGCATATCTCCCTTAAACTTCTCCCCTCTCACCTTGAAATCGTGACCCCTAGTAATTGAGTCTCCCACTCTGGGAAAAAGCTTCTTGCTATCCAAGAACTACCCAACACTCTCGCTTTGAGTGTTGTTGGGGTTGCACTCATCCATGCAAGTGGGGAGTATTTCATCACACTCTTGACTTGTGCCTTGTAAATGGTGGACAAGCTTTGAGGAGTCGGGAGGTAAGTTACACGCTGCAGCATTCATAGCTTCTGACCTGCTCTTGCAGCCACTGTGTTTATGTGGTGAGTCCACATTGAGATACAGAACCAGTATCTTATAAGATGAATGTGGAGTATGTGTATTTGGATACATGGTTTCCAAACATAAACTTCACTAGGGTTTTCTCCATGTCTTCTTGTGCTAAAGGCTTGCTCAACAGATAGCCCAGGGACCAGACTGTGCTCTGCCAAAGGGTTCTTTTCCAATGCCAACTCATGTTACAAACTCCAAAAATACTGGACACAGATCAGGCTGCATGCTGGACAAAGAAACAGAAGCAAATGTTCATATGACTCTTCTTCATAACTCAGCTCTGAAGCGATTCCTCACCTCACTGAGCACGCAAGCATCCCAGAGACCATGAAGGAGCAAACAGGCGAGCACACCTGAGAAACTATGGGTGTGAGAGCTCCAGAGACTCTGAGGGAGTGACTGCTTGTGGGTGAATGAACCAGCAATCCCAGAGGAAGAGTAAGTGGTCAGACCAGCGATCTCAGATGGAGCAACATATCATCAAAGGATTCATGGTTTGGAGAGAGCAAATGGACTTCAATCTGCAGAATTGAGAGGTTATGCATTTTGGGGAGGGAGGAGGGCAAACAAAGTAAGGGAAGATACAATAAACAGGAGGACATTAAGAGGGATGAAACAACTTACAGACTGTGGAGCTCACATGCAGATTTATGGAAGTAGCCAGACAGGTAGTTAAAGTGTAGACTTTCCTTCCCTGGGCAAGTATTGAATACAAGAGCAGATGTGAAATGCTAGCACTGGTTAGGTCACAGCTGGAATTTTGCACACAGTACTGGTTACCATGTTACAGAAATGGCGTAACTGCTCCAGACACAGAACATAGGATGGTTACAAGAATGTGAGCAGTGCATGAAAACGGCAGGAAAGAGTGGATAGACTAGAATTGTTTTCCTTAGAGACAGAGGTCGAGTGGTGACTTCATCAAGTTGTACAAATTAAGTGAGAGTTTGGATAGAGTAAAAAGGTCAGTTACCAGGGAATAGACCGAAAAATATCTTCAAGTATATAAATATGCATTAAAGCAGTTGTTCTGTACAGTAACATAAGACATAAACAAGCATTGGAATTTTACACTATCCAAACAGAGGCATTTCCTACCTGTATAAAATTATATTTACACTTGAAACATCAAGAGGATCCAATCACTGAACAAATCCCCATTTAACTTTGGCATAAAGACGTTGGATGGTGGTCTTTTGCCACTTGGCAGCAACTGCTCCAAGGATTAGTGCAGGGTATATATGCCCAGTGATGGGTGTCTGGAATTTGGTGCCCCTTTTGGTGGCTGAGCTGGGTTTAGCTTAACTGTCCTTTTGGTCAAGGTTACCAGCCACTAGATCACAACTCGTGAGTGAAAATGCTTGCTCAATATTTTAGGCCCTAGTTGTTGATAGTATGAACTACTGCTCCTCCAGGAGCTGCAGCTAAAGACCTGCGTAAGTAGGTAGACTTTGTTACTGGATTTTCCTTCTGGATGTCTTTGAAGTTCACTGATACACTGAAATTTGCTCAGTGCCTCAACAGATAAAAATTGAAAAATGCCTCCACCCTACATGAGGAGGTTGAACAAGCTTATTGTTGTTGATCAGAAATTGTTACAATCAGGCAACAATTCATTTGACAACTAGGATGCATCCTAGTTTCACTCTAGATTGCATGAGTCAACTGAAACTGAGAGAACTGAAAAGGACAGAGCAGACCGAAAATCATTTTATACACAAGCTTACCTAAAATGAGACCAGAACTTCCAGACATTGTAAACATACTTGAGGTCTTGCTTGCAGCCTATTAACACAGCAGTGTCATAGCTCCATCTATTGGGTAGCTAATGCAGTTGGCATTCCCTACTGTAAATAATTGCATAAGCTTACCTACAGCTCTATTTATCTGAAAATTCATTTATACAGTAAGTCAGATTCAAATAATCACAGGACTGATTTGGAAGAAACCAATCCATCAGAATGAAAATGATCTCAATCTTGCTGTGCGGGAAACAATCCCAAGGTTTGAAGAAGACACTAAGCTTGGAACAGATGTCATGGACCTGGGTTCAATTACAGCCTCAGGTGACTTTTTGGTGTTTGCATATTCTCCTGTGCGGGTTTCCTCTGGGTGCTCTAAAGATGTGCACGGTAGGTGGATTGGCTGCGCTAAAGTGCCTGAAGATATTTAAGGTTAGACACCTGAAATCATGAGTAGGGGAAATGGATCTGGGTGGGATGCTCTTTGGAGGGGTAGTGTGGACTTGTTGGGCTAAATGACCTGTTGCCACACTATAGAGATTCTATGGACAATGGGTGGGAGCAGCATAAAAGAGACATGAATTAAGATTAATAGATTGGGAAGTAGGGGCATTTTAAAGTAAGAACATGTTCCTTAAATTTGAAGTTCAACATTGAGACCAAAGCTGCCAAGTCTCTAAATAGAAAACATGTTGTTCCTTGAAAAATTGCAGCAGACTTAAAACAAATATTGGCATAAATAAGATAACCCAGAAGCTGCATGACCAGATGTGTTCCTCCAGCTCCATACTGTTATCCGACTCCAGCATCTGGGGTTGTTGCATTAAGTGAGTGAACAGTGGCATAAATGTGTTTTATTGAAATGACATAATGGGAGATTATAGGATTCTGCAAACTCCAATGTACACTCCAGAAAATGGTAAGAAAATCCAGCCCACGAACCTTTTCTCTCCACGGCTACTTGCCACATTGAGCCTTCTTCCTCCCAATGGTATGTTCTGCTTTAAATAATTCTGACAGAATCAGCGGAGACATGCAACATTAACTCAAATCTCTAACCAATTTAAATACAATCATATAGCTCAATTCCATTAAAGGATAAGTAAGGCATCACTAAATAACCTCAAGAGCACAATGTAAACATGTCACTATAACTTCCAAATAAGTTGGATCAATCTATTGTAAATAAACCCATCATCATTTATGCAAAATAGACAAATAATTTACTCTCATTTTGCAGATCTGACAACCTGCAAATACAGTGATGGAAGTAATTGGAGTTAACAAACTGCCAGTCATTAATCGCAGAACATTGCACAAAGCAGGGACTTGTGGATGCTCAAGTATCCACCAATCAGAAAAGGAATTAAAATACCAGGCATCAACCATACAGAAATGCAAATCAAGATCAATGAGTCCAAAAAAAAAAAATCAGTAAATAATGCCCTAAATAAAAAAGCCCAAGTGACATTTGCCAATAGACTACAGGCCAATAAACCAAGATACAAATGAGTTTTTGTATTTTATTTCACAACTACTATACACAAAGGCACAGTACAACAGACCAATGTTCAAGATCTTCTCATGACCAGCATCTGAAGTGCCTCCAAAACGGATGATCTTCATGAACGATGTAAAAATAGCAGAGTCCATTTGCCATGCAGAGATTCAACAAAGCCTGAGTAGTACTGCATCTTCAGCAGTTGTTCACCTGGACCTCTGCCTCATCTTTCGCCTTTTACGCTTCAGCCTGCAGAGGTACAACACTAGTTAGGGAAGATAAAACATGCCAATAAAGTCAAAGTTTGATTTGGGAGGATGGGCAGATGAAGCTGCTAATGAGCAGCGTAAGGAGCAATAATCAGCAACATGCTCTGGAAATAAAGATCTTCTTAGGAAAGCACCAAAAACAGGTGTCCTGAGTCAACAGCTGCAATGCCAATACTCAGATAGCCACAAAGTGTTTATTGGCAAGGCAAAGCAGATTGAGAATTACCATCACTTCACAGGAGCATTATAAAATGAAACAAGGTCACCAAGCCACACAATATATTATATCAATGCTGGTCAGGCGATCCAACATGTGGGTCTTAAGTTTTTCTAAAGGGAAGGCTTCAAGTGACAGCAATTAAACTCAGGGATGTTTAAGAAACCAAAATTAGAGAAGCACAGTATAGTTGACAGAAGATAGTTTTTTTGAAGCAGGGTGGGGAAAACAAGAAAAAGTGAAAACAAGGGAAAAGAAATTTAAAAAAAAGGATGGATTTGCTGACACTTGCAGACACACTGGGTTAAAAATCACACGCTAATGGATTCAGGGGACCATCTCCACGACAGCGCCACCCTGCCAACTGTCTTCACTCACTTTCACTGAACAGTTTCAAAGAGTATGGGGGTGTGGCTTGGGGTGAGAGGAAAAACAGGTTAGGGAGGTGGAGATGAGCTGGGCTGGTTTGGGGATGGGAGATTTTGAAGCTTGTGAAATCCACATTGATGCCATTGGGCTGCAGGGTTCCCAGGCTGAATATGATTTGCTGTTCCTGCAGCCTT
>JAHRHZ010000144.1:19762305-19787481 GCA_024137785.1 Ginglymostoma cirratum
GTTTTCCTGCTCCTATGATGCTGCTTGACCTGCTGTGTTCATCCAGCGCCATGCTTGTTAACCATTCTAGAATGGTTACACCAAAGAACACTTGAAATGAGAGAAAACACTGGAGAAATTCAGCAGGTCTGGCAGGATCTGTGAAGAAAGGAACAGTTAATGTTTCTAGTCTGATATGACTTCTTCATAATTGTTTGCAGCATCTGCAATATTTTGCTCGTAAAGGAGGGCATTTGACTCATTGTTCCCAATGGCAAGTCCCTGCAAGAACAAGTCATGTCAAGTGCTAATCATTCATCTTTTACCAGCAAGCTTTTCTCTTTAGGCAGTCTTGGTTCTCTTCACTTTCAACTTAAATCAGTCTTCCCTAGTTCTCAACCTTCTACCAACGTAAACAGCTCCTTCCTATCATGTCCAGGAGCCTCATAATTTGAATATCTCTATCAAATTCTGTCTTAATCTTCTTTCCCAATAGGAGAATAGTCCCAGCTTCTCTAATCTATCAATTTCACAGACATTCCTCATCCAGGGAATCATACTGAGCAATTCTTGCTGTCCCTTCTCTAATGCCTTCATGAGCTTCTCAATGTGAAGTGTCCAGAACGGTGTTTTATAAAGGTTTATCATTACGCAATTGCTTTTGTCCCCAGTGACCATAGTTGTAAGGCTCAGGATCCTATTTGCTTTATTGCTCACTATTTTAACTTACACTGGTACTTTCAATGATTTTTTGGACTATCCCTGGGTCCCTTTGATCCTGCCCTCTCTTTAAAGTGATGTTATATTGTCTTTCATTGTACTTCCTACCAAAATGAATCAGTTTACATCTCTGCATTAAAATTTCCCCATTTCATTAGCCTGCAGTTCCTAACTTTTTCCTTCAACCCTTCCTTAAACATGTGTTCTTCCATCCACTCCGGTTGGACCTTCCAGAATCCAAGCAACTTTGGCAGATTACAGCTACTGCATTCACATTCTCAGCAATTTTTTTAAAAAATTGATATAAGCATCCTGTGAGGACCCACAGGATTTGCTGACTTTCAATTCTAATTAATTTTGCCAGAACCTTTTCTTTACAAATATGAACTTTTTGAGTTCCTTGTTTGCACCAGACCCTTGATTCCCAAAGATTCCTGTATGTGGTCTATCTATTTCAATGAAGGCAGATGGAAAGTACAGAATTTTAACTGCCAAGGGGAGAATCATCCAGGGCAATCTTTGTATCGGTTGGGAAAAATCAAATTAGCAAAGACGGTCTAGAGATAGATTTATAGCTTGTATCAAAAAAGGTTTCTCAGAACAATTCATTGTAGAACCAAGCAGAGAACAGACTATTTAGAATCATCCAATCTGCTTCAGAATCTCCACTTAGGATGGAAGATATGCCCAAGAAAATTGCAGGGAGGTAAGTAGGTAACCTAACAGACGAAGTGAAGCAATCCTTGCAGGGACAGCACAGAAATCCTTGCAGAAGGCATACTCCTATTAACAGTGCTAGCTGTTGTAATTTGGTAAGTTAACACAGTTCAAAGGTCCAAAAGCAGCTTGAAGAAACTTTTTCTCCTTGGCAACTATAAGTAGGTCACAGGGTAGGATGGCAGGCAGGTGAATCTGGGGTGACCAGGGGGTGTGGGGGGAGCTGCAGTATTTGGATTTGGGCGATAGTACTAGCAAAAAGATGAGGACTAAAAATTGACAGCTTACCTGGGACTGATTGTCTGCACTCTTACGTGACTACACAAGTCATAACACAAATCAGAAGTCAACAAAAAAAAAATTCCTGTTCCTATTTACTACTTTTCTGTGCTCTGAACAGATCAACGCCAGTTTTTATGTTGTACACAAATCTCCTCCCACTTTTCTCCCTCTTACCTTCATTAACTTAAACTCGAGGACCCTCACATGTTCGTAAAAACTGAAAGAACCACGAATGCGGGAAATCAGAAACATCAACAGAAATTGCTGGAAAAACTCAGCAGGTCTGGCAGCATCTGTGGACAGAAATCAGAGTTAACGTTTTGGGTCCAGTGGAGGGACCCTTCCTCAGAACTGACGGTAGCTAGGAATAAGTTGGTTTTTATGCAGAAGAAAAGGTGGAGGGAGGTGTTAAGGAGTAAATGATGGGTGGAGATAGAGACAAAGAGAGAGAACAGTTGGACAGAAAAGGAATGGATAATGATTGGCCTGGGAGAATGAATAGCTATTAATGGGGACAATTAATGGCTAACAATGAGTTATATGTAATAGCAGACCATGTGACAACAAGGGCTGGTATTTGGGAATTGGGGTAAGGATGTAGAAGGTGCCAAGCTCTAAAACTGTTAAACTCTGTACAGGCTGAACATTTAACTAGCAGAAAATGAGGCGCTGTTCTTCTAGCTTGCGCTGAAGTACTGCAGCAAGCCCGAGACAGAGATGTTGGAGTGGACCAGGATATCCTGGAGGGAACGGTCCTTGTCGAAAGTTGACAGGGAAGGGGAATGTGTTTGATGGCAACATCCTGCCAGAGGAAATAGTGGCTAATGATCCTTTGGGTGTGGATGCTGGTAGGATGGTAGGTGAGGACAAGTGGGACTTGATCGCTGTTATGGGAAGGAAGTGCGGGCTGAAGTGCAGAAGATAGGTCAGACCCAGCTAAGGGCCCTGTCAAAATGTTCACGAGTACTATTTCAAGAAGGTATGAAGAGGTCTCTGTTTGGTTCCTAGGCTTTACTTTGCCAAGTGAAGTCCATTTACAGGAATGGTTTTGACACAGAACTCAAGCAGTGTAAAACAAAAGACATTTGTTTAAAGCGTTTATACTTCCAATGTTTGAAAAATCCAATCAAATATAAATAATTAAAAGGGCCATGAAAAATGGCAACTTAAGAAAATGCATGCGGCCTGAACAGTACCTGGTACAAAATTAAAAATGTTGAGTGTATTCACATTCCACTGTTTGTCATATTTATTGTTTTATTCAGTAGCACACAGTTATTGTCAAAAGTACCAATATGGTCTCAAGTAACAAATGCATTTTGAACATTATAAAACACCTTATTGAATTTGAAGATTTATTGTACATTAGTGCTCCAGATTTCTAGAGATAGTTTTGGTGGTATTTAGTTTCTCTTAGACAATCCTCTAAAAACAACTTAGTAAATTCAGTTCAAAGGTGTGTTGGACACCATCTATTTTGAAGAATGATCAAAAACAGCTTTTCAAAGTGCATCACTAGCAGTTGTCAAATTCGCCCGAATTATAATTAATTCAAGTTAATTATATAAAGTCACTTGTATGTATTTGGAAGGCAAAAAACTGAAAACACAATTTGTCACTTGTAACTATTTCTATTTACAAATCTCTGTACCCGTGTTAGGAAAAAAAAAATCTACAAAGTGCACCATGTGGGCAAATACTGCAGTTGGAATATTCTTTAAAATTCATGGCAACAATTACGAAATTTCAAAACTTGATTGAATTTTGATGGCCCTGCAGCAACATATTGCAATGGGAGTGTCACATAAACACAAAATTTTCCAATCTTTTACTTACAGGTATATATTCTTAATATGAACACTGAAACGATATGTATTTTATAGCTCTCAAAGAGTCAGGCAGACAATCTATATATAAAATGCCCCATTTAACACATGCCTTTTTTCTATAGCTAACAAAGGTAATATAAATAGCATCTAGTGTACGTGTACAGTGTATGAGTACTGAACTAAATATTTGAGAGCAGCACTTTGTGCTTTATTTGTAAGGTAAACCCGGCAATCAGTTGCACTATTAAATAATGCCTTATCTTAAGCATGTTAAAATGGAAATACAGTTCAAGTTTTGCACGTCTCATTCATGTCCCTCAAGTAGGACCATTTGAAATGCTAAGTACACTGTTGTTTTGTGAAACAGTGGCTTTCACCTACTCAAAATTAACGTAAAAATTAAGATTTGTTTCCCCACTGAAACAGAATTATTTCCAGTTCTGATGCAATATTGTAATAAAACCTATATGTAGAGTGTTTTGTGCCTCAGTGCTGTCCATGTTCAAATGAAAAATCCACATGTTCACTCCTTCCATAGCATTTATCCAGTGATGCCATTGAGCAGTTTATTCCAACATTGTCTTGAGTACCGCCTGTCTTTTCAGCAGCTCACACCGAGGCCTGTCCAATGTTCTGGGACCTTCAGGAAATACTTGTCCATTGCTTCACAGAATCTTGTTCTATAAAGCTCTGGGGAAACAACAGTTGGCATTTTTCCTGTGGGGGGGGGAAAAAGTATTGTCATGTTTTTATAACAGACGTGGTACAAGATTTTATTTTTGACATGCGAAAACCAGTGGCTCAAGCAAGTTGCTTTATTGGCTTTAATGTCTATAGGTCAAAAATTAATAGAGTTTTTAAAAAATCCCCACTTAATTTTAAGCTTATTTGCACTGAACATT
Organism: Ginglymostoma cirratum; assembly: GCA_024137785.1. Classification (NCBI taxonomy): domain Eukaryota; kingdom Metazoa; phylum Chordata; class Chondrichthyes; order Orectolobiformes; family Ginglymostomatidae; genus Ginglymostoma; species Ginglymostoma cirratum. The sequence continues at coordinate 19,766,735 of JAHRHZ010000144.1, forward strand.
GTGTGGTAAGCAAGTAATTTATTGGATATGGCTGTTTACTGTCATGCATCACATTGTAAATACCAAAAGTCCCTATACGCTTTCTACAAGTTTCATACAATGGCTTTACTACCCTCACTGTAAAGATGATGAAAGCAACCAGAATACGGACATTTCCAGATAAATACATGATAATGTTAAATGAAATGACAGCATCACAATTAACAAAAAGAAACATTGCCTTTTTCACACCCACAAAGTCCCATGAAGCAGTCAGAAACTAGGTCATGGACACCTTACATATAATATGCAACACAGAAACAAGCTATTTGGTATGACAGATTATGCATGTTCATGTTCCACTTGAATTCAAGTAACTTTCATCAGAAGATGTGCAAAACTAATTTGTTTGAAAGACAGTGCCAACATGAAGCACCTTGCTTTACATTTTATCTCTTTCATTCTGTCACATTATCCAAGGGTCAGCACATCAATATGACATTATTCAACCTGACCTACTTCACTAAAAATGATAAGATAGGTCAGCTGAAAGAAAGTTGACCTTGTGGAAGCAGCATAGATACCAACAGCTTAAAATAATTAACAGACAAGGGTTTTTTTGGGAGACTTGTGACAAAAAAGTTTATTCAGTTTTCCAGACAATATTTGAAGATATGTGGAGTCAGGGTTCACCCATGACATTGATTTAAAATCCAAATGTTAAAATAATTGTTGCTCTTGTAATAGTGACATGGAACTGCAGAAAACTTTCTTCTGAACAGTGAGGTCAGACATTAAGCGGTTCCAAGTGAGCCCTGGAAGTGAAAGTTAGACTAAATACTATTCTGTTGAAAGTTCGGGTAATATAGAAAAAAAACTTGACGATTTCTGGACACAGTATTTCTTTTCGTAAGACCAAGATTCACACAGAAAAAAAAACACACTAATTCCTCATTTTGCTTCTTACCTGCACATTTATTCAAGGTCTGTAGAAGATATTTTCTCATTATTTTCTTTAATAACTTGTACACAATGGCTAAAACCAACTACTTACAGACTCACCTTGTCCACCTAAGATTCCTGTAGACTTTACCACCATTTCAAGTTTCTTATCCCAAGTAAATGTCCTGATATAATCTAAATAAACCAAAAGAAAATATTCAGGATGATGATTCAAAGGGAAATAAACCACAAACACTTTTTCTTTGCAATTTTACAGTTATCTCAAAATAGATTAATGAGCAGTTGCATTTGAAGTGCAACAGGTTTATTATGTACCAATGTACAATGGAGAACAGCAAAGATAGCCCAGAAATAAAAGTTTTAAACTGGGAAAAGATGATTTTTTTTTAATCAGAAGAATCTAAGGGACAGTAGCAAATTAGATCAAAAATTGGTTAAGTCACAGGAAGTAAAATCTAATAGTTGAAAAATATTTTTGTGTTTGAAGGATTCTTTCCAGTAAATTTCTACATGGCTGTCTACTATTTTCCTTACCGTTCATACCCAATGATTTTGAATTAAATGCAGGATGTGTGAAATTTTCAAATGACATTAAAATTGGCTATATGGTTAATAGTGAGAAAGATAATCAATTGACTGTTCAAATGGGCAGCAAAAGTGGGAAACAAAATTCAATCCACAATACATGAGGTAATGCATATGGGTAACTATCAGATAGTTATGTTGCCAGAACTGGAGGATTTTAGCTGCAAAGCAGGGTTGTATGGCTGGGATTGTTTTCTTTGGAATAGAGGAGGCTGAGAGGAGATTTATTTAAGGTTTATAAAATTATGATGGACTTAAAGTCAATAAAAAGGATCTTCTTCCCAAAGCAAAGTTGTCAATAATCAGGGGTATTAAGTAACTGCTGGAAGGTTAGAGAGGTTTTGAAGGATAAATTTTCACCTAGATGCAGGTCTGGCATTTGAAAGAACAGAAACCAAAATCTTTATAAATAAAAAATTAAACGAGCACATGAAGTGCTTTAACCTATAGGCTACAGAGCGAGAGTATAAACTGGGGTTAGGCTGGATAGCTCTGCTTTGGTTATTTCAAATACCATGGCCAAAATGGCCTCCTTTTCTACCATATCTTTCCTGACTTTTCCTCTATGGATTTCCATCCAGTTTTTGAGTTGGAACTCTGGTATCCACTAGTTATGAATTGTTGCTTTAAAGGCAACTTTCTTTAATGACAGGAGAAGAGCTGTCAGCCTGCACGACTGTTGTCATCTTATTCTCCTCTTTCTCCTCCAGTAGTGGTGATAATATCTGCATTTTGCTGTGGTAAATAAAATAGAATAAAGACTATAATTCGCTTTCCAACACACTTACCGATAATTCCAACAACCAACTCATTTGTAAAATCATCTCGGCCCACAAGCAAGGAATAGTCAATGATGAGATGACTGGACAGGAAATATGCATCACTGTGAATGGATGCCCGTAGCACAGTTTTACAATGTGATCGAATGTAAAGAGGGTTATCACGAATCATTTTTAATAGGTTTTCATCCAGTAATACGACATCACATGTCTCTTTTCCAGTTTCAGTTTTAACGTTTCGATTCCTTAAAGAACCTTTTAAATCAAAAACCTGTATAGAAGAAACAATAAATTTAAGGACTCAAAAAAAAAAAAAGGGTTTGCATTCAGAAAAAGAAAACAGAGAATCCAAAGAAAATTGTTTAGATTATTGCTACTATTTTTCTAATTTCACTGGGTTAAAATCCGGAACTCTTTCCCTTATAGCACTGTAGGTACACCTACATCAAATAACTCGCAGCAGTTCAAAAAAGACTGTGCAATATCAGCCAGGGATGGGTAATAAATGCTGATCCAGCCAGTGTGATCTACATTGCATAAATTTAAAAAAAAAAGCTTTCATGATCTTTAGAACTGGTATGATTTTTAAAAAATTTAATCTCAGAATTATGTAGGAACTGATGCACCTTTGATTCAGAATTATTTTATTAGATTTCTCAAGAAACAAATTACTGCTATATAATAGTTGGTATATAATCAGGTCACAATAATTGTTTTTATTTCCCAATTCTTTTATCATTACCCAAGTTACAACATTTTATGGAATAACTTTAATTTAGAAAACAAATATGAATTTAAACCATTTACAATTGTCAATACCATGTACCTGAGCCATTTTTCTTCCATAGAAGAGATTCTCCATAACCAAAAGATCAAGTTTCTTTTCTGTATTATTCTGAGAGTTTTTGTAGCCTATTCGATATACCCCCAGAATTTTGGCCAATGCTGTCGGTCTCTATATAATAGTTCAGGGAGGAAAACAAAAACATAGAATTTGAACATCCAATATAAAATAAATAATTTGATACATCAATAGAAGTACATAGGAAATGGCAGGACCAGACCACACAACCTCCTTTGCCATTTGATGAAATCATAAATGATCTTCTACATTAACTCCACATTCCCACTTTATTCCCCAAGTCACCCGATTCCCTTGTTTCTGAAAAATATTTTGATTTCTGTCTTGAATACTCACAACAAATGAACTACTACAAACTGGTAGTGTGGAGAATTCCAAAGATTCAACAGATTGACAAGAAATTTCTCCTCATTTCAGTCTGTAGTAGCCAACCCTTTATTCCAAGACAAATTCTACTTTTAAAGTCTCTGGGAGGTTTTGGGGAGCCGGCGGGGGCGGGGCGGGGGGTGGTGGCTGGAAGTTTTTTGGCTTTCAAGCCATCTTAGGGTCTTATTCTTTTGATTGAAATATTTTCCTTTTACTGAATGCTGAAGAACAAAGCCCAATTTTCCTCAACCTGCTCTCATAGGAAAGCCCCATCATCCCAGCAATCAATTGCACACTGCCAACGCAAGCATATTGTTTTCTTCAGTGAAGACCAAACCCATCAAAATATTTTAAGATGGTAGCCTAGACCCCAATTTTTTACATTTCACAGCAAATGTGAATATATTACAGTCAGTACCCTGAACTAATTAAGTGTATAGATTGTAAATAGTTGAAATCTAAGCATTATGTTTTGTAACATGCACAAGATCTAAATTATCAACTCACAAGTGACCTCTTTATTCTGACTCTTACTGTTTGTGTTAAGATCTTCCATAATTTTCATGCAAATAGCTTTTGTTTGTTTTATGTAATAAGGTCATGTTCGTCTGTTACAGAAGATTTGGAGACACCAAGGTGATCAACCACAAAAACAAAATTAAGCTGTGATCTCTCAAGCAAGTTTCATTCTGGGATCTGGCGTTTCCAGGGTTACAATCAATCAGTTGGGATTGTAGCATTACAACTCTCAATTCTGTGAGCCCTAATCTTGCAAAACAATCTTTTGCACAGCAGTATATTTAATGTCTTCTGAAACAATGTCCACAGGTTCTTTCGTTTACTCTGCTGATTGCACCTACAAAAGACATTACTAGTTTGTCAAGCACAATTTTTCTCTCAAAAGTGTGCAGACGCTATCTAATTATATTATGTTTTTACCTTCCTTGAGTTTGAAAAAATTTGTACGACTCAAATGTTTACTGTTTTTCTCTCTACAGCTGTTGTTGGAGCTGCTGGGATTTTTTTTTCTGTTCCTTTAGTTGAAAATAACCATTCCTGACCTCTTAAAGTTAAATCATTTGTCTAAAATTCTTTCATTTCCATATTCTTGAAGTTTAAAACAAAAGGTAGCCCACCATGTGTGCTGCGAGAATTGCAACAGTTTCCCACTATGACTCGCCTTCCAATCTTCCCTCTGCAGGAACGCAAGTGCCTGCATTTATATCTCTTGAAAATAATTGAGGTCAGATGCTTCAGTTTCTGGATTTGTTCCTATGAACTAATATTCAATTAATTCAACATTACTTAGTTTTGAGTTTAACAGTAAACATTTAGAAGGCCATTACGCAGTGAAACTGTGCATCTGGCATCCACCAAATGAAAAGTTAACTACTTTGCAGAACTGATATCTTAAAGGTTCAATTTTCATAGCAAGCAATCTGGATCAGAATCTTTTCAAAGTTACATACAGCACTGATCAACAAACACAAAGATTGGGCATTAGCACGAGATGATAAAACTTAGCATTCTCAAACTAAAATGACTACAGAAGAAAAATAAATCCAAGATATAATTATGAAATTTTCAGAGGTTAACAGTCCACTGATGCTCCGTCACAGTGTGATGCACAATACTCTGATGCCATACTGTAACAAGAAATCAAAGCTTTTAGTAGGAGAAACAGAATTAGCATAAAATGGGCAACCTTCATACCTCCTACCCCGAACCTAATTTACCTTTTGCTGAACAGCAGTTGTAATATAAGTAAAATAATGAGGAGCAAAATCCAAGAAAGATTGGACTTCCAGTCGAGGCATCTGCTTCAGAATAAAGCGGTCATCTAGAAAAGATTATATTTTTTAAAATGACAAAAGTCAATGAATACATTGTCAGTATCTGATAATCAGGATAAAATACCTCAGAACTGACACTTTTTTCTTGAAAATAAACAAGATTTCTCAAACTAACATTTCAACTGCATTTTCAAAAAAGTAGGACAGAACAAAAATGCAGCATATAGTGATCTCTATTGCCTTGTTTTGCTTCAACATAGTTAATGTGATCTTCTGTTAGGTCTTGTTAAAATATGATTGAACTGCAAGGCACTGATGTGCCTCCTCTCAATGCTGTCACTAGTATGATAAAGGCTCATCAACTTTTCTTCAGTATAATTGTTTTTAGTTTGAACGAAAGGTGAATTCAAGTGTGTAATGGTAGTGAACAGGAGTGAAAGGTCATAATCATTCAATTCTAAGAAAGTCAACTACCATTTTCAGCACTGCATGTTACACATTACACAGAAGTACCAAAATGGCATTACTGACAAAAGTTTACAATGACTCTTTAAAACCAAGTACACTTCAAAAACAGAAGTTAGCAGAAGCTTCAAAAACTTTATAAACCTTATGAGCATGCATCAGCATAGAAACTCTCAATTAAAGAACACTGGCATCTCAGGTCTTCTTTCGTATGCCATTTCATACATTAATTGGTTTCTATGTATACTACAAATGTTTTGAATTCCTGTCTCTCTATTCCAACATCTGCAATTATATGACTGCACAGGACATAGCTATTTTTCACCAATTCTCAATACATGCATGTACAATCACTTTGTGATTGTACCAAATTTAAAAAAAAAAAAATCAGGTGGTACATTCTAGGAACAGGGTCTTTGCCCAACATCCTGACAAACATTCATTCTGCAACCAAATGGTTACTTATCCCTTTGTGGTTTGTGGGACCCTGCTGTACCACGCAGTTTCTATGTTTAGCTACAAACTAACACCTGAAGGAGGACTGAGGCTCCAAAAGCTTGTGATTTCAAATAAACCTGTTAGACTATAACCCGGTGCAGTGTGATTTCTGACCTTGTCCACCCCAGTCCAAAACCGGCACCTACAAATAACAGCAGCTGCTACACATCAAAACAGAGTTAAATTAGAATAGATCATTTTATCCATCCAAAAGTATAAGATAGATACTAGGGAAATGCAACTTATAATTTCACAGATTCAATAGAAATAATACAAATTTAAACTTGGAAATTTTGTAACTCTTAAAGCTCTCAGTTCATTATTATAGCTTTTACACATTCATTATACATTCCAAAGATCCACATTTACAAGCTTTGTACTCTCCCAGTTTGGTAAAACAGCAATTCCTCAACCATGGAGCTGAAAAGAAACTTGCTACTATTTTATATTTATGTTATCTGAAGTGTCCTTTTGGGATACAAAGTTTGACATTGAAACTTCCTACAGTGTATCAGTAACTGACTTTCTAATTATTTACATACTATGTTTCAGTAAAAATGTCTTATTGAATCTTCACTCATTTCATTGAACCAACAAATTCTTTTACCTTCCGTAGCATAAAAGGCTGCTCCCGATTTGCCTCCTCGGGCTTGCCATGGTGCACAGTGAGACAGAGATCGGATGAAGTCATCCTCATTACTAGCCAAAATCACTTCTCGCATTTTGTGGAATTCTTCAGCGTAATAAATTCTACAGTAAAACTTGGCATTGGCGTCGGAAAATTCTATACAAAAATATTTAAAGAAACATTCTTTATAAACAAATAAATAATCACCTTGGTCAGTGGAAACTACAGTCCATTTGTTCTTTTCCTTTGTGGCAAAAGATTAATTCATTCACTCATCACTGTTGCTGACATTGCTTTCAAGTGGCAATTACACGACCATAATCTGCTCACTGATGTTCATTTGGATTTTACCAGGACCACTTGGCTCATTACAACTCTAGTCTGGGCATGTAAACAAGAGCCAAATTCAATAAGGGTGGTTAGAGTGACTGTTCTTGACATCAAGGCAGCACTTGTCTGTGCCAGGTCTCCTGGATGGCCCGTAAAATTAGAATCAATGGGAATCAGGGTAAAACTCTCCACTTACTGGAATTATGCCAAACACAAATGAAGATGGCTGTGGTTATTAGAGATCAATCATTTCACTCCAAGGACATCTCAGCAGGAGTTCCTCAGGATAGCATCCAAAGACGCAAGCATCTTCAAAAACTTCATCAATGACTTTCCCTTCATCATAAGGTCATAAGTAATATGTTTGCTGATAACTGCACAATGTTCAGTATCATTCACACCTCCACAGATACTGAAACAGACTGTCAACATGCAGCACGACCAGAAAAACATCAGTGGCCATGTCCGGCAAGAAAGAACTTAACCACTTCCTCTTGACATTAACTGGTATTACTATTGCTGTATCTTCTACTAGCAACCACTGACAAAATACTGGATTAACTTTATAAATAACTGTAACTACAATATACGGGAAATTCTATGTGAATAGCCTCAGGGGAATTAATTGCCAATCTATAAGGCACAAATCACATGTGTGATGGAATATTCTCCTCTGGCCTAGATGAGCGAGGTTTCAACACTCCAGGTGGTTGACACTGAAGAAGCTCAGTTGTTTAGCAATCCATTCACTACCCTAAACATTCACTACTAATGCACAGTAGCACCAGTGTGGGCTTGGAACAATACTGCTGTGGGGCACAAATCCTGGAACTCCTTTCCTAGCAGCTCTATGCAATAGAGAGTGTGCAGCAGCTGAAGGCAGCAGCTCATTATCATCTTCCCCAAGGGCGATTAAAATGAAACACTGGCGTAGTACTAAGTCAGTATACCATGACCCAGGCTAACACTGTAGACTGTGGGTTCATATCCCACCGCAGCAGCCGATAGAATTTAAACTCAATTAATAAAATCTGAAATTTGGAAACTCTTTCAGTAATAGTGACAAAGAAATTACCGTTGATTGTTGTAAAAATTCACCTAATTCACTAATGTCCTTACCTAGCCTGGTCTACATATGACTCCAGATCCACAGTGACTCTGAACTGTCCCCTGAAAATGGTCTGGCAAACCACTCAGTTCATAAGCAATAAAGGGATGAGAAGCAACACTGGCTGACATTCCATGAAGGAATAAAAACAATTGTTGGAAAGTGATCAGATGCAGGAAGTTCATTCCATTCTTTCTTTTCCTTGCTTCGAGACATTCAGGGCAAACATATTCCTTATACCGAAGTCAGCTAAATTTGCTGCTAACTTGAAGCATCCTGATTTGAATCTGAGTCAAAATCATGTTGTACATTAATACAGTTAGTTATTAAAAGTATAAATAAAAACGTATCTGACACTGTGAAATAAAGAAACATACTCTATGGAGGTTCAAAAGGTTGTCAATAATACTCACGAAGTTCCACATGTGGGTTTCCAAGTTGCTTCTTTTGTTTGTCTCCATCACCGTCATCTAAAATAAACAACACTGAACCACTTAGGGAATATGGGCTGATGGATTTTAAACTCTTTTTAGCATTTAGCTCACTGTAGCCTGCGTAAAAGTTAGTTTATTCACTTCACCAAAAATTTATAAGAATACAAGGATCGGGATGATATCATTCTTAACTCTCATCTGCATTTACATTATAATAAGACTTTGTCAAATTTCAGATTTGCAACCTTTACTTCCTGCATACAATTGTCATTTTAAGGCATACATTGGAGGTGATCTGAAGCTGAAAACAATTTGTTGGTCAGATCAAGCAAACAAACTTATACACGTCGTCCAAATTAATATAAATGGGTTCATGTTAGCGATGTATTGAAGATTTTAAAAACACATTTCTATGTTCTAAATTTGATTCAATATACTAGATCAAGGTAATCTGATTTCGATGAACAGCATCGGTATCTTGGTTACTGCAGTAAACGTAACTTCAAAATTATAAAACAATAATAATCAAATTAAAAGTAACTCATCATAGCTGCAAATCCAAAGTCAGTAATTAGCCAACATCATACCCAGGTTTTTCTTCATCTAACAAACAGTATATTCTATTCAATTCGATGAGAAAATTACACTCACCATAAACTTTAGATCTGTGAGACCTATTAAAAACTGATTAGCTTTTACTAGAAATATTGCTGACACACTCAAAAACTTTATTGAATTTAGATTTTTACATATTGTAATTAGAGCTTAAACATATATATATATATAACCCTGGAAAAACAATACTTTCTTCCAAGAAAATTATCTTCAGTCTTTTTTGCTGCTTCGGTCTTAATAATTGGCAAGACTGTTCGGTTTCCTTGTGTAGTGGCAGAAGCCAATTAGTCAGGCTGTGCTAAACAACAGGTGCTTCGAAGGAATTTGAAGTTTAGGGCTTCATGAAAATAGTTCTAATCTTGACTTGCCAATTACATTAAAATATTAATTTTACATACACAAACATGCATCTAAAGTTCATCATGTTAATAAGGTCATTCCTTATTTTTGTATCTGCAGGAAATCATTTACAGTGAAAATAAACATCTTGATTTCTCATTTTGATATGTCTGTCATATAAATTTATTGATTCTGAAATCAGTTTTAATGCTTTTAAATTGCTTTGCATAGATACTGTGTATTTGGACACCAGAAGAACAGATCTCATTTTATCCATTCTTTGCATTGGTTTCAAAAGGTTTTAAAATCTTAAAGACAGCAACAGTGCAAAAGCTACATCTTTAAACGGGTAGTCAAAACATGGCCAGTAAATCTTCTACAGCAAGTCAATTTATGATGTGCACAGGTTCACGTCGGAGATCTCAACTTTTTAAACCATACATTTGCACCCATGAACTTATTGCTGTAAATTAATGTATGTGTAAATCTGACCAAAGAAAATTGGGAGAGGCATGTTGGCAAGGGTATTTAAAAAAAAACACTAAACATTTGACAGTAGACAGACAACGGCTACAGTTGAAATTTTAAAAATCTACAACTGATACATTTTTCTCAGGCACAAAACACTGAAGGGAAAGACTAATCACCATGGTTAAAAAAAATGTTAAAGATTGTATTATATTAAAGAAAGTCGCTTACAAGAATGCCAGAAATAGTGGTAAACTAGAAGACTGGGAACAGTTTAATACACAAAAGGAAGACCAAGATACTGATCAGGAAAAGGGGAAGATACGATGAATGCAAATTAGCAAGGTACCTTAAGGAGGACTATACAAAAAAAACTTTTATTGATATGTGAAAGGAAAAGATGAGCAAGGATAAATGTGGGCCCATTATAGGCAAGGTATAGGAGAACAGGGAACACACATTAGTCAGTTATTTTGCATCTGTCTTCACAGAAGACAATACAGAATTCCAGAAACATTAGTTACATGAGTCCCTTGGTCACCTAAAGAACAAGAAGACATTCTTATTTGTAAAAAGATAACTTGAAAACTAATTGGATTGAGGGCTGATAAATTTCCTTAACCAGATGAACTTCATCCCAGTGCATTGAAACAGGAGGCAATGTATGCATTGGTGGTAATTTTGTAATTTTATAGATGTTAGAAAAGGTTCCTATTGTCCGAAAGTAGCAAACATAACTCCATTGATGAAGAGGAGGAGGAGGAAGAGTGCACAGCTACAGACATGTTAACTTGATGCCCATAGAAGGGAAATTGTTAGAATCTATTAAAAAGGATGGGGACAACTGAACATTCAGAAAATAATGGTAATTTGGGAGAGTCAACATGGATTTATGAAAGGGAAAGCACGTTTGAAAAACTTGGCATTTTCTCAGGATGTTACACGTAGCATGGACAAGAGAGACTAAAAGGAATCAGTGGATGTAGTGTATTAGATTTTCATAAGGCTTTTGAGAAGATCTCCATAGGAGGTTAGTAAATGAAAACATATGAGAGTGGGAGAGGGAAATATACATGTATGGATCGAGAATTGGTTAACATACAGAAAACGGAGAGCAGGAATAAACAGGCCACTTTCAGGATGGCAGGCTGTTACTAGTAGAGTACCTCAAGGGTCAATGTTAGGTTCACAAGTGCTTATAATCTACGTAAATGATTTGGATGCGGGGACCAGTTAGAATATTTCCAAATTTTCCGAGGACACCAAATTGAGTGGTGGACATGAGACTGCTGCAAGAGGCTCCACATGATAGACGGAAATATAATGAGAAGTTATTCACTCTAGTGAAAAAAACAGAGGCAGTAGAGCGGGCGTCCACGAGGATCTGGGTTTCCTTACTTACAAGTCATTAAAAGCAGGCATGCAGACGACAGCAAGCAATTAGGATGGCAAAAAAAAACGTTAACATTCATTTCAAGGGAATTTATGTATAGAAGTAAAGATGCCTTGCAGTAATTGTACTCAGCCCATTAACACCTCACCTGGGGTATTGAGTACAGTTTTGGTCTCTTTATTTAAAGGAAGAATATACTTGCCATAGAAGTAGTTCAACAAAAGGTTCATTACATAAATCCCAGGGTTGTTTTATGAGGAGAGATCGAGAAAATTGGGGCTGTATTGTCCAGTATTTCAATAAATCAGAGGCTATCTTCTTGAAACTCATAAAATTCTTATGGCCATGGCAATGACCCCAAGGAGCTTGATCGCAGGACAAGGGGCAGGCCACTGAAGGTTGAGATGAAAAGGAATTTCTTTACTCAGGATGATGGATCTCGGAATTCTCTATCCCAGAAGGCTGTAGAAGCTTAATCATCAAGCAGGTTCAAGACAGAACATTTATAAGTTTCTGGAGACTAATGGCATTCAGGGAGAAGAAAATAGTGCAGGTAGCTGGCATTCGGGAGATTATCAGCCATGATCTAGAATGGCGGAGCAAGATCAATAGGCTGAATGGTCTGTTTCTGTTCTTTTTTTAAAAAGGATCACAGGAGTAGACCAGTTGTTAAGGACTCATTTACTATCTGTTTGAAAAAGTACTTCAATGGAGGCAAGTCTGTTATACACCTTTTTCAGAGAGTTTAGCAGACTTACCTATCTTTAAACTGACTTTAAATACTAAACAAATGTATAAACCAATATAACTCCTTACCAAAGGGCTAATTCATGGGGAAGGATTAATAGCAGAAAGAATCAGCTCAAAAATTCTGGTAATCAAACACGAGAGAATACACCAAGATAAAATGGTGTTTTTTTGGGTTGCTAATGACATAGGTTATTAAGTACACTAATGAATACAATTTTCTAATAACAGATGACTCTAAAAATATCTTTCATAGCTTTATGCAATCAAATAAATTCTCCAATTGCAGAGTTCAGGAAACTAAAATCCTTTACACCTCATAGCCAATTCTCAATGATTGGAGCCAATTGATTCTCATTATGCATAGCTGGTGAATAATAATACCACTGGAGAAAGAAGTGTTCTTTTCCAGCAATTGTTCCAATTTAAAAAAAAGCTTTATAATGAAGTGAGTAGAAGTACTATTAGTGACGTAGAATTCCAAAAGGCACATGAAGTTTCATTCGATAAGGTTTAATGTGTCAGTGACCAGCGTTTAACTGTACCTTGTAACTCTGCAGCTTGATTCTCTGCCCTTTCTTTCCCTGATTGAAAGACTTGGTAATAAGCACTATCTGCACCTCGCAAAGTCTCTTTTCTCTGTATGGACAGATCAGGGCTTTTACCCCCTGAACCTCGGAAAAATGACAAAACTCCAGGTGTCTTTCTTGCTAGAAAAGAGCAAGAACATTTCTTTTTATAATTTCTAAATGGATTCTTATCCACTTTTGCTAATAACTACAAGCAGCAAGCCAACAGTAGCAATGTAGCAAAAACTCTGGTGCTGCGGAGCCGTTATGCAATAATGCACTACAAAGCAAGTATTGTGCCTGCCTTTAAAAGTAAACTTACATATCTGCTCAGATTCTGTATTGCGATTTCCTTGATTGCTGTTGCTTTCTAAATGTCTTGCAGGACTGTTGGACTTCGGTCTGTCTGCATTACTGAAACACAGCCAATACAAGAGAGACATTAGATATAAATACTTTCTTAAAACATATAAAAGTTAAATGGATGGCATACATACATCTGGATTTCTTTTCATACATAGAAAGGAACAGAAACATTGCAGTGTTTATCAGTAAAGATTTCAAGGCTATTTCAGAAATTTGCTCAGCTGGTTCTAACAAAGATTGCAGCTAGACAGCAAAGCTCTTATAAAGATTTCAATCATACTGCAAAGGAAAGACATTGCACAGAAAAGAATAAGAGATTACCAAACATTTGAAAGTTTGTAATAGCAGCCTAAAATGGGAAGAACTTGAGACGAGCAACACAAAACAAATATTGTGGAAATCTACAGCCAGAACAATATTTAACGTAATAAGAAATTCCAAAATGCTTCATTAAAAAAACCCTAAAAACAAAATGCTGTTATGATCCATGCTAATTTGCCTTGACAGTGTTTCACATGCTCCCACTTCACCCCCATCCAATTACTTTGCTTGTTGTATTCCTTCGTCATTCCCATTCGTCATGCATTCTCGTCCAAGATCTTCTACAGCACTCTTGTATTCCTTGCAACTATAGAAAACATTAAAATGTTAAAGGCCAAAGTTTACGTAACAGACATAATGCACGTCAAAAAAGAACAATGCTTTAAAAAAAAAACACGCATCGTACCTGAGAGCAAATGCAATGATCGAACTTGGCTCTTTCTCACATACTGTAATTGGTACACGTTCATGGTCCCACATCAGGTAATGCTTATCAGGATCACTGTTGAAGAATTAAAAATTCATGTAACAAACCAAATCGTTTAATATTCTTCTTATACGCATGACCCTGACCATAGACCCAGATTGTCTTTTCAGGTATTTAATACATCTAAATACAAATTGCTTTAAACATGCTGTGGAATCCATGTTTCATTGTATTGATTTTATGAGCATTCAAGACAGGACAGTAAGAAAGAATGTAATACTAATCTGTTGGACTTCTGAGAGGTAAAAGCAAGATGTTGGAATAGGGGAGCCAGTGGATGTATTATCCATTTTTGCTAATAACTACAAGCAGCAAGCCAGCTGCTTGATGGGCAACTAACAATATTTCATGCTGAGAGCTTGTATCACTTCTAATTCTTATTGTACTTTGGTTTTAAGTAACATTAAACATAAATTGTGCAAGTTGAAATATATTAAGCTTGATCATTGTATCAGGGTAATCAGATGTTCACGATTATTTATTTAAAGCATAAGTGAAATGCACAAACGTTTTTTGCACTATAAGTCTCCAGTTCAGAACACAAATCAATTGTAGATATTCTGGTTTCACTCAAGTTATTGGAAACTAGGAACACAACATCTAGAAATGAAATTCAAAATGTGATCAACTGCACCAGAAAGATTTCTTTTTAAAATGCAAAGTTAAGAAGAAGTACATATGAGCATACGAAACAGAAGCATGCATGGGCTATTCAGCCTATCAAGCTTACTCAACCATTCAAGAAAATCATGGATGATCTGATAATTAACCTCAAATCTGATTTCCCACCTGCCCCGGATAACTGCTTAGCTCTGTTTAACACAAACCCATCTACCTTAAAAAAAGTTTTAATTTCTACCACCTTTTTAGGAAAAGAGTTCCAAAGATACACAACCCCACCTTCCCCTCCCCCGAGGGAAACAATTCTGTCCAATACCTGCTCCAAATGGCCACACTTGATTTCTTAAACAGTGACCCTTAGTTCTAAATTCACCCATAACAGGAAACCTCCTCTCCACATCTACCCCTTCAAGACTCTTCAGGATCTTATCTGTTACAATCAAGTTGCCTCTTACTTTTCCAAACGCCAGTGGATACGTTGGACAGGTTGGCTCCGTTCCTCATAAAGCAAATCCCCATTCCACACATTAGTCTAATACCTTCTCGGAGCTGCTTCCAGTACATCTATATCTTTCCTTAAAGGAATCAAAACTGAACAGTGTTTCAGATGTAGTCTCATGAGTGCCTGTGCAACCGAAGCATAACCTCCCTGCTTTTGTAATCAATTGCCCTTGTGGTAAATAAAAGCATACCCTTACCTTTCCTAATTACTTGCTTTAGCTGTACATTAACCTTTTACGATCAATGCACCAGGTCATCCAGACCTCCCTGCATCTCAAAGCTTTGCAACCTCTTATCATTTAGATACGATTCTTTTTGCTAATTTGGACAACTTTATGTTTTCCCAACCTACACTCCATTTGCCACATTTTTTCAAATTAACTTACCCTATCTACCCATCTACATTTTCGTAGTCTCGTGTCCTCTTCACAACTTACTTCCCTTCTATCTTTGTGTTATCTCTTCAACACAGGTCATTTACATTGTGTAACCAGTTAAGATCCCAGCAGCAATCTTTGTGGTATTCCACCTGTCACATCTTTTCAATCCGAAAAAGATACATTTACATCTACTCACTGCTTCCTATCAGCCAGCCAATCTTCTTCAATGTCAATATGCTACCCTCTCCAACATGAACTTTCACTTCCCCAAAAAAAAACTTTAATGTGGTATCTTATGAATGCCTTCTGCAAATCTAAATACAATACGTCCACTGGTTCTTCTATACCAACATCTTGTTTTTACCTTCCCAAGAAGTCCAACAGATTAGCATTATGTTCTTTCTTACTGTCCTCTCTTGAATGGCGCCATGGTCAGTTAACACACTCACACTGCAGTCCTTACTCTCATCCTAACTGGATGCAAGAGCGTTAAACTTTTTTTGGAAAATTGCAAAGGCTGAGCTGACTGCACTCCTTACCTGCCTCTCAGTCACACTCTTCTCCCTGAACTCATTTCAAATCAGACGACCCAACTCCAAGGGACGGAACTGCTTTCTGGTACAAAGATTTGTCTGATTTGTCATGGTGTCTGTAATTCAGTCTCCAGCTTAAACTCAGTTGAAGCTGCTTGAACTCCAAATCCTTATGGCAGATATGCTTACTCTGGACCAAACTGGCATCTAGGAACTCCCATATGCTGAAACTGTGAATATCACCTGTCTTGGCATCCTTAATATGTTCTAATTAATTATATTATTTTATTTTATAGTTAGTTCTTTTTTGTATATTTTATTAACGGTACCACCAGTTGCTATAGCACATTGAATTTTAGCAATAAAATAAACCTTAGTCATTTACCAGATACTCACCAAGTAACTGTACTAGAAGAACTATCAATTCCTGAGGCTGAAAACGTTTACAGAAAGCAAAAACAACAGAACACCTCTTTTCTTTCCTCCCAAAAATGCCTCACTTAACTTCCATATTCTTCTATAAATCGTACTAAATTAGCTAGGTTTGTATGCTTCTAGGACAAAAGGCCATGCTGACTCACTTAATGAGGATGTAGTTTCAACCAGTTCTTAATTGATCTGTTATTTCACTGATAGCCTTGTTAAAACCTTGCTTAAGGTTGGCAACTATAGAATTTACACTGTAAATTTCAGTTTAATATTAAGTACAAACTAAAATAGACTTCCTGACCCAACAACCATATTTGACTTTAAAATGTGTCGACAGAAGAAGGGGGAAAAAAAAACCAAAAAAAAACAAAAAAAAAAACTTACAACGGGAAAGGAATGGAGTTGTAACTGCTTCCAGGAAGAAGGTTTGCAAAAATAGCCTTCATAGTTGACTTTTCCTTTACTTGACTGTCACTGGAGCCCAAAAGGTGTCCATCATATACATCTGCAAGTTTAACAAACCTGTTAAAACTCATTATTTTGAGAAGGCTGTCACACAAATGCAAGGAGTTTGAAAGATGGCAAAGTCTCAAATGCACCCCAGTACATTTCCAATTGGACTACTTTAAGCAAGATAACGCAATATGCAGAACGACTAGTGTGTCAATGCTATCTCTTGCTCAAAAAAAAATTGAACAAATGACTTTACTTAAAGACAGCATACGTATTACCCAAAATAAAGTAAATAAAAATAATTAGTTCTAGCAAAATCAGTCACTGACAAAGTGCAGAGACTCAATGTGCCAATTTCCTGCATTACAAACTTAAAAGTACATTACAGGATATAGCAGAGAAATTTCCTTATTTCATTACATTCCTTTCTTTGGCCCAGAGATAAAACATGCAGCCTAATGTTGGGAACATGCTGAAGTATAAATATAACAAAAGTATAGGTAACAGTTTAGTTAACTGCATATTTGCAATGTACCAACTAAATCCTTCAATTATAACAGATTCCCATCAACTACTATCCTGTGCAAAACTAGTAATTATTTATTAAGTGTATATTCTGCCTGTATTAACTTTCTTGAAAGTAATTGATCTAGTTATAAATGATTTTTCTCAACAGGATATTACAAGATTGGCAGTACAAAGCCCTAACCGATAAGCTCTCAAGAGCTGGAAAGACATCATTTTTACTAAGCATAATGAAAATTTGATTAATCAATAAGTAATTTCTGCTAAGGGAGAAGGAAAATAAGCCAAGTCTATTTAAGACGAACATTGTTAGGTGGAAAAAGGCAATATCAAAAAGTATTTTTCAGAACAAACTCCAAAAGATAAACAATGGTAAATGAGCAAGTTTTCAAGCGATGGCATTTACCTCTTCATACACAGAATCTTCTTTAAAAAAAATTTCAAGGGATATGAGCATCACCGGTTGGGTGTCTATTTATTGCCCATCTTTAATTGTCCTCGAAAAGGTGCCTTCTGGAACTGCTACTGTCCTTATGGTGCAGGCACACCCAGTGTAGTTAGCCATTACAAAATTTTGGATCAGTGTCAGTCAAAAATTGCAATATAGTTCAAAATGAGGATGGTGTGTTATGCTTCCTCTGTCCTGATCCCTTGAGGTAGTAGTAGTCGTCACAGATTTAGAAGGTGCGATTGAACAAGTCTGGATGAGTTACAGTGCACCTTGAAATAACTCCACAACGGCTGATATTTCACCAAGTCACCCTTTATTTACACATGGACAGTCCTTGACACTGACCCAGTCTGACATTCCTGTTTATATCTGTCAGCCAGGGCTTCCCGACTGCACAAGGTTAACAGCCCCAATCAGGGAACTCATATTTTATGAGGTCCACCTGGCTGACTTCATTATAATCACTACACACCTTACAGGTAGTAGACACTGTGGCCACAATGTGTTAATATCAGAGCAAGTGAATAATAGAAGTGATAAACTGGATGCAAACTAAGTGGACTGCTTTGTTCTGAATGGTGTCTATCTTCTTGAATGTTGTTGGAGCTGCATTCATCCAAGCAAGTGGAGAGCATTCATCACATTCCTGACTCAGAGATAGTGGACTGGCTTTGAGAGTCAGGGAGTTACTTGACACAGGATTCCTAACCTCCGACTTGCTCTTGCAGCCCCAGTATTTTTATGGCTGGTCCAGTGCAGTTTCTGCTCGATGTAAGCCCTACAATGTCGATAGCAGGGTGTATCAGCAGTGGTACCGCTGAATGTGAAGTGGTAATGGTTTAGATTTTCTAAGGTGTCATATTGCCTGACACAATTGCTGTGTGAAGTTTACTTACCATTTATAAGTCCGTTTTCTGAATGCTGTCTAGCTCTTTCTGCATTTGACAGGACTGCTTCGGTATGTGAATTTCAAGCTGTGTTGAACATTGCACAATCAGCAGCCCATCCTCAATTTTGCTGTTATGATGAAGGGAAAGTCATTGATGAAGTAGCTAAAGATGATTGGGCCTGGGGTGCTACATCAAAAAACTCGCGCCAAGTGTCCTGGGGCTGAGATGATTGACTGCTAACAATCAAAACCATCTTCACTGGTGCTAGGTATGACTCCAAACAGTGGAGAGGTCTCCATTGCTTTCCATTGACTAGTTTTTGCTAAGGCTCCTTGATGCCATACTCAAATGCTGCTTTGATGTCAAGGAAGAAGCACGTGCTCTTTTGTGAACAGGACGTGTCACAAGGTCAAAGATCTACTTTTGTAAAACACCACCGTGTATATTACTCAACCAAACACAACAATGTTTTTACAGAGTGGGTAATTGCAACACAGTGAACT
Source organism: Ginglymostoma cirratum (assembly GCA_024137785.1). Taxonomy (NCBI): domain Eukaryota; kingdom Metazoa; phylum Chordata; class Chondrichthyes; order Orectolobiformes; family Ginglymostomatidae; genus Ginglymostoma; species Ginglymostoma cirratum. The sequence continues at coordinate 19,786,116 of JAHRHZ010000144.1, forward strand.
GCGTAAAAAAAGTTGAATAAGATCAACTTCACAAACTAGCAATATTGTGGCATGAATTTACAAAGCTTTGAAGATAATAAAGAATCTTCATAACCATATCGTTATAAAGCTTCTCTGATCACCAGATAAACCCAGGCAAATCACATGGAATTTACAAAAACTTACAGGCTCAGAATTACCATTTCAATCAAGCAGCAAAACTGGAGAAAACTGAACAGCAGAACTGGAGTGAGATGTAAATATTTGCATCTCATGTTTTTTCTCATGCTTGATAACTTCACATATAGAAGATGTGAGGTTATGCATGCAAACAATGGAGCTAGACTGGGAATTAAACAAAGGAATCATTTCAGTAGCTTGAATTGAGCTACATAGACTGAATGCGATGAGGATACAAAACCTCCTCCTACTTGCTTAATCACAATCTCAATCTCAGCCAACAGCTTCGGTAGAAAAGAAATCTTAGAGAAATCTCTTCATCAGAAATGGGGGAGGGGAAGAGGGTTCTGAAATAAATAGGGAGAGAGGGGGAGGTGGATAGAGGATGGATAGAGGAGAGGATAGGTGGAGAGGAGGCAGACAAGTCGAAGAGGCGGGGATGGAGCCAGTAAAGGTGAGTGTAGGTAGGGGGGTAGGGAGGAGATAGGTCAGTCCAGGGAGGACGGACAGGTCAAGGGGGCGGGATGATGTTAGTAGATAGGAGATGGGGGTGTGGCTTGAGGTGAGAGGAAAAACAGGTTAGGGAGGTGGAGATGAGCTGGGCTGGTTTTGGGATGCGGCTGGGGGAGGGGAGATTTTGAAGCTTGTGAAATCCACATTGATACCATTGGGCTGCAGGGTTCCCAGGCTGAATATGATTTGCTGTTCCTGCAGCCTTCGGGTGGCATCACTGTGGCATTGCAGGAGGCCCAGGATGGACATGTCATCTGAGGAATGGGAGGGGGAGTTGAAATGGTTCGCGACTGGGAGGTGCAGTTGTTTGTTGCGAACTGAGCGCAGGTGTTCTGCAAAGCGGTCCCCAAGCCTCCGCTTGGTTTCCCCGATGTAGAGGAAGCCACAACGGGTACAGCGGATGCAGTATACCACATTGGCAGATGTGCAGGTGAACCTCTGCCTGATGTGGAATGTCTTCTTGGGGCCTGGGATTGGGGTGAGGGAGGAGGTGTGGGGGCAAGTGTAGCACTTCCTGCGGTTACAAGGAAAAGTGCCGGGTGTGGTGGGGCCGGAGGGGAGTGTGGGGCGGACAAGGGAGTCGCGGAGGGAGTGGTCCCTCCGGAAGGCAGATAAGGGTGGGGAGGGAAAAATGCCTTTGGTGGTGGGGTCTGATTGCAGATGGCGGAAGTGTCGGAGGATGATGCGTTGGATC